>QANY01001929.1:601338-833600 GCA_003255025.1 Datisca glomerata
TGGTCTCTTCAGCCATGGTTTGTCTTTGATCATGTCTAAGATTTAGTTTACTAGGATCTTCAACATCGTGTAAACCTATCCCGATGATGTACCCTACCTAAATCTCACCTTCTGTACTCTGTCTTTTCCCATTTAGTGACGTTTCTTTCATCGTCTCTTTTTTTCCTATCGAATCTTTTCTTTTCAGATCTCGAACTCTATTCTTGCTTCCTCGATTTTCCCATCTTTTGTTCAGTCGCTTTCAGTAGGCTTATTTTCTCCTCTTCTAGAGTAATATAATCTTCTGACTGTTGAAAGGTTCCCATCATGGATAGTGGTTTCATCTTGGATAAGTCTTCAAATAAGGGTGAGTTCGGATCTAGCCCTCGTTTGAAGGCTAATCTGGCAACTCGATCATCACAATTTTTGACTTTTTCCATTTTATCCTTAAATTTGTCATTGTATTCCTGTATTGACTCTCCATTATCGCTCGATAGGTGGAATATTGTTCATTTCAGAGTTGTTCCATCTAGGCTGGTAGCGAACATCATGCACATCAGTTTATCATCATGTTGATATAGGATCATTATCTTTCTGAACTGTTAGAGGTGATCTACGAGATCCATTTTCCCTTCGTAGCATTTAAACTTGGGGGTCATAAACTTTTTGGGTGCGGGAGTTGTCAGGATTTCAGGGCATAACAAAGTTTAGGTGAGGGACTCGAGGTCGGTCTTTCCTGTACTTCCCAAGTTTCTCATCTCCATCATTTTCTGTTCTAGTAATTCCTTCAATGCTTCCTTTGTTATGACCCGGGGATGACGAAATTCTCCCATAGCCACTTTCATATGGTTTTGAGGTTGGATTTCTTCATCTTCCCGTTGTACATTTTTATTGTTCTCGTGGTTCTCATGTCTTGCGTCTTGTCTGTTATCATCCGAGTGTATTTATCATTCCTCATTATTCGCCCTTTGACTGACTTCAACACGTGTCATTGCCATCTCTTGCTAAAGCGTGTTAATTTGGTCCTACACAGTCTGCCATGTGCTGTGCAGTGCCTTCGTATTCCACCGTTCCATCTTATGCATCTCATTTAGAATTGTATATTGCATCGCTGTTGGTGGAGTTGGTTGAACTACATGATCGTCTCTGTTTCTGGTTCCGTTGCTTTCATTTAGGGCCGCGTTTGATCTGTTTCTATGCATGTTTAGTGTTTTTTGTGGTGGGTTTCTCGAGCTTTTTCTCTTGCCTCTAAATGAAAGCACCAAAATGTAAATGATTTTTTATTTTTGGTAATATGGCCATGTTCGTGGGACCATTTCCATGTTTATGAGATTTTTCCTGAACATGATTTCAAATCAAGCTTGTTTCCGTTAACTGCCAAATTGATCATAAACGTCTGATCCATTCTACGGCTCTGATCGTTTCCTTCCTGTTCTGCCATGGTGTTGATCTCATCATTCTTTCTTGATTGGTTCTCCATTGTATACGTGGTATATTTGTGTTTTGTGTCGGCTTAAACACCTTTTTTTCTTTTTGTAAAGGGAAGCACCTATTGTAAGCTTCCATGTGTTCTCTCTTCTTCTCTCTTTTTATAAAACCCTAGCTAATGTAACTGATATGTATATATATGTATTCTTTACTACCCCCTCTTGCTTCTTGCATCTTAATACCCCCTCTTTAAGTTACTGTTACTTTCACATGTTTTGTATCAGCGCCAAACCTGGTGGGGATAATACTGTTCATTTACTGTTTCTACTTCAATTTCTGCATAATTAAACCGTTTGCCGCCTATTATGGATGGTTATTGATATTATTGTTTGCTTATTTACTTACATGAATAATTTCTTATATATAATCTCACTCTCCGCCTAAGTGGCTGGTTATTCTTATAATTGATTATTTCTCTGTATTATTTGTTTATCTAATCTATGAATCTATTTATCAGAGGTTGATGTACCAGCTTCTATTTGATTAGCTTCAGGGACCTAGGTAAGACCTCTTAGATACGTAAATCTCGAGGGTAGGGTGGTTGTAGAGGTGAACGAGAGAATAGTGAAACCTAATAGGAGGTTGTAGAAGTCACCACAAGGTTAGGAACAAAAATACAGTATGAAATTCTCAATAATAAGAATAACTTAGTTAGTTGAGCAATGAGTAGATTATTTAGGAGTAATTCTTCTAGTAATAATAGGTCAACAATAACCTCAATAACTGACATAATAAATGATAAATATATTGAATTAACATATGAACAAATAGATCATAGGGTATGGAATATACCTAAAATCTCCAATAAAAATATTTATAAACCAATATGGTATGTTGCTTCCTTCAAGCCTCAACATTATGTAAAAACAATTGAAAAAATATATACTCTTGGGAAAAAGCATGAAACATGTCAGTTACTTTCCTCTGATGCAATAAAGCATCATATTCAAGAAGGATATAATTTCCTTTATTTTGGTTTAATCCAGGTTGGAGTTAAACCAATCACAAGAAGATGCATAAATACCTCTGTCTTGCTAGCTTTGCGAGAAGCAAGACTTAAAAATTTTAATGATAATATTTTAGGATTAACTGAATCATCACTTTGTAATGGTTCAATCCATTTTGATTGTTTCTCAGATCCATCTGTTAGTTTAGCAGATCCTCATATTTTAAAATCATTAACTTTAAATATTAAAACTAGTGATTATCAAGTCCTAGAAGGCACCCAACCTCTAGCTTTAATCTTTAAAATTCATTACAAAGTTACGAAAATAAATATGAATTTCCAAGCCATTAATATGAGTCCAAAGAATCAAACCCTATTGATTCAATCTAACCATAGTAATGCTAATATTACAATTCCTAAAACAATTAGGTGGTCTGATATTAATTTACCAACAAATTGGCTTTTAACAAATGAAAGTAAACCTACTCCAATTCAAAGACCAATTAAAAATCACATCCAACAGTACATGAATGGTACTGTAAAAATTAACTTTCAATCATCTTCTAGTTCTAGTCCACAAATTAGGAAGTATAATTAGTCTAGTACCCCTAGGAATTTCTTTTCTGAATCATCCATTAATAATAATCAAAATCGTAGGATTCAATAATTAGAACAAGAATTAAAAAATTTACAAATTAAAAATTTAAGACTTAAAGGCATGGCTACAAGTTCTCAAGTTAGCCAGCCAGTCTTTGGTAATAAGTCTGATCAATCTGATGAAGCACCCACTGGATCGGATTTCCAAGGAAGCCTTCACTCTGTCAATCCTCAACTCTTAGTTCTAAATATAGAAACCCTGAGTCAAGAATATAAACCGGATTTGGAAGGTCTAAACGAACATAATAATGACCCAGGCAATCTAGATAGACGTAATAGGTTCAGAGATTCATATAATATGGATCAAAGAAAAATCATAATTGTTGAATGAAAAGCATTCATGATAGAATTTAGAATTGATATATTTTTTCTTGATTATGTTGAAGATATTTATGAAAAAATATCAAAATAATTTCAAAATATAAATGGGTTAAGGAAGACGGGTTAAGGAAGACTCTAGTGTAGTATCTACTAGTCATCCTCCTCTAGAAAAAATCATGATTAATCATAAATATTCTTTAATCATTGCTTCTCCTTTCAAAATTGCAAAGGAAGATGAACCAAACAAAAAGGTAGTTGAACAACTAACCAGAGTGTAATTACAATAGGTAAACAATTACACAAAATTGAGAATAAGGTTGATGTTCTTAATGAACCCAAACCTAATGAAACCCTGAAAGAAAAACCTTTAACAAAACTTTCAGATAAAACCACTTTAAAAATTATTCTAATTAATAAAAAGATTGATGAAATGATTAATGAATTAAAAAATAAATCTACGAGTTGTCTTCCTCTATTAAGGTTGTCAATCAAGACAGCAGTTCAGAATTTGAAACTAAGTCTGAAAAAATTGGTGAAATATTTCAAAAATTGAAGTAATTAACCAAGACGATAATTCAGATTCAGATAGCCATAGGTCAGAATCAATCTACGAATCATCTAAAATAAGTGAATTTTCAAATATTAGCAATTTTTAAAAAATATTTTAAAATTTAGAAATTAATAAATTAGAAAGGAAATGACATAAGAAACTCATGCCTCCTGATATTCAAATTATTGAATCTTCTCTTGTTAATCAATTTTCTGTTTCTGCATAAAAATTATATGAATAGAACATTGATGGACTTTCTGAACAGAAAATTCTCAATAAATTACAACATATGGCAATGGTAGCTAACAGCTACATTACCGCCCACAATTTACTTCATGAAGAAGTAATAAATCTTCTAGTCACAGGATTCACAGGAATGCTCCACTCCTGATGAGAAAAACATCTCACAGAAGAATCCAAAATTGTCATTCTTTCAGCAGTAAAGATTGATGCTCAAGGAAACCTAATTATTGAAGAAAATCAAGAAACAATACCTGATGGAATTAATATACTCTTTTATACAATAATTGAACATTTCATTGGTACGCCAAGTAATACTACTTCACGTATTCATGATCAATTAACCAATCTTATGTGTTCAATCCTAAGTGATTTCAATTGGTATAAAAATATATTCTTATCCAGAGTTATCTCAAGGGGTGATAGTAATCAACCCTTTTAGAAAGAGAAATTTATTAATGGATTACACAATCTATTTGCACACAAAATAAGAACAATCATTAGTAATGATTTAGGTAATATAGACTATGATAGTCTAACATATGGAACAATAATACTATAATACAAAAAAAGGTTAAAAAATGCGTGTTGACATGAGAATCAACAAACAAAAATAAAAAAGCTAAATATGAGTTAGGTAATTTTTGTGAGCAACGTGATTTACCCTCTATTGCCCCTTCTCAGAAAATAGAAAAAAATCTCACTTAAGTCCTAGAAGGTCTTACAAGCCTTATAGGAAAAATTACCACAAACATAAGAATAAAAGTTTTGACCAAAACTTTTTTAAGAATAAAAATTTTGATAAACATTTCTCTAGGAATAAAAAATATTCCAGAAAAAGGTTTAATAAAAAATTTGATAAGAGCAATATTACATGTTTTAAATGTGGTCAGAAATGTCACCTTTTAAATACTTGTCAAGTTAAGAATAAAATTAATCAATAGATTATTTAGAATCTTAGAAATAATAGATTATTATAAAAGTAATAGTGAAGATTTAGGAGAATATGAAACCCCTGAATCCTATAAAACTGACTTCTCAAGTTCTGACAGTGATTCTCCTAACATCACTATGTGATATAGGGATAATTGTTGTCAAAAAATTAATGTCTTAAATAAAAATGAAGAACAAGAAACCCTCTTGTTAGATTTAATTTACAAAATTGAAAATCTAGAATTAAAACAAGAATACCTTGAAAGACTTAAAAATGTAATTCTGAAGAAAAAAATATTAAGTCTAATAATAATAATACTACAAGTCTTTCACGAACCCTTGAAAAATTAAATAGGGTAAAAGGAAAAGAAAATGAAGTTATCTTACAAGAATTTCAAAAATAAATTAAAGATATTAAAATAGAAATAATAGAATTAAGAAATTCTAACACAAAAATAAATGAAGAATTAAACCTTTAAAATAGAAAATCTAATTAATAAACAAGAATTTAGTGAACCAAGTAAATTATTAGCTTCTGATAATGAGGTTGGAGAACATATTATTAACAATCAAGAAGATGAAAATTCCATCCAAATACTTGTAGATACCGGATTTTGTCCAGTCCAATACTTTGAAAATATAATTTTATTTTTTTTGCCCATACACTAGTCTAATACTATGTGTATGATTTGAAAAATAGTCCAATGCCTAAAAAATAAAAAAATTTGTCCAAGGACTAAAAATCACGCTAATCATGTATGAAATTAAACATTTTTTTCATAAATTAATTTATTTTACACATAAAAAATTTATTATCAATTTATTTACTAAATTATATATATATATATATATNAATTATTTCACGTCTTGTTTCATTATTTTCATCATGCATATTTTTTTTAAATTGATCATACATATTTATCATCTTTAACATTCATTTCCATTATTTTTTTATTTATAGTTGTTATCTCTTCTTATTTATTTATGTATTATTTTCATGTGTCGCGGTTGTGTGTGATTATTATTTTATTCTTTAATCATTAAATTTTACGCTCGTAAATTAAAACCATAACAATTTGATTTAAATTTTGTAAATTTCTTTATTTAGTTTTCACTAAAAACAAAATCCGACGACGGACTTTGAGATTTTCCGGATACCAAACTTCTCGAACTACTGAGGTGAGCAGTCATTCTTGGGATACCGAGAATAACTCTAATAATGCTTTGATTTAAAAGAATATAAGAATACAAAAAATAATTTTCCAATGGTCTTTGAACCACCCATTAAAAGTAATTTATTTTGTTCATTTTTATAAATGCACCAAATGGGACATTCAAAAATGAATTCTTTTAACATTTGCCTTAAAATAAAAAATTGAATATCATTTGATTAAATTTGGTAACCATTTTATAATGGGTGTGTGGGGATTGGGATGCTAATACTTTCCCCACACACAAACGACCCCCAAACCAACTTTGAGTTATCGTAGACCAAAATTTTCATCTTAAAATTGGGTGACCAATCACACCCTAAAATGGTTGGTGGCGACTCCAAATTTCTTTTTCCTCCAAAAAATGATTTTTTAATCGCCGTTCCGCGTCGTGCGCAACGTTGCGCAGCTTGGCGACTCCACTGGGGACCGCAATTGGTCTAACCATTTTTAGATCGATAGAGAGTCAAGCTAAAATTTTATCACATGTTGTCCTTCTTGTATGGCTCTTTGTTTGTTTATTTGATTCATTATTTTTCTTTTTCATGCTTATAGTTGTACAAAGTTTGTTTTTAGATGTATGTTTGTTTGCATAATTCATAATATTTACACACATACACTAGCCCCATACCTGGGCTTTCCTTTTAGGATTAGCGAGAATGAGTAGTGGAATGCCTTCGTGGAATTGAGGTTCTCGTGCAGGCTCATGAAAGTTCTCACTCAGGTCGACCCTTTCGGGATACCGTTTGGAGGGCCCCTGTTACTCTATTCGGATAACAGTGTGAACAATCTGGGAGCCTATTAAGAGATGTTTAGAGCCCAACCACACATGTATTATGTTTTTAGAGCTCACCTCATGACCAACGTTACATTTCTGCTGAAATATGATATCATGTTTAAATTTGTGCATGTATATATGTCTTGTGTCACTTAAACATGTCTTTTCTTCATTGTTTCACTTCTAACTTCATCTTTCTGTTTTGCATACATGCATCATGCTGCGTAATAGGGATTGTAAAGAAATATTTAATTCATTCATATTTTAGAGACCATGACTCTCACTTCGAGTGTGATAGAAGATCAAGTTACGGTAGCTCAATGGTCAAAGGAGTCGCAGAATCATAAAGGAGATTTTCTGAAAAAGGAAGACGTTGTTCTTCTACCATCAATTACTAAGATAGAGTTCTCACGCTTCGAATTGGAGAGGTTGAAGAAGATATGGGAGGATTTTTCACCAGAGCAAAAAAGTTTATTTGTCGAAAAATATGGTCACATAGCTTATCTGTTGTATATTGTAGTCAACGTTCCCGTGAAGCTTTAATGCATTTCTGGGACCCTCATTATAGATGTTTCACCTTCAGAATAATCGATCTTACTCCCACAATTGAAGAATATCAAGCACTACTGAATGTCTCATTGTAAAATGCAGACAAAGTTTATAACTATGCAAAAAGCTCACATTGAAGAGAGCTTTGTCTAAGCTCTTGGGTACGTCTGAGATTGAGAAAAGGTTGAAAATTAAAGGGGGAAATGAGTGTGTGCCATTGGATTACCTCCTAGATCTCACCCAAAATTTCTTGAAGGAGGATAAGGGCATGACTTTTTATGCTCTGTGTGTTTATAGCACCGTGTTATTTCCAAAGATCCAAGGTTATATAGATGATAAAGTGATAAAAATGTTCCTTCAAGTCGAACATGGTATTAACCCTGTTATCTCAATTCTCGCTGAGACTATCTGTTCTTTGAATTACATCCGAGTGTCTGAAAAAGGAAAGTTCATCGCCTCTTCAACTCTTTTTGTGTATTTGGATTCTCAGCCATCTAAGATGTCCGCTAGATTTCAACTGTCCACAAGTTAAGTTCTCAAGTTCATGGATGAAGATGAGGATCCCTATTGCAGAATTTGGAATGGTCAAATGGAATCCTAGTTTCCCACAAAAAGGGCTTGGCTCTCATACCTATCCAAGTTGAAAGATGAGGATGTTGTTTGGAAATCCCATTGGATTCCGTTAACACCAATGATCTACAGACGTGGTGATTTTCAATGGGTTCCACTCCCGGGACCATGGGGTTGTACTACTTATGCTCCGCTAATGGCACTCCATCAATTATACATGAGACAGTTTATCCCCACCACACATGCATTGAAAGATATTGAAGTTAGTTACGATTCTCAAGAAATTGAATAAAAACTGCAGCAGCTGATTGGAGCTTTAAAAATAACAAGAAGGATGTGAAATGAGAAAAATCACATGAACTGCACAAAGGAGTATGAAGCATGGCTTAAGAGTAGAAACAAAGTAATTATTCCCTTACCAGTTGAGGAAAAACCATCAGCCAAATCACTGGAAGTTCATCAAAAGATTGCTAAAAGGGAGGAGCTAGATGGGTTATATGAGGAACGGCAAAGAGTTCTAGCCCTCTTGGAAGAAAACAGACGACTAGCAGTGGAGGAGAATTTGTCATTGCTTTATTTTTATTTATTTTAAAGAAATTTTACAAAGATAGCCCGACAACTTCGACATCCCTATAGAACTCGAGCTCAAGTTAGGATCATGGACGAGCAAGAAAGACAGTAATTGCAAGAGGAAATGAAGGAAGAGATTAGGGAGCTAAAAGAGTAAATGGCCAGAGTTCTCGAACTCCTCGCCGTAAGTAAGGGAAATGCCTGTTTTGAAAATCCACAAGGGGCTCAATCATCACAAATCAACTGTCAAACGATACTCCACTTTACCCTCCTATGTTCACTCCAACCTATCAATGTCATCAGGTTGACCATTTTTAGCATGCTTCCCACCAATAAATATCCAGCATCCATTTCTGAATGTCCAGGAAACAATGCAGATAGGGAAAACTGGGTACAACTCATCCGCAATGGCATTGTGGTCACAACCAAGCTTTCACTCCATAAGGCGAACTCGCTAATGAGCCAATCATCATAACCGATGTTGATGACCCAAAGATGCAGAAGCCTATTACCAAGCCAAGTGACGACCCACAATCGAAAGACAAATTGGACTTTCTAGAGGAGAGATTACGTGTTATTGAAGGATCTGATGTATACGGTACCATTGATGCCACCCAATTATGTTTGATTTCTGATGTGAACATCCCACATAAATTCAAACTACCTGAGTTTGAAAAATATGATGGTAGTACGTGCTCAAGAAGTCACATTATTATGTATTGCAGAAAAATGGCTGCTTGTGCAAATGATGATAAGTTGTTGATTCATTTCTTTCAAGATAGTCTGATGGGGGCCGCATCTCGTTGGTATATCCAACTGGATAACCAACATATTCAAAGGTGGAAAGATCTAGCAGATGCTTTTTTAAGACAATATAAGTACAACATAGACATAGCCCCTAATCGTTTGGACTTACAAAGGATCGAGAAAAAGCCACAGAAGGCTTTAAAGAATATGCACAAAGGTGGAGGGAATTATCTGCTCAGGTACACCCCCCATTGTCAGACAAGGAGATGGCTGGAATGTTTATTAACACCTTGATACCTCCGTTCTATGACAGGATGGTTGGAAACGCTTCAAACAACTTTTCTGACATTATAGTGATCGGTGAAAGGATTGAGTACAGGATAAAGAATGGAAGAAATTTAGAAATCGTATCAGATACATCATCAGTAAAAGAAGGGCCTCCATTGAAGCGAAAAGAATGAGATGTATAGATGATCAATTCCAGGTACCCATCACAAGCTGTGAACCCGGGATCAGGATTTTCAAAGTATAGTGAGGGGTCAAAATCTGTGACATCATATGTGGCAAATACCTCATATATTTCATACAATTATCACTCTCAACAATCATCATTTCAAAACAACCCGAGATCGGGTTGCAGACCACCGACTCACCAGCAAAATGTTGGCAGGCTGATCAGCCTCTGAGGGGAAATAGAAATAATCAACGTTTTATCCAATATGATCTCATCCTCATATCATATACAGAACTCTTACCTCAATTGATACAGAATAATCAATTAGTGGCAATTCCTTATGAACCTCTACAATCATCATACCCAAGATGGTATGATTCGACTACTCGGTGTGATTATCATGCTGGGGCAGTGGGACATTCGACTGAGAATTGCACGACATTAAAAGGTAGAGTACATGCACTGATCAAGGCTTGATGGTTGAATTTCAAAAAGGCTAATGGGGATCGAGATATCAATTCCAACCCTCTACCAAATCATGAGAATCCTGCCGCAAATGCAATTACAGAATATTTTTCATATGGAAAGAGGGACGTGGAAGATGTGAGCATGTCAATGGAAACACTTTTCCATCTTGTTTCTAGAGCAGGGTACACCTACCCAACACGCTCGGAGGATGAGGGCGTTTCTAGGAAGTCTATGCATGACTTCGATTGTTTGTTTCATAAGAATATGACGGGGCATACAATTGAGGAATGTAATGACTTTAAAAGGGAAGTGTATAAGTTGTTGGATGTAAAGATACTTACAATAAGTCATAAAGGAGAAAGGGAATACCAAGAAGATGACTCTTTAGTCCTCATGATAACTAAAGAATCATCTGAAGTTAATGTTGAAATGTCGTCCTATATCCCAAAACCTCTCACAATACATTACGAGGAAAAGTCAACTCACACCACTACGTCTTATGCTCCGAATCCTATCACCATTCAAATACTGGGTGCGTTCGTTTACAAAGATTCAATAGCAGTACCATGGACATACGGATATGAGGTTATTACAAGCGGTAACGACAAAACTTAAGAGCTAAATCCGTGTAACCTCGATCTCTCCATAACTAATATTTCGGGAGTAGGTGGGATGACGAGGAGTGGCAGATGCCACATGCCAGAAGTTTTGAACGGGTAAAAGCAAAGAGTTTGAAAGGCAAAGGAAATGGAAGGCCAAAGAATGCGACAATGGTCATGAATTCCAAGGAGAAATGCATGGCGGCCAAGTGATAGACCCAGATATAATAAGAGGTACGGAGAAAGAAGGAGCAGTTTCTGAAGAAGAAGTATGTGAATTTTTTAAGCTCAACAAGCAAAGCGAGTAAAAGGTGATAGAATAAATTAATCGTTTACCTGCTCGCATATCTTTACTGTCACTCTTTCTGAATTCTGAACCACATCGCCAAGCATTATTGAAGGTTTTGAATCATGCATATGTCTGTCATGACATCACGGTGGAGAAGCTGAGTGGAATTCTGAGAAATATTATTGCACCAAATTTTGTCACTTTCACAGATGATTAAATCCTTGTCGATGGTACTGGACACACCAGAGCTCTACATATATCCGTGAAATGTGGGGATTATGTTGTCGCAAAAGTATTGATTGATAATGGCTAATCTCTAAATGTAATGCCAAGATCCACACTAGCAAAGCTACCTGTGGACGCAACACATATGCGACCAAGCATGATGATAGTAAGAGCATTCGACGGTACCCGAAGAGAAGTAGTCGGAGACATAGAGATACAAATTTGAATCGGACCATGCCTATTCAATATTGTTTTTCAAGTGATGGACATAAATCCAGCATATAGTTTTCTTTTAGGTCGACCATGGATTCACTCTGCCGGGGCAGTACCGTCTTCATTACATCAGAAGCTGAAATTTATAATGGATCATAAACTCATTTGTATATATAGGGAAGAAGATTTATTGGTATCTAAGCCGGCTACCATGCCATATGTTGAGGTGGCAGAAGAAGCATTGGAGCACTCATTTTGATCATTTAAGATTGCGAACACTACATTTGTTGCTAGTGGGAAACTCACTCCAACATCAGGCCTATCAAAAACATCTCAAATGGTGACAAAGTTGATGATAAAAGGGGGATACAAGCCAGATAAAGGACTCAGGAGTAAGCATCAAGGCAAAAATAAGTCAATCGAGTGGGACAAAAATAAACAAAGGTTTGGACTTGGATATAGACCGACCAAGGCTGATAGAAGGAGAGTGGAAGCTCAAAAGATAGAAAAGAGGATTGCTAGGCTCGAAAATAGGGAATTCGATATGGAAATGGCGATCATACCCCATATTTCTAAATCCTTTAGAAGTGGGGGAATTTCATTCAAAGAACCGATTTTAGTAGAGCAGTACAATCTTGAAGATGATATCGTCGAGCTTTCAATATCTGCAATCTTGGAATAATCATCATGTGCAAGTACAGAGAACTTGGTTTTTCGATACGATTCAGATCATGAACTTAACAATTAGGATGTCACCGAGCTACTAGTGCTTCACGAGAATTTTCAAAAGTAATGTGTTCATGCCAAAATTCTAATGATTCTACCCAATGCCTTAGGAATTTCATTGTTATGGACCTCTGTTCTCGTTTATTTCATGTTATCTCTTTGAATGAAAATCTAAAAACTTGTTTCGTCTCATTTTACTAATGATAAATATAATTTCAGTCCTTTTTGTTCTTCCTTTTATGTCTACTTTTTCCATTTTCGAAATTTTGTTCATACTCATGTATTGTTTATTTATTTATTTATTTTCTCACCTTCTTTTCATCCAATAATCTGATTCAGGTTCGAGAACAGTGATTTTGAAAACAAGAGTATAAGCAATAACTTTGACAATCTCATTCTTAGCGTAGAGTCAGATGAAAGTGACGAGGATAATTTCGAACCATCTCCGGAAATGTTAAGAATGGTAGAGGAGGATGAAAAAATAACTCAACCATATCAAGAGTTAACGGAGGTGATAAATTTAGGATTTGAGGGAGAGACGAAAGAGGTCCAAATCGGCAGTTCTATGACAAGCCAAAGCCGTCGAGAATTAATTGACTTACTCAAAGAGTATATTGACGTATTTGCATGGTCTTATCAAGATATGCCAGGTCTAGACACTGATATCGTGATTCATCATTTGCCACTTATGCCCGAAAGTAAACCAGTGCGATAAAAGTTACAGAAAATGAAACCAGACATACTCGTACAGATCAAAGAAGAAGTTAAAAAGCAAGTAGATGCGGGTTTTTTAGAAATAGCAAAATACCCTGAATGGATTGCTAACATAGTCCCAGTGTTGAAGAAAAATGGGAAAGTAAGGGTGTGCGTCGATTATAGAGACTTAAATCAGGCAAGCCCCAAAGATAATTTTCCTTTATCACATATTGATGTCTTAGTAGATAACACCGCAGGACATTCAACCTTCTCTTTCATGGATGATTTTTCGGGGTATAACCAAATCAAAATGGCTCCTGAAAATCGTTAAAAGATGACTTTTATAACTTTGTGGGGTACATTTTGTTATAAGGTCATGCCATCTGGTCTGAAGAATGCAGGGGTAACTTACCGGCGGGCAATGGTAAAACTGTTTCATGATATGATGCATAAAGAAATCGAAGTGTACGTTCTCAATGTGGGGCATAGATGTTATTGGTCTCATCACACCTAAAGCCTCTAACGAGCATCGTTTTATTTGGTCTCTATAGATTATTTTACCAAATGGTGGAGGCAAGTTCTTATTCGAGTATAACCAGAAGTGCGATTGTTAAGTTTATTAAAAAGGAGATAATTTGTCGATATGGTCTACCTGGAAGGATCATCACAGATAATGGGACAAATTTAAATAACAAGATGATGAAAGAATTATATGAGCAATTCAAAATTAAGCATCATAATTCATCTTCTTATTGTTCGAAAATGAATGGAGCAGTGGAAGCAATCAATAAGAACATAAAAAGGATCATAGAAAAGATGACGGAGGTTTATAAGGATTGGCATGAGATGCTCCCGTTTGCACTGCATGGGTACCGCACATCAATCCGAACATTAACTGGGGCAACGCCATTCTCTTTGGTATATGGCATGGAAGCGGTCCTTCCAATTGAGGTGGAAATTCTCTCCCTCAGAGTCTTAATGGAGGCGAAATTAGAAGAAGCAGAATAGGTACAAACACGATATGAACAATTGAATTTCATCAAGGAAAAAAGATTGACTGTATTATGTAGAGGGCGATTATATCAAAGAAAAATGATGCACGCATATGACAAACAATTGTGTCACCGATGTTTTGGAGAAGGAGACTTGATGTTAAAAAAGATACTCTTATATCAAAAGGATCACCGGGGGAAGTGTGCCCCAAATTATGAAGGACATTTTATTGTCAAGAAGGCTTTCTCAGGAGGAGCTCTCATGCTAACAAACATGGATGGAGATGATTTACCGCACACAGTTAATTCTGATACAGTTAAGAAGTACTTCATTTGACCGCTCTAAGTATGGGAAAAATGAAGTTAGGCAAAAAAATGTTTAAAAAAAAGTTGTCTCGAATACTTGAGAAATTCTTCCTCCATTTTTTTCTTTTTTTTTTCTTTTCCCAAACCATCGTTTGTAAACATTGTTCATCGTCTAGAAGAGCCTTTTTTCTTTTTTAGTTGACAAATACATATACTTCATCTTCTCCTTATTTCCATTATTTCTTATTCCTCTTAATTCTAAAATATCATTAATTACTCTTGAAATAATTCAGAAGCATAAACTTGGTTAGGTGAAAGCTAATTAAAAAATAAAAAAGAAAAGAATAGGAACTAAGAAAGGAGGTTTGAATACAAGGGGGAATCTGAAAAGTCATCACGAAAAAGTTGGTATGCACATAAGGAAGGCTAAAGCATGATTGGAAGATTGCAATTAAAGTACAGAAAAGAAGCAAAATTGGGAGAAATTATACACTTTTTTCTTCATCATCGACGTGAAGCCGAATACTGGGGGTCAAACCAATGAATAAGGATGCATCATTTTTTTGAAAGTATGCTCGATACTTCATTGCGAATCCATGACCTTAGGCCAAGTGATTGATTTGAAGCGTGAAGGATATGGCGAAATTAGTCAACTTTAAAAAAAATCATCAAATATTTTTCTCACAAATGTTTTCAATCATGCATAGCACGCATGCACTCAAAATAACTACTTTGCATTTATATTCAATAATTACAATGCATAGACATGCATCATACTGATATGTTTTGATGCAATTCAAGTTCAAGTCCATGAATCATTTAAAGATATTCTTTCGAAATCCACACATGACTTTCCAACATTTAGAGCATGCATTAGTCTAGCTCTTGCACCATATGAAACTTGTAAATATCAGATCAAATATCATTTCAACATCTTTAGTTAAATCGAACCTGAATCGAGTCGAGGTCAAAGCCTGCGTCTATCCAGGTTCGTTTCCTTTCAAATATCTCAGTTAAATCGAACTCGACTTTGTCATTGTCGAAGCCCGGTGTCAGCGTCTGGTCCGTTTAAATTAATGTGGTTAAATCAAACTCGCATCGAGTCGAGGTCGAAGCCTGCGTCTATCCAGGTCCGCATCCTTTCTTTATCTTTGGATAAATCGAACCCAACTTTTTCGCGGTCGAAGCTGGTGTCAGCGCCTGGTCCGTTTCAATTTATAGGGTTAAATCGAACCTGAATTGAGTCAAGGTCGAAGCCTGTGTATATCCAGGACCATTTCATAAGTTCCATCATTTCATAGAACTCGAATAAGTCGAGGGGGGCAGCTGTAGATACCGTATTTTATCTCGATCAAAATACTTATCTACACATTTGTACACCTTCTAAGTTTAGAAGTGTGAACAAAGGGGGGCAGCTGTAGATACCGTATTTTATCCGGTCCAATACTTTGAAAATACAAATTTTTTTCACTATGTGTATGATTTGAAAAATAGCTCAATGGCTAAAACTATGTATATTTTGTCCGGTCCAATCCTTTATCTATATAGTTTATTTTTTTTGCTCATATACTAGTCTAAAACTATGTATATGATTTGAAAAATAGCTCAATGCATAAAAAATAAGAAAATTTGTCTAAGGACTAAAAATACAAAAAAGGAACAAAAGACTAAAATTAAAAAAGTGAAACTCTAAGTTTGCCTATAAATAGAGGGGAGGTATTCACTTGAAATAGGAGATTTGGGGAGAGTGAGGAAGAGAATAGATTTTAGAGAGAAAAATAGAGGTTTTGAGAAAATAGTGAAAAAGAGAAAGAATGTGAGTTTTCATTTCTATTCATCTTCCATCTTCTCATTTTTTTTATTAAGGTTGTTCAAATCTCTTACATTTCAGCTTACAATATATTTTGTTCATTCTAATTAATCATCTCTCTTTTTCATACTCATGTATTTTTTTGTTTCATTTTCTATATATAGGTTTGTTTGCTCATTCTTTGTCATTTCTCCTACTTTTAATCTTAAGTTTTGTTTTCATATATTTTTTATCTCTCTACAAGTTTGATGATGAGATTTTTTTGTCATCAACTCACTCAATGAGAATGAGGATAAAATTTTGAGGGGGTGTAAAATTAATTCAACGTGAATCAACCATTTAATGGGTTGAAAATGTACATTTGATGAAAAGATCTTCTATGATAATTTCTCATGCATAAAAATACATAAAATAGAGAGTAAAACCTCTATACAAGATGATCAAATTAAAATTTTTAAACAATGAGTTCATCGTTTAGAGATTAATTATAAGCCTCTTAACAATATTATAGAATGGATAAAATATTTAATACCAAACAAAAGAGACTTAATCAACAGACTTAGAAATACTGATGTATCCTTTAACATAAAAACTGGAGGTTGGCAAATCCAAACAAATAAGATTAAGAAATACAAGATTATATTTGATCATTATAATTGGAAAATAATGTCATTTACTCCAAGTAATTTTCAGAATATAATGATTAAACTATTCATTCAATTTGCTGATTTCTCGATTGTATGCATTAATAATATTCTCATTTGACAATATTGGTTGCATTTCTTGATTGTTTGCATAAGCCAAAATGTTAAACAATACTGAAAATACTTTAAATTCTTTGTCAAGATAATAAAATAAAATAATTTAATTATCTCTACAAAATTTAAGAATAGGTTTCTAGAATTTGAAATTTATTATTTCATTATTAAAACAAGTGATCAAATCATACAATTTGTTTTGATTAATAAATCTACAAAACATGTTTTGAAATTAATTTCAAACAAATTTTTGCAGGTAATAATCCATTCTTAACAATTTTGATTTCGATATTTAATTAATCCAATATTATTATTAAATATCTGACTCCCTTACTTGTAATATTTTGTAGGGAATCATTCTAGGATTTTGCAATGGAGGAATTTGGCCTCCTAGAATATGGAAAGGTAGAGCCCGGAATACTTAATCAAAAAAATTTCAAAATCAAGAACCTCAATGGCAGGACAACCGCCTTTTGCTCAAAATCCACATTCATTGATTATGGTCATAATAAATTTAAATATCCAAGAAATGACTGAATTAATGAATTGGATGAACTTTTAGAAGATGTTGGGTTGAAGGGTGACTTCAATGCAACATTAATTCAATGGTATGAAAATGGTGGAAAATAGGCTTTCACAAAGATAATGAAATTTGTTATGATAACAGTAAGATTTTAACTGTAAACCTTCTGTCACAGGCAATATTTAAAATTGAATTTTCAAATAAAACTATAGAAAAATTTCTGATTTCAGAAGGAACTTTTTTCATTATGCCTGACGAATTTCAAAAGAGTCATAGGCATGCAGTAGAACCCTTAACTGAAAGAATCATTATTACTTTCAGAAATCATGTGAGAATGATGAATGGTTCAATTATAGAAGAGTCTTTGACTCAACAATTAGCCCTTAAGGCCAAAACCAAACAATCGACACTTTGCTCATTTGAAGGATCCTACTCAAACTGCCGAAGCTCATTTCATTCATAAATTTCACTATGTCCCTGAACATAATAACAAAAACCTTATTTTCTACAGAGATATTCTCTTAGAAACATAATTCATAAAAATTAACTCGATCAAAATTCTGAGGAAAGAATCATTTACGATTCTTTATCTATCCTCAGAATCATAATTATGGAGGATTGGAGAATCCATCCTTCAAGTTTCAAAATAATTTTAAATAAAAAATAATATAATTATTTTGACTATATTGACGCATACACAAGATTTTCTTACATCAAAATAGCGATTTATCTCACTTTTAGTTTTTAAATTTTGATAACACTTTCAAAATTGATTCTTAAAATTAGAACTTTTTATAATTAATTTACAATAAATTTTCAATTTATTTTTACAGGTTTACAAGCCCTCATGAGGTTTCCTTTCACCAAATACTTTCTTTTTCAATAAAATACAAAATACCTTAAATTTTGAAATAAAAATACTCGATTGAAAGAGGAATCCTCGCCAGAGAATATTATGTTAAATTGTGGGATAAGTTGAATATCCAGAAACTTAAAGCATCCATCAATTATGAAATTACAAGTATCCAGCCCAATATGAGACTAGCAAATCATTTCATCCAAGATCTATTAAAAATTAATGAGTCCATTGACCTAGCTTCATAAATAAAACTATCTAGTCCAAATTCTTTCAAACCTGAATCAAAATCCGAATCCAAACCCTCTTCAAATGATAAATCAAAGGGAACAAATCCAAAGTCCAAATTAAAGAAAAGATTACTCTAAGAAATACTTATCCTTTTGGAGGGAAATAAGGAATCTGATATTAAATCACTTACAAAATCAAGTTACTAAACAAAAGGAATCCAGGAAGACCACTCTTCAGCAATTGAAAGACCCATCCAATAATGATAATCTTAGTTATAATTCGGACGAAATAAACAAAGGAATTTGTCTTTGGCAAAATGCCAATGTTTGAATAAAAATAATTGATGAATCATGATAACACATTGACTCAACGGTCATGATGATCTCCAAGAAAAGACAATTATTATTAATCAAAAGCACAATAATTCAAAATAACGATTATCAAGTACCCAAATATACAACAATATTGATTTTCAAGACAACAATAATGGCTTCCAAACATGAAGGCACGGAGATCGAGATAGCAATTATCAAGGAATCTTTATATTTTTGTCTTCTATAATTATTGTACTAGTTGTCAAATAATTAGGCAACTATTCATGTTTTTTACTATTCTTAGTCAAAAGTAGACAAAAGTATAAATGTGAAATGTTTTTACTTTTATAGAATAAAGTAGTTCAGGTAAGTGATGAGTTCCCAGTGAGCTTCACTTTCCTTAGCTATAAATAGACAGTTTCTCTCATTTGTGAATCTGAACTCGTTTTACAACTCTTACTACTTGAGAGCTAAAACCTATTTTATGAAACAAAACTTTCTTCTTCTTCTCCTCTTTTGTAAATCTTTTCTTCTTCTTTTTTCAACATAAATTAGTGAGCAGGAGCACTAATTTATTATTACCAACTGTTTGTGTAAGTTTTTAATCTTACACCACAATACAATTCTTGTAATTACTGTTTGTTAATACAATTTTTACTGTTTATCTTCTTGCTTCTTTACTACCCCTTTTTCTACTTCACTTTCACTTATACCAAACTTTCTTCATTTAGAAGGTGAGCTAAGATAATACATGAAGAAATACTTTCTTCACAAATTTTACTTTTACAAAATAAATAAGTAATATGGATGATCTACTCTATATATGTATTTCACATGGATAAGTGAAAGTGTCATGTTGTTTGTATATATATTGTACTACACAAAAATACATCTAAAAGAATATTTCTGGTCAATCGAGAAATGAGATGAATCCAGTTAAAAGTGTAGATCCCTTATTGTTTAGGTGTTTTCACATCAGTTGTGGGAAGAACTGGTAGTCAGTTGTAAGTCGTAACCAATATTAATATCAATGCCAAGTCTAGTTTTAACCAACAAGTCTCCAACTCAATTCAGGTGAAGTGATTCATCCGCTCTTTGACTCATGTTATGATGTTTGGTGAGTTTGGGTAAAGTGAGTTGGCAGTTATCCGACCCATGACCCAATGTGTGATGAATCTAATGAATCGAGGTGAAGCGAGTTGAATATTATTCAACTCAAGACTCGATATATGACAAATGAGATTGTTGAGATTATTCCACATCAATTATAAATATAACTTGATCTCTCATCTCACAAACTAGCTTTTGGAGTTGAGAAAACCTAACATCACTAAACACCTACTCCATTTTCCTCGTTTAAAATAATATTTCTTTAATTTTCTAAAATTTGATACATAATTTTTTTACTTCATTACACATATATGAAGATATTATATAGGCCTCAATTACCAAAGAACAAACACATATGAAGACAGACAAAATTACAACTTACAAAAACATACCTTCAGTCACGTCAGGTTTTCTTCCAGGAATTTTTTTTTTTGAAGATCTTAATTAGTTCGGTATTCTTGATGAGCAATGAGAAAAGATAAAGTGTTACATAACACTTTTTTATCCCAGCTTATCATAGTAAGATCTCGTCTTCATGTGATATGAGGTCTAACAAAAATATATATTACGCAGACACATTAACGTCCTAATTCGTTGCTATACACAAATTTACGTTGGAGTTACATATTTCCAATATAGCAAAGGAGATAATAATTAAAATTTTAAATCATTCTTCTATCTCTTGCATGACTACAAAACTTCTATTTCAGTTCGCAATTCACATTAATGTAAACGATTTCTTGGTACTAAAATTAAGAAACATACACTTTACCATACATGTTTTTAGCCGCGGGGACAATTATCTCATTTGAACCGACTATTTGCAATCTGAACGACATAAATGATGATATGCGGACAAAAACTTGTTTGTCTGTTTTTCTTTCTCTTTTTGCTGTTTGATCTGGACCGTCCTATGTCATCGGGCTTATAATTATAGAGGATCCAATTTCTAAAATTAATCAATTAAACCCAAGCTTAATGATCAATTGATTCTAATATATTTGTCAATATTCTAACCAGATATTTTTGAAAAATAATCTGTAAAGCGACGAAAAAAGGATGAGAACGCTTTGGCAACATATCTTCGCAATTTACAATGTTAAATGCTGGGAATATGCCCATTGATTTATCGTACGCATCGATTATTGCTTTGCTGGACACTGACCAACCACCTCTAACCTCAATCTTAAGACACTACATATATTCTTTACGCTTATCCGCATAAAAAACCCTTGTTTTTATTTTTTATTTTATTTTAATAATATATTAAACTAAGCTAGATGATGAGAGTACTAAAAAGTCATCAGTCTACCTGACATGTGCCTTTTTACCATTAACAACATTATACAAAAAATGCTTAAACCATCCTTAAACTGTGTCATTTGTAATTATACATTTTTGATCTATAAAGTATATATCTATAATCTTATGACTTTAAACTAAATTATTAAATATTATCAATTTGAATAGAATAAAAAAAGCTCCTGCATTCATTTTTAATTCCAGATTTTAATTTATTTTATAAATTTGTTTAAATATCGTGTTAAACTAATTCATTTAATTCATTAATTTGATTATTAGAATAAAAAAGAGTGATTATTCATATCATAATTATCAACATCATAAAAGATTTCTTACATTTAAAGCTGTTCATTTTAAGACTACAATCATAGGACTTGATCAGAGATTCATTTAGGACTCTTAGAATCTAAAGCTGTTCATTTTTAGACATGTTGCTACTCAACTGCACTTACAATACGATCCAAGATCTTTAGGTGATTGAAAGAGAATGCACAGTAAATGTAATGGTCACTATGAACGGATTAATAGAGACATTAAAAAAGTCCAACGAAAGTGCTGAAATCATGAAGCTCATCCTAATAGACGAAGAGGTAAGTGTTTTATATCTAATGTAATATTGTTTTCTAACAAATTTCAATGTTTTTCTCCTTAGGGAACAAACGTCCAAGCAATTATGACTGATGCAATTGAGAAATTTAAAAATGTCCTGCAAAAAAATCAAACTTCAATAAGGTTCATGAAATGATTGAGAATTAAGTTTCTCAACTTACAGAAATTGAAAAGATTACATTTATAATTTATAATTTATTACAATAACAATGAAAATGAATATTATACTTATCAATGAAAAGTAAGGTTCATTAAAATATTTTTTAATGTGCATATTCTATGTCTTATCCTGTTACAGTTGAATCACTATAAAGATGATACCATGAAGAGACAGCAGAAAATCAAGGAGAAGAATTGGTGGGATAAACTGACAATCATCCAATTATAGTAGCATGCAATCTCAACGTATTTGTCTTCAAGGTGTTATATCATATCAAACTTACATGGAAGTAATTTTCCTTAACAGAATAATGTAGGTGACATTAATGTTTCCACCACAATGCCAAGTGTTATTTGTATTGAACCACAAATTCTGACAGTTATAGAACTTCGAAAGATGTAATTATGTTTATATTTTCAAATATTAAATTATGTTTACAGTTATATAGTATTTCACCAATGGTCTCAATTTTAATGTCATACAGATTGGAGTCAATATTAGTAAAATCTTAGCAACTTTCTCACACCATCCAAAAAAGTTGTTGAAGCAACATTAATAAAATTAGATATACTTCAACGGACAACAAAACATATGAATTGCACTTTCAAAGCTAAAATTACCAAGATTATTAATAGTGATGCCTCAAGGTTTGAAAAATGTAAAATTCGCCATAATAAGATTTAACCATGCAAGAATGAACCAGAAGTTAAATATGACAAGTATAATAATGAAGTCACTTATATGAGGAGATATATGTTAAAGTTAACAATATCAAATGACTCTCTAGAGATGACTCTAGATAGACATTTATAATTATGTTTGATACAACTGAGACGTTGATTGAGTGCACAATAACTCAATATGCTACAAATATTTTAACGGTAAATCACACAATAATATTACTAAATTTTGTTTCATATTTCTTCTCAAACTCTTAATATTAATATATTTTTTATTTATGTATTCTGGAGAAAAAGAAGTCCGAATTCTATAGATATTAGATTCTATCAGTTGACAAAGAATAAATATGTTTGGTAAAGATTGACGAAAGCAATAAAAGAAATGAAAGAGATAGAGCAAGAAAACACTTAATTATTCAAGAGATCACAGATGCAGTTAATTCAACTGTGAGTAGTCCGTCACGGAAAAGATGTGAAAAGAAACATGAAAATTAAACTAATAAAATAGAAACTTTAATATTTTATTATTACTAAACACAATTATTACTATAACAGTTGTTGCATTTCTTAGACTAAATTTCATTATTAAGTAAATATTTAGCAGTAATTCTGATTTTCTGTTATTAAGTTTCTATTTAATGTTTATTTCAATTCGGATATATATAAAATTATTTAAACTTCATATGTGCGTGGCTTTGTTAAGATAATATAACATTCTCTCCATATTTCTTCATACTACTTTTCTTTTAAGTTTCTTGCTAACAATTACTATATATCCTCCTCAATTTTTGGAGTCATCTTCCACATAATTTTCTTAAGCCTTTTCCATTACTAATTTGAATAGAATAAAAAAAGTTCCTGCATTCATTTTTAATTCCAGATTTTAATTTATTTTATAAATTTGTTTAAAAATCGTGTTAAACTAATTCATTTAATACATTAATTTGATTATTACAATAAAAAAGAGTGATTATTCATATCATAATTATCTAACATCATAAAAGATTCCTTACATTTAAAGCTGTTCATTTTAAGACTACAATCATAGGACTTGATCAGAGATTCATTTAGGACTCTTAAAATCTAAAGCTGTTGATATTCTGAAGTAACAAATTAGTTTTAGACATGCACAATCTGTATAAAAATAGAAAGAAATAAGTTGTACACATCCAATCTAGTCATAAAAGATCTGACATGTATTAAAAATTAATATATCAAAAAGATTTATGGTCCGCTCAAGTTACATATCATTTTTTTGATTAATTATTAAGAGTCACATGTTTTATAACTATTAGTAAAGTCGTTAAGAGTAAAAAATATAGATCATTAAAAATATCAAAAGTCATAATTGAAGTTCGAACACCTATATATTCGTGAATTGTTCAATTAAACATTAAATACAATAAGTTGAAACAGAACAAAGCTGGCAATGGTGCATTCACTAAACAATTGCACATTCATACTTATTCACCAATATGAATGTACAAATAATTTCAAAAACGTATACTCATGTATTCGTGTGTTTCATAGTTAATTCACAATTTATTCATCTGTATAATTAAAATAAGTCACACTAAATTACCTCTTCATCTACCACATGGATTCATTACCATATTACATATATATTCGGAGCCTTATATTCGAAGGCTCATTTACTGTTTAAATACAACTCATTTCATTTTAACTATTATTTTTATTATAACTATTATGATGTGTATATATATTAGTATCCAAATAATAGCATTTATAAAGTTTCGACTGAATAAATTTGCATTGAAACAAAACTTACATTCCAAAGATTTTCTTCCCTACGCACAGGCAACTAAAAATTCTCCATATTTTATTCTATTAAAATATCAAAGTGAAAAATTGAAAGTATAAGTAAACTAACTATATTTAAATTCAAGATAAACAACAAAAAACATGCTACCTCTCTACGCACCATCTTAGGGTTGTTAACTTCTTCAAACGGACTAGATAAAGAACATCATTTTAGGGAAGATTAGTTTCGAGAATTCAAAACCGATAAAATATATCGATTATGATAGAGGTTGATAAGACCGACAACAAAGGATGAATTTATGGGATCAAAATTAGTGAGGATTGTGAGCTAAATGAGAGATTACCGAGAAGAAGAAGAAATGTCCACATCTATTATATTGTCTAACTGAACAGCTGTAATCTATAGAAATCTGATTGTGTAGGATTGGACGAGACTACAGGTAGAGTTGAAGGGCTCCATGAAATTGCAGGAGATGGGCTCGAGGCAAAGGTACACGACTTCTTAACATGTCTAAGCATTCATTGTCTTTTAATCCTATAATATATAATGTTACGGTACAATAGTGTCACATAAGAGGCTATTAGTTCTAGCCCTTGATCACCCTCTTTGGAGTCCATATGATATAATCCAAGTGTCCACAAAAAAATCTATATTTGTGTTTACTGTACACCGTAGAACTTCCCTTTGCCTCTTACAAGGTACACCCTATACAATCATAGCTATAGATCATAAATGAGTGTAGTGCATTGATGAATCTAGAAACTAGAGATCACGTGATATTCTCTAAGCCTTTTATTATTATTTAATCCGGTAATGTTGCAGTATAATAGTGTACTACAAGAAGATTTATCTAGCCATTGGATCACCATCTTTAGGATCCATATGATATGGTCCGAGTGTCTACAAAATATCTATATATGTGTTTCCTATATACCGTAACACTTCCTCTTAACCTCTTTCAAGGCACATCCTATCCTATGCAAACACAATCATAACAATAGATAAATTAGTGCAGTGCATTGATGAATCTAGAAACTAGAGATCACGTCATATTCTAACTGTGATGATTGTGGTCTGACAAACCCATGTGATGGGTTTTGCTTGAATAAATGTGATTCCCGTGGGTCATCTCCTTGGTTGGTCAAATCATGGGGAATTACAACTACACATTCGCTTACATTTTGGTGGGTAATTCAGAGACTCAATGCTAGGTCAATTGCCCAGCCCATTTCACCAGCCAATCTATAGATGTTGAAGTAGTGTAGGCTATTGATGAATCTGACAAAGCAGAGATCACATGATCTTCTAAGTTATATTTGATAAAATACACTGTTAAAAGGAAATCATATCTTAAATCATAGAACTGATGGTTGATCGTACAAAGTATTTTAAAAGATCACGTATCTTGTCTTCTTCTTTCTTATTTTGAATTGTTCTTTCCTTCCTTTTAATATACTTTCTACTTTTAACATCATGATAGTCGTATATATATTTGAAAAATACTTTTTTTCGATTTGAAAAATGCAATTTTACTTTTTTAATTCTACTTAATGCTTAGTCTTTTTTTTTTGTTACTGTCTTGCCATCTTATTTGTATGAAAAGTGATAAAGTGTGAAGGGAAATAGAATGCAAGAAGCATAGCATAGGAAATAGAGTACAAGAAGCATGGGAAAAATGATACGTATATGATGTGCATCTTTTGAGAGAAGAAAGAGCTTAATAAAGAAAAAATTATAAATATTATTGATGTTATGGAAGAATGTAGAGAAAAATTTGATAAATCTTCCAATTCAAGGATAAATGCTTCCGTTGGAAAACATGCTGAAATTACAAGAAAAACATATGAAGGTTCACTAAAAACTTAATGTACATGTATATAATGTTTTTAATGTAAACAATGCACTAAACTAGTTGTACCATTCATTTTATGAAGGTATTTGTGTCGGTCATGAACAAGGTACGCTTCATCAATTGGAAGAAGTACATTCATGTGTTCATTGCAATGCAAAAAAGTTCCAGTGCGAAACACCAACATTTTATTGTTGCAACGGTACAATTTATCTTGCTGATATTGAAACTCCAGACGACATTAATCGATTTATTTACATTTCAATCGGAAAAAGGCGTCATATTTAGAAGAAATATTAGAGCTTATAATATTGTTGTTTTCCTTTATGTCATTTGGAGTAAATTTAGGCAAAACCCTTGCCTCATCGAGAAGAGGTGTTTATATATAGAGAGCTCAAGGACAAATATACCATGATCTTCGAGCACTACTACCAATGGATCGTCAAAGATACTTTCAATTGTATTTCTATGACATTGAGAATGAAGTGTAAAATATAATTAATATTCTGAAAGATGCTGGTATTGATAAGATAATTGTCCAAACATTGATTGTTGTTCTTGACCATAATCCATACACACAGGAATTCTATTGTTTGACTCTGCTATTCAACAACTACTATTCTACCCAGAGTAACATTTAACTCTGTTGCTGAAATTTTATAGAATGAACGTCAAGGTTGTATTAATTAAAAAATATCATAAGATACATCAACACCATTAAGTTTCATTTATTATATATCCATTTTAAAATATATATTTGTTATAAATTTGACTATTTATTATATTCATTTTGAACAAGTGTTTCAGGAAATAAAGAATGAAAGATCTCATGTAGGAAATATTATTGTTTCAAGTTTCAAATCAGACAATCAATGCAGTCAATGATTCTTTTAACATGTTGACTTTTTCAACAATATGTAGTAGCCATGTATATAAAGCTTGAAACAACAAGACTTGAGTTCTTCCAAACGCAACAAACTCACATAAGATTTGAATTATATCAAGGATTAATGGATATGGTAAATGCTAGTGAGACAATAGCGATAAGGTGGGAAAAAGAATTGTCCTTCTTGCTTCGTTTATTGGAGGACCAAGAGACATGCGTCGAAGATACTTGGATGCAATGGCTCTGATTTTTTCATCACGATGACGTGCAATTCTGAATGGCAAGAAATCAAAGTTGAGCTTAAAGATGGACAACGATCTCAAGAGAGGCCGGATTTGACTTCAAGAGTATTTTAGGCAAAGTTACAAGACCTTAAAGATCAAATTTTCAAAAAAATATATATGGCAAGGTCGCAACATACGTATATGTAATTGAATTTTAGAAGAGAGGATTACCGCATGCACACATACTGATAATTTTATGAAGTGCACACAATAAAAAATGTAGATCAATACGACAAATATGTTTATGTTGAAATTCCTGACAAAGATGCAAATCCAATACTTTATGATTCTGTTGTTAGACATATGATACATGTGTCATGTGGGAATCTAAACAAAAATAATCCATGCATGGTTAATGGAGAATGCAGATTCCATTATCCCATGCCTTTTTGCTAAAAAATAATGCAAAGGAAAAGATTCATATCTAATATATCAAAGAAGAAACGATGGAAGATATGTTATTTATTTACTATTTTACTATTCAAATTCCTAACTATACTATTTCATATATTTATACAAGTATAATTTAAAAAGAAATTGAATAATTATTTCATGTAACTAACATGATTTAAAAATAAAATATATTTTCGTTTACTTCATACTATTTATTTAACATGAGTTTACAGGCACAAGTAAGAAATAGCACATTGGGCAATCAATGGGTAGCTCCATATAATCCATACCTACTCACAAGAAACAATTGTCACATTAATGATGAAGTTTACTCTGCTATCAACGTTGTCAAGTATTTATACAAGTATATCTATAAAGGACATGACAAGGCCGTTGTATCGATATCACACGATGGAGAAGAAAGGATTAATGATATTTAGAACTTTCAAGATGCAAGATGGGTTTTCGATAAGGAGCATTGTGGAGAATTTTTTAGTTTAGATTGAATGAAATATCTCCGGCAGTTATAGATCTACAACTGAATTAACCAAATCAACAATTGGTTTTGTACTCTGACGATCAAAGTTTAGAAAGTATCATTCAATCTGAGCATATATAAAAAACAATGCCGACATAATACTTTGAAATGTGCAGAATTAACGGAGATGTCATAAAATTGCTTTACAAGAAATTTCCTAAACATTATGTTTGGGATAAAAAAGGAAAAAGAGGAGAGGTGATATCTAGAATTGATAGCGCTAATCCTGCTGAAGGCGAAAGATATTACTTACGGTTGTTACTAAATTACATTGTCGGACCAATATTATTCAATTATTTGTTAAATGTTGAGGGGGTTCAATATTCTTCATTTAAAGAAGCTGCATAAAAAAGAGGATTGCTTGAGTCTGATCAAAGTATAATAGAATGTTTGGACGAAGACACAACATTTCAAATGCCATATGAATTTCGAAGACTTTTTGCAACTTTTTGCGACCGGTATATTATACAAAACAACCGGCATAAACATAAAATACATCAATTTTCACCGCCGGTATATAGCTCAAAATCCACCGGTAAAATTAATTTTTTTACAGCCTCTCCTCTCTTTTCAAACATCCCATAATTTTCAAAACTATTTGTTTTACAAATCATTCTATAACACAAATTCAGAATGCATCAATTTTCACATTCACCAAATAGATTTATAGCTTAACAATTTCAGAGTATAAGTATATAAATTCAATTCATGTTACATCGAACGTAGAAAAAAGATCAATTCAGAGTTATAACATAATTCAATTCAAACATTCACAAATAAAAAACTAAAAGTATCATGAGTTAAAATATAAGCGAAAATAATATCATCAATCACCACGGAACTACGATCACGAAGTTGAGGGAGCTCTAGAATCCTATAAATACATACAAATGAACAAAATTAATATTAGTGTTAGAATAAATATAATTTATAATTACATAAGTACATATTCATTAGACATCTTACATTATCACCGCCAGAAAATTGTGAGGACAAAGGATTTTGTGCTTGCATCATTTTCATAATGTATGCTAGTTGTGTTTGAAGTTCAGTTTGACTAACTTCAAGTTCATTGAGCCTCAACTTTACCCTCTCAAATTTCGCAAGTGGAATGAACGGATCTTCTGAAAACTGGCGGCTACTTTTGATCTAAATATGCTAGAGAGAGTTGGACATGATCTCATTTCAGAGACTCGTTCAGGATGCTCTAGACTCATAACTTCAAAAGATATGTCTCTAGGTGAAATATTATTGCCATCCGACATTTGGGTCTCCACAATTTCTTGATCCTACAACACAAATAAATAATTCGATCATATATATGACAAATATAGACTTAAAAATTAAAAATATTGACAGATATAGATTTAAAAATATTTCTTATAACTCTAGAGGCAGATTCAAGATCCACTCAATTCCCATCTTTTTTGTTTATGTGAAACTATAAGCAATTCGACCGCATTGGTCTCTCTCCCCAACTCCTCCATCTAGGGGTGTTCAAAATTGAACCAAACTGAAAATGGTCGGTTCGGTCTGTTCTCTATGTATGTTCGGTTCAGTTTTTCGCTAAAAAATTGACTAAACTAAACCGTGAACACCCCTACCTCCATATTTTATTATGTTTAGAAAAAATTATATTCTCGATCATAATACTAAAAACAATAATACTATGTACTTAATAAAAAAGATTTACGTATCATTTCATCTTTTTTTTCGCGCAATGTTTTTCCTTCCCAAAGAATATTTTACGTATTTGTTTCACTACAAGCCCATTATTTGAGAAACAAAATTAGTATTTGTTCTACATTCTAAACAAAAATCATTGTCAAAAAAATATTATGATATCATTCTTTCACGAGAGAACAAAACATGGACAACAGTATTCCACTGATCTCTTGGAACATCATCCGGTTTATGTCTCAGACATTCCTCTTCGCTCGGATATTTCATCATATATGTTGTCCTCAATTTACTCTTATTATCCTTCCAACTCTTATTAATTAAAGACAATGTTATCTTACGATTGGATTCCATAATTTCCCATTTACTCTGAAAAATTATAAAGTATAGTAACTAAATACGTAATGGAAGATACAATTACAAATATATATTTATACCATCATAATATCACATTACGTTCTTGTACATTCAGGGATCTTCTTCTAAGTATCGTAGATGATCGGCAATAGATCGTAGTTGTGTGCTATTGAACCCAAAAAACTGGTATATATTAATGTTTGATCCTTGATCGGTTGTTCTGCCAAGTTGAATTCACATTTCATTCTCTTCCTTTCAAGTAGATTCCATATTTTAGCCATTCTAGTCTTGCCTTATGCATTTTGGCTAGAGGATCCACCTACGTATACAGCATTATTTTGTATGTTAGACATTATATGAATAAGAACAATGATTTGTATAAAATATTAAATAAATGTTATATCTGCTAATTCACTAGGACTATCACATGGCGGATCTTGTGGACCGACGGACTCTTCCTCAGCTATAGGTAGTTGTCTACCACGGACCACGATGAATATACTTGCATAACAAAATAGATAGTTACACTTGTACTGCTAAGTGTACCACGATGGTGAAAAAGGATGGAGGAAAGATTTGTTCCATTTAACAAAGTATGACCACAATCCGAGACTGAAGCTTGTTGATCATATCTATTTGTAAACTTTAGAACATAATTCACTGAAAAATCAACTCAATTCAAATAAAATAGAGTACACTTTCTTTGCTAAAACACACTGAAATGTATTGGTAAAAATTGTTAAATAATAATGTGACAATCATGACTTTTAGACCTTGAATCTCGTGTTACTTTAAATCCATGCAACAATAAATGTTTGATGCATATCCATCAAGAACTTGGATACTCTTTAGTACCTTAAAGAATATGTCTTTTTCATCATTCGTCATTGAAAATGAAGTAGGGTTAAGTAAGTGGTATCACCTTGAATCATCGAATGAAGTTCACTCATCATACCCATATGTTGAAGGTCCAGACGGGCCTTATAATTATCATTAATCTTCCATAGATCGTCAAGAATTATCCCTAGTACGTTATCACATACATTTTTTTAATGTTCATTACATCAAAATTATTACATATAAGATTAAACTCCCAATAAGGTAGTTGATAAAGTATACTCTTTTTCTTCTAATATTGCACATTATCATCACCAGATCTTCGTTTTTGGTGAGATTCTTTACTTTTTTCAAAAGTGACATTAAGCCCTTGGACTTGTTGTAAAGCTTATGATTCCGTAGGAGAAATGAGGGCCAATCTATTCTCATTTAAGCCATTTAAATTTTTACTATCATGATGAAACCTATGGCCAGGCTCTATATCTCCTGTGACCCATGAAATATTTTTTTTTACTATATTTCAAGCGTTGATAACCTGTCTCATAATTACAATGATGGCAAGAAAATCATGAATGTGTACTCCACCTAGATAAATTATCTAATCCTATAAAGTCACTAATGGTCCAAACAATGCTGCACGCATTTTAAAAACTTCCTTCGTTGATGCATCATATATATCAACACCCGTTTCCCATAATTCTTTCAATTCTTCTATCAAATGTTGCAAATACACATCAATATTAATTCCAGGAAATTTAGGCCCAGGAATAAGAGTAGAAGAATTAATGATGTATGTTTCATGCACATCTAATGAGGCAAATTATATGGAATCAAAAGAACATGCCATATGCTATAACTGACACACATTGCTCCATATTGGTTGAAACCATCACTAACCAAGCCAAGTCTAACATTACGTGGTTCGGACGAGAATTTAGTATGTCTAGAATCAAATGATTTTCAAGTAGCCGAATCAGCAGGATGTCTTAAAACACCATCTTCAGTATGCTCTACATGATGCCATCTCATATTGTCAGCATTTTTAGACGACATGTATAATCTCTGTAGCCTCCCTTTTAAAGGAAAGTAACGCATCACTTTAGTAGGTTTTGCCTTACTTCTTCATTTTTCCTTGAGATTGTGATGTACTATCACCCTCATTAGTTATCCACCTTGAAGTACCATAAGTGGTACATGATTTTTCTTGTTCTTTGTCTTTCTAATATAATATGCAGTCATTTGGACAAGCATGTATATTTTCATAACCAAGACCCAACGTTTTTATAATCTTTGCAGCTTCATAAAATGTATTTGGCAACGAAAATTCATCATTACGTAATAATTCAAGTAACTTCGATAGTGCCTCATTACTCAATCCATGAAGACACTTGAGGTGGTAAAGATGTACAATAAATGAGAGTTTTGCAAAAAAAAAAAAATTGCATCCTGAATATAAATGTTCATTACTATCTCTAACTAAGTTAGAGAAATCTTCGCATCTGCCTTCGCTTGTTGAGCTTCTTCATGTAGTTGCTCATTCATATAATTAGTAGTTGGTTCTGTTTGTAAATCATTTGTTCCTCTCTCATTATCCACAACTCTGAATGCATCACACAACAAGTCATGCATAGATGTGTAGTTCACATGTATTTCATTAAGCTTTTCTTCTCCATTTGAATTTTGTAATATGGATTCACCATGAAAAAACCAATATGTATAACCATTGTTAAACCCATTACACACCAAGTGCTCATAAACACTCTCATATTCAACCTCAGCATATTTAAACAACGTTTACATGGACATAAAATCCTATCCTCTAGGGAAACTCTTTCAAAAGTAAAATCAAGAAACTCCTTAACTCCATTAAGATACTCTTGACTAACTCAGAATTTTTTAATCTAACTTTTATCCATGATAAAATCAATTTGAACACATCATAATAAACAATTCAATACAATGAAAATCAGAAGAATATTAAAGTGATCACCAAATTAGAATATTAGCTCATCTCAATACTATCTTAAGTATTTATTAGTGTAACACTTTGTAATGGAATATCTAGGCACACATTCCTCTCTTTTGTTGATAAGTCGTTTCTCATAAATGTGTAAACACATAAACCCTTGAGCAATTTAGTTGCAAAATAGAGCATCAAATGTCATAGAAGTTCTGAAAATTATACTCAATCAAGTAGCTAGTAATCTAATTTAAAAGTAAATACGAAATACCGTTAATCATAAGCCACCAACAAAAATGAAAGAAAATTTTAATCAATAGAGCATGCAAGTGATAAAATAAAGGACATATGTGAGAAAATTACACAAAGTATAATACCGGTAAAAGAAAATTACACGGAATAATATAGCTCATGTCATGAATTTCTCAAGAACAATAATCCGCATCAAAGTAAAACCATGAATAGCATGAGTATATTAACTAGTATAAACTAGCAAAAGCTAAAAAAATACATCTTTCCCAATCAAAATCCTAACCGCCTATATTTAAAAGAAAACAAGGGCACAATATCCACATATATATATAAATGTTGGCCACCGATGTAACATATAATATACATGTTACGGTTGAAAAACATGGAACTAAGTGGCAATTAAATCTATTTTGTGTTCTACTCCCTAAAAAATTCAAAATGGTATACAAATATGGTCAAAACCGTATTCAAGTAGATGAAAAACTAATGCTCAAAGTGCAGATGGGAAATGGTAGGAAAGTGTAATGTTTTTACACTTGTTTCACATTGAAAACAATTTCAGATAATAGTAAACATTCCCAAATAGAGAGAGCATAAATGAAAGAGAGACAAAGAGAGAGAACAGAAATGAGGAGAGAGAGAGAGACAGAGAGAGATAGAGAACAAAAGCGAGAGAAAGAAATAGAGACTCACTGGTGTCGACAAATGGCGAGAATGACCAGATATCTACGACGGGGAAGGGAGAGTGACTAGATCTGAGATTCGCCTGAGAAAAGGGGAGAAAAAGTGAAAGGAGAGAAAGTGATTTGCGAATTGGAGATTAGGGATTTAACGACCTTTAGCGGCGGTTTTAAAACCACCGCCAAAGATGAGAAAAAAAACGCCGGCATATATTATCAATTATTAATTATATCAAGGGCCTTTCGTGACATTTTTTAAAACCGCCGCCATACATTAATCTTTAGTCATCACCACTTTTTTTTTGCCGGCAGTTGCCATAACTGCTGGCAAAAAACTGCTGCTAAATGCGATGTTTCTTGTAGTGTCCCCTTCTAGGATATAACCATCTCTCATATCTTAAGGTTATTATCTATCTCTTAGAGCAGAGTCTTCTCACAATGGGATGCTTCCTTTAGGATAGATGCATCTTTCACCATCTGTCGAAGCAGAGCCACCAAACCTTGAACCAAAGCCTCTTATTTATAATCTCTCAAATCCCAAATTCCTTTCCGGCCTCTAGAATTAGAAAACTCATGAAATACTCAACATCACACAATATCTTTCCTAAACATCTAATAAATAGGAAGTTTAGTCTCCAGAGAATTTGAGGCACCAAACTCCAGCAGTGATTGTGAATGTAGATACCATGAATGAAATGAACATAATTGTCCCATTTGTAGATATTACATGTCATTATATGTGACTTAGTTGAGTAAAGTGAATGACCTCGATCAGTAAGTGCATGAGCAAGACGAGTTTAAAATTTCAGTCAATGATTTACTGGCTTTGAAAGTTTTTATTAATCAACTTGCTACTTCATCTAAGAATACGAGTATAACGTTTAATGATATAAACATACATTTAAATAAGTAGTAACTTTTATAATTGGACAAAATCAGATAGTACATAATGAAATTTATAGGGAGTTCAAACACGTGTAATACAGTCTGCTTTTACTACTACATTAAAAATGACTTCTGAAACTTCTGAACTTTGATAAGGAGACAATACCAACTACTTCTGTTAATTGTGACGTTACCAACATTGTAATTGCGATTAATTAATCACCGAAATCACCATATATTCGAATAAAATTCACTTTTGCCAAGTGTTTAAACGATTTTCATGCAATATTTTCACATTATTTAAAATGATCAGTTCCGAAGTAACAGAATATATAAGTGAAGCTGCCTTGCTATCATCAAAGTATGGAGGATGTACTTGAAAGTAAAACAAAATTTAGAGGGATTTTTTTGCACTTAACCAAAACAAAATTTAGAGGGGATTTTTTGCACTTAACCATACTAGCCAACCTAGTCGTGTAATTAATGAACGGGAATTATTATTTCTTATTTTTCAGTTCATTGTTAGTGTTATTTATTGTCTAACTATATTAATTTATTTACTTAACTATTTATTAAATTGAAATTTTCCATGAATATTTCTGAAAGTAAGCCACACGATTTTATTAAATATATTTAACTTAATGTCAAATGGTAAAGCCTGTGCCTTGCACGAATTGTGTAAATTATATATATTTTTTCATTTATAAAGTAAAAAATATTGAACTATAAGCATAATTTGTAAAATGTGAAATGTATAGTATTTACAATCTATATTATATTAAACTCATAAAGATGATTGTACTAAAATAAAATATAGGAATAATTAAGATAATTAAAAGAATAGAATAATATTATTAGGATAATTTAAAGAATAAAATATTTTTATTTTAACAGTGTGATTTTACTAAAATAAAATACCAGAAGAATTAGGATGAGATTGTAATATTTTTATCATGTGATGTTTATTCACGAGATTATAATATAAAACTATAGTTATTGAGTAAACGGTTAAGATCAATTGCAAATAAATTCTAAGAAATACTAAATATATCATTGAACATACATAATTCCAACAAAAAGTAATTATGTAAGATTTATTATAGTAGAAATTTACGAATATTGTGCAAGCAATAACATACTTTTAATCTTAAAAGAGAAAGATGCATGATAAAAAAAAAGATAAACATCTGAAATTATCAAGCATTAAATAATGAAATAAAAAAAGAACACTGGATTCGAACAAATTCTTTGAATGTAAGAAGAAAATAAATTAAATGCATAAAAAATACTAAATTTTTAGTCGTCAAAATTGCACAAAAGAAAATATAAATGTAAAAAGCTAGAGAAAATCAAGAGATTTATTAATTTAAAATTCCATACAATAGTGAATTCAATCTTATATATACTAGTTAAATTATGCGTGTGGTGCACGTGATATGTATGTTTTTATTGTGTTGATTGCTTCATATACAATACTTGTTCATAAAAATAAAACACTTTGAATAAGATGCATTTATTAATAAATAAAATTAGAAAACTATAATTATAACTTTTACATTTTTCATAAGTATTACTCACTAAAATGTATTCAATTATATTAGTTATGCTAGAAGAACATCCTCTATATTTTTTAGTTAGATTCTTTTAATATATTATTTTTTTAATCTCTATTGATAAATGAACTAAAAATATATTTTATTCTTTAATTGATTATTGATTGAATTTTTCTAATATATCTTAACGACGAATAATTTAATATATTATCATGTCTAAAAATAAAAAATAAAAAATTTTGCTCAAGAGATACATTATTATGAAAAATAAGAAAAGAAAAAAATTACTATTAATGGTGCACCATTAATAGAGTCAAGGGTAATTTTAAAATTATAAAATAAGGAGTGGACAAAATAGTTAAGAGACGATTATCATTCTCGTCTCACTTTTAATATATATAAAGTTAGGTATGGGCACTTCCCATTCCGTCATGTCTCCACACCCAACTTTATCATATGTCATAAAATCAACATACATTTTGTTAATTTGAATTATCATTAATTCAATTTAATTAAATATATTTATTATTTATATATTAAAAATTATATTAGATGTTATTAATAGGAGTAAAAAACAAGAGGCGCTTGAAATATGAATAGTATATTCTCACCAACACATTTACCAAAAAAGTAGAAAAAGAATAATAGCTACGACTAATTAAACCAGTAAAAACATTATAAGAGTTTATACAGTAATTATTATCAATTTTACTTTGAAAACTAAAATCTACATTGAACAATAAGTAAAATATGATGTGTACTTTTGTTGTATTCAACGATCAATATTAACATTTTGACCTAAAACGTATAAACGTAGAGTTTATTTGTGAAGTTTCTTATAAGTAAGAATATAGAAAATTATTAAACTCTAGACTAAATATAAGAAATATTGAAAAATATAAATTGTCAAATTTAATGATAATTCTTTTTTAAGAAAACAAACGAGAAAGATAGGTATTCTCTTTTAATGGTATGAGGTAAATTGTTTTGTCTAATCAAATACCCTCTTACAACTATTCACCTTAGAAAAATGATTATTATTATCTATAAAACCAATGGAAGCCAACAATATTTTGTTATTATTGATGAAATGTCGATAAGAAAAACGTTATAAAAACTGTATTTTGATCTTCTTGCTCATCGCCCCAATCGTCGTCATTTTCGAGTTCTTTGGTTTGGTGTTCTTAATAAATTAATTTTATTTATTTATTCTTCTATTATTATTAGCTCTCATTCAAACATGGAGCAACTAATTTATTCAGTTAAGTTTTATTCATATTTTGTTGGTTACATTCTCGCTCAATTTAGATAATAAATTAATGTTTAAATATGTCTTTAAAATTTAGGATGGTAATTATTTGGGATATTTTCTTGCTTGAATGAAAAGTGAGTTTTTATGTTATTCATTCTTCGTTATTTCTTGCTAAATCAATTTTTCAAGACCGTGTAGAGCACGGGCATTTAACTGGTTTTTGTCTAAAAATGAGTCTTAAAAGACTTATTAATTTAAAACTTCATATAATAGTGAGCGTAATTTTTGTTTGAAAATGTTTATCCCCTTCGCTACACTTATGTATACTATAAATTGTACGAGTATATAAAGCACATCATTTAACAAATTATTTTTCTGAAACAACAATACACGATTGTAAATAGTGAGCCACATCATCAAAGTGACGTGTCAAAAAGGACAAGTGACATCTAAAGACAGGTTCACGTGAAATTTAAGTGGCATAACGATGAACGATACATGATGATAACAAAACATGTTTATAAGGGACGTCCCTAGACTTATAATGGTGGCGATCCCATTCTATGAAATTGTATGTTAAAGTGTTGTACTTTGTCTTTGAACTTAGTGACAAAAGTTTGAAGGTCTTTCCTTGCCTGAAAATAATCTGGAGGTTGTGGTTTGGTAAAATTAGACAATGTTATGCTATACCGAAATAGGAAAACCTCTTTGAAAGGTGTAGCCTAATTAGGCGTCTTGGAAGTGCTCCCCCTCAGGCCGCCCTCGGGGATCTACGGGCGAGACCCACCATGCCGGCCTGGGGCAGCTCCCCATTCCGTCATGGGGGGAACCCCGGGCGCGACTCCCCATGCCGCCCATGGGGGAACCCTAGACGCGGCTCCCTATGTCGCCACGAGGGGAACCTCGGGGGCGGCTCATCACTGTGCCAATGCCTCAGGATAACCGAGGGCAATTGGTGTGTTAATGTGAGTCATTCATTTCAAAGTTGGTTACACGACTACTCGATGCCACGGAGGCACGACTAGTTGAGAGCATGAAAAGTGATCATGTGTTGTGAATGCTACGTCATTTTAAGCGTGTGGCCACGTTTTTGGGGTGGTTACATTTTAAGCATGATCATATCTTAAGTGTGTGACCACGTTTTAGGCATGATCACGTGATTTCTATGCCGTTGCAAAGGACGGGTTCGTGTTCCCCACTTGACCCCATCTATATAAAGGGGGTGTTAAACATAGTATCATCAAAACTTGTGTTTATATAATTTTAATATGAAATTAATGAAATTACATTTTTCTTATAATTGTACTTTTAAATTATTGCTGAGTAATATATATATATATATATATATATATATATATATNTTCATTAATGAGACTATAATTTTGTATAACTATGAGAGGATGAAGATTATAGATATTAAATAAAATAGTCTGTAATATATTAAAATATGTGATCTTTAATGAACGGCTGTTAGTACGGTTCACTAAGTATTTTTAATGCATGTGATCTAGATCCGGATCACTGATGTGGATAGATATCTTAGTGAAGTTATTTTATATAATTAGATTATGTAGGACATGACCGATGTGGATTAATATCTTTATTAACTTACCGTTTATCATAAATATTTAATACACATCAAAATTGATGATTGTCTATATATCAGTCTGAATCCTGAGTAGTTATGAACTCCTATGCATGTCTACTGAATCTTTTAATTCACTCATTAAGTTTTGTTTATAAAATAGGCTGATGACTTTTGTTTTGGAGATTCAGTGATATGGATGGCTGAGAACATGATCTTATAAGATTAGGAATCCAAAATTTCCTAATCAATCGTATATTGGTTCTCTTAAATGTTAATTCTGAAACTGAATGGTTATTGAGCTCAAATTTATAATACGATTATAAATTGGCCGTTTACTAGTGAATTAATGGTACTTTAGGATCAAGAGGTAATTAGAAAGGTAAAACAGTAATTTTAATGGCTCTAATTTACGAACTAGAAATTGGAGGACAAAACTACATAAAAGTGGTTATATCAATGGACTACACGAGAATATTCTGTAAATATATTCTGTAATTATTAAGAGTGCAATTCCATATTTATAGTGGGAGTAATAATAAAATTAATAAATAAGATTATGTAATAAAAGAGATTAATTAATAATCTAGTTTATTGGAGACGAATTATAGGTCCATGGTCCCTGAGTCACCTCTATACCACACAATTTATGGTGTGAATATTTCAGGACATGAGAAAAGTACTAACTTGTGATAAGAATTAAATTTCTGGGGTAAATATATAATTATGAGATAATTATATATAATTAATTAATTAAGAACTAATTAATTAAATTATTTATTATAATTTTTGAAAATTACAAATAAATAATAATAACGATTAATTTAATGTTAATCGATTAGCGAGACAGAATATTTGATTTATGAAATTAAATAATATTAATTCATTATTAGATACTGATTTGATTTGGTTTATCTAATTTGTTAATTAACATATAAGTTAGTTGATAGAGGTGATCATATAAATTAATTTTGAATTAACTGATATCTAGATATTTATCTGACTAAAATATATAAAAAAATTAGAAAAATTATCACGTGACATGTTGGACTGCCACATATCAATCACTGATTTTTGAATCAGAGATTGACATGAATTATTGTAGCATTGTGAGGCACTATAACACTGCACGACACATTGCACTGCCACACGTTTTTCATTAAAAAGTTTAAAAGTTTTTTTGGAAACCACGGCGTCACAATTTTTTTATTTTCAATTGATAAAGTTTTAAAAGATTTTTTTTTAAAACCACCACGCCTTCACAGGGTGACGACGCTGATTCCAACACTTGGTTCCATTATGGGGATCATCAATTACACACTTCATGATGCCAAACACTAAAAAATATTCTCTTAAACTTCTCACCAACCTTAGGACAGTAAAAGCATTGTCACCTTCTGACAGTCATCTAAGGGTGCTTGTCCTTCACCCCGCCGACCACACGTCTCCCACTTTCTCAGGCTTACTTGTCATAGATTAGGTCATTCAAATCACACATCACCCGAAAATTCCTAAACAGTATGGCGATTCCACTGGGGAGTGACATGTCTAACACTTTTTTCATTGAGTATGGACGGACGTGGTAGAATCATCAGATCTTCTTCCCACGTGGAAGGAGGAAATGTTAACCCATTGATGGAGAACCAGGATGTGGAAGATACTATTTCCCATGAAAGGTCCAACCTTTCCATCGTTGCAGCTACCACCATGACGACGGTGGAGCAAACTAATGCTATCAAGGATCTGCAGGCTTCTAACGTCAAGATCCATAATCTTCTGGGTACGCTGACCGCTCTCCTCGCGCCTACCCAGAACCTCCATCCACCGTCACCACTCGTCAATATTATTCCACCCATACGGTGAATCAGACGGACGCTGATAGGCCTATTCCACCTAATATCTCGGGGGGTCGTCCGGATCTGAGATGTAAAATAATGACCAGAATGTGGGTCACTCAAACAACCTCGTAAATGTCATCATCCTGTCGGTAGCCTTCCCACCATCCTTCACACATATTATACTGACGCGTGATGGAAATAAGGTCATACATGTCTGACTATGTGCCCTCAAAGTTTTGTAAGTATAATAGGAATGACGGATGTGTAAGGGAGCACATTATACATTTCATTGATGATTTGGGCCCACACGAATGTGATGAGTCCATGAGGCTGAAGGAATTCTCAAAATCGCTGACTGAGCGAGCATACACATGGTACATCAACCTGGTGCTGGGATTAGTTTTGACTTGGCCGCATATGGTTTCTGCCTTCATGACTAAGTTCTTTATGTCTGAAGAAAATATGAGCATTCTCGAGTTAAGGCGTGAGCCTCAAAGAAAATATGAGGACCTGGTGACTTAAATTAGACGGTTCAAAGATAAGGCACTGGATTGCCAGGAAGAATGGAAGGAGTAGGACTTGGTGAAGATGTGCACTGTGGAATGATACATGAGTATAAAGCGCATTTGGAGAACATCAACATCACCACGTTCTCCCATCTTCACGTAGCTGTTCAACGCACCAACACTTTGGTGCCTAGGTCAAAAGCTGTGGAGTAGAGTGAGTGCGAGGGGCTTATATGAAATTCCGTGAGGTACACCCCGTAAGTAGCCATGGCACAACCCCAAGGGCAAGGTGCAAAATGGGACAAGAGCGAAAGAGGTGATCCACCACCTTTCCCATGTTCCATGGACAAGATAGAGGCGTTGTTGGATGCTTGGATCAAGGATAATGTCATACACAGACCTTTGGTGGACAGTTTTCCCACCAGAGAAGAAATAGATTCACCCCAGTACTGTTGCTTCCACCGAGACACCACCCACACAATCAAAGATTGCAGAAATTTAAGGCAGATCTTCCATGACAAACTCCAAAAATGAGAGATCATTACTAAGGACATGGAAGTTGTGGGGAACCAGTCTTTCCCACCGCATGCTACTTGATCAGTGTGGCTAGAGGCCTCTACATCGTGATGGGCTAGGACGATGTAGGAGAAGAAAAGGACGAGGTCATTCATATGAGAGTGGATATCACCTTCCTAGAAACATCAGGGAGGTAGGGTAAAGATCCGTCCAAAAAAACAACAAAAAATAAAGAAAAAACAACGGTCAGATACAATGGTTTGTTGATTTCAGAGATTTGAACAAATTAAGCCCGAAGTAGGCTGCATTACCAAGGGGCGAGCCTGAAGTAGGTTGTATGGCCAAGATGCGAAGTCACGAGATCAAATATGGTTCCACTAATAAAGCCCTAAGGCGGGTATACTATAAAGTCTGAAGCTGGGTATATTAAAAACGAAGGTGATCATGTGTTGTGAAGTCTAAAGATTATGTATCCTAAGTCACGATACATATGTTTATACATGAAATGTCTATTATGAAACTTATAATTATTTGTCAATGTACATGCTTGTACAAATGGGAAGGCCACATGAGACTTCTTCCATAGCTGATAGTAGACATTATCGATGAGATGAACCTTATTAAATGCACCAAGTCAAATTGACCACAGTCAACTTCAAGTGCGTAAAGAAATTTTATTTTTAGCGTTGTAATTTTTACTTTAGCTTTTATGATGATCAAAATGGTCTGGAAATTTATAACGGGTTCATTATCCTGAAATGTATCTAAGACATTTCAGTAAAGTTTGTTCCTGGAGCACACTTAAGATGTTTCAGCAAAGTTTATTCCTAGAGCGCATTTAAGATATTTCAGCAAAAGTTATTCCTGAAACGCATTTATTACGTATCGGCAAAGTTTGTCCCTGCAACGCACTTAAAATGTTTCAGTGAATCTTGTTCCTATAATGCCTTTAAGACATTTCAATAAAGTTTGTTCCTAAAATGCAATAAAGACGTTTCAGCGAAGGTAGCTAGGTAGAATTTAGCCACTGTTGCGAATCACTCCAAAGCAAAACTTGGCCGCCATTGTTTGAAATGTATATTAAGAATATGCTTATGCTAAAAGTCACGTGTAAGGGCGACATAATGTGTGAAGTATGGATGCATGACAATGTTCAAAGTAGGAATGGATGAGCATGTGTGGTGAAAGTTCAAAATAGGAACTAACACATAATGAAAGTTCAAAGCAAGAACTAACGCATAATAAAAGTCCGAAGTATGAATGAATATATAACCCTTTAAGTGCGACCAGGGTGGTTTAAATGCTCACATATGTACGTGCCTCCTTAGGCAACTTGATTATATTTTCATGTACATATGTGCATTCTTAGGCAGTATCATGCAGGTTCCTACATATATGCGCTTTTAAAGGATGAATTGTCTGAGGAAGACACTGCAGCATGTGTATCCGCCGCCAAGCCATTACTTGATGAGCTTCGCCCTGTTCTTCAAGATCATCAATATTAGAAAGTGATGGTACATTTATTTGTGACTCTAATGAATTATCTCTAATGATTATTATAAACACATCATTAAGTTATATCTGTCATACGAGCATGATATAATTAAAAAATGTTGCTTGGCTCTATTCACTTGTCATGATACGAACATGCATGTGGTACATATATTGCCATGTATACTCTCTCGTGCTAACATTGAATATAAGGATGTGTATTGTTAGTGTACATATATTCATCTAGTCATTCTTCCGTGGATGCCGCCATAATCAGACTCTTTATTAAGAGAGACGACCGCCTCCGAACTTTTATCCATTGAGTGAATTATTCGCTTCGTCATTTAGCCAGAGATACCCCATGGTTTCAGTGGGCACTTCGACGGAAGGGTGTTTTTTTGGAAAAGAAGTATTTCTTTGGAGGCCATTTTCTTCGACGGAGTAAGAAATGAAGACCCAAACTTTAAGAACATGGGAAAACCTGGGAGAGAGAAGTGGGAAACCCTCTCCCGACATGTTTTTATAGAGGAAAAGAGGTGGGAGAGCACCCCCCGCGCCTCATCTCGGGGTGTGACAACTCCCTCCCACGCCTCCCCAATTTGTCAGATGGAGATGCCCGTAGTCATCCCGAGGTGTTTTCCGTAACTTCTAGATTTACTCAGGCATACCAATTACATTTCAATGTATAGTAATCATGTCTTATGATTTATTTGGTGCAATTAATAAAGACCTCTGGCCCACAAGCTGATGCGAAGGACGCAACACTCAAATAAGAAAATATATCCAAGCTTGATTGCTACGCCATCAACCTTGAATAGGGGGCTAATGTAAATAGTGAGTCACGTTGTTAAAAGTGACGTGTCAAAAAAGACACATGGCATCTAAAGACTGACCCACGTGGCATAATGATGAATGATACATGATGACAACAAAACATGTGTGTAAGGGACGCCCCTAGATTTATAAAAGTGGCAATCCCATTATATGAAATTATATGTTAAAGTGTTGTACTTTGTCTTCGAACTTAGTGACAAAAGTTTGAAGGTCTTTTTTTGTCTGGGAACAATCTGGGGGCTGTAGTCTGGTAGGATTAGGATAAAATTACGCTATACCAAAATAGAAAAACCTCTTTTAAAGGTATAGCCTCCTAAGGCGGTTTGGAAGTGCTCCCCTTCAGGCCACCTCGGGGGCGGCTCCCCATGCATCCACGGGGGGAACCTCGGGTGAAGCTCTCCATGTCTTAACGGGGGAAATCCCGGGAGAAGCTTCCAATGCCACCATCGGGGGACCCCGGCGACGGCTCATCATTGCGCCAATGCCTCAGAATAACCGAGGGTAATTGGTGTGTTAATGCGAGTCTTTCATTTCAAAGTTGGTTATATGACTACTCGATGCCACAAATGCACGACTAGTTGAGAGCATGGAAATTGATCACCTTTTAGGCGTGATCACGTGATTTCCATGTCCTTGCGAAGGACGAGTTCGTGGTCCCCGCTTGACCCCATCTATTTAAATGGGTCTNCAAGTCTTTCATTTCAAAGTTGGTTAGATGACTACTCGATGCCACAAATGCACGACTAGTTGAGAGCATGGAAATTGATCACCTTTTAGGCGTGATCACGTGATTTCCATGTCCTTGCGAAGGACGAGTTCGTGGTCCCCGCTTGACCCCATCTATTTAAATGGGTCTTTGGTACCATTATGGAGATCATCAATTTCACACTTCTTGAAGCCAAACATTAGAGAATATTCTCTTGGACTTCCACCAACCTTAGGACAACAAAAGCATTGTCACCTTCCGACAGTTGTCTAAGGGTGCTTGTCCTTCACCCCACCGACCACACACCTCACACGTTCTCTAGCTTACTTATCATAGACTATGTCACTCAAATCACACATCACCCGAAAATCCCTAAACAACGATATTTTTTAAAGTATAATGTATATACGAACAAGCATGAAAAAGAAAATTCCATAAAATTCACAAACACCCTCTCATAGCAATAAAATATTCATATATGTGCTAATGCAATTGATGATAAGCAAATATTCACATACGCACATGTATTTATCAAAATTAATATTTAATCCACAAGATAACCAAAAAAACCTTTAAAACAGAAATTAGTAAAAGAACATTGCAATAATGATAATATGTTGATTAATTCAATGGTTCTCAATGATTTTGGTAGGTTTGAAATAGTATATAAAAGGAAGGAAAAGAAGAAAGAAGATGAAAGAGAAGAAAATGAATCTTGGTATTAACTTGTATTCCATCATTCAAAAAAGATGAATTGATATCACCACTATTTATATCAGTAGGATTACAACAAGAAGAAAGCTATATTAAGTTCATTACATGAAGGAAGAAGGATGAGAGAGTTAAATAGACTAACTGAAAGCCAACTGATATAAACCTCCTCTTAACACCTTCGAGCCTCTAAATGTCAACCTTATTGACTGTGTAACTGAATAGGACAACTCAGTAGTGTGCCCTTACTCGCTTGCTAATCATGTGAAGTACTCTTATCATCCCCCATTAAGCTAAAGGGTAAAATCTTGATTCGAAGCTTGTCTTTAAGATACATGAATGTAGGAGTAGAAAGAGCATTAGTAAGCAAGTCTGACAGTTGATCAATCGAAGGCACAAACGTGACTTCCAATTGCCTTAGTTGGACTTTTCCATCATAAAATGGATATCAAACTCTACGTGCTTTGTTCTAGCACGCAGAATATGGTTGGAGGCAAGCGCTAGAGTACTGATGTTATCGCACCACAAAACACGAGGTCTTGAACACTACAACCCAAGTTCACTGAACATGGTTTTAAATCAATGAATTTCAGATGTTGCACTAGAGATAGCTCTATATTCACTTTCTGGGATTGATTTTGGACATTATAGTCTATTTCTTAGAGGACTAGGACATAAGGTTATCTAAGAAAAATAAGAAAAACTTCAGTAGATCTTATGTCATCATAATCTCCTGCCCAATCCGCATCAGAAAAGGCCTGGATGTCTAGAATGCCTGATGGTTTAATGGTCAGTCCTTCATTCATTGTCCCTTTTAGGTACCTGCGAAATCTTTTACAAGCACTCCAATGGGTTTTAGCGGGTTGCTCAATGAATTGACTCAAAGTCGTTAACAATAAAGCTAATATATGGCATAGTGAGTGACAAATATTGCAATGCTCCAACTACGCTCCTAAACAAGGTGACATCTTTCATATGCTCTCTAATATGCAAAGAGAGTTGAATGGATGAGGTGAGGGAGATGGCTTTGCACCTTCCATTTTTGTTTCTTAAGTAGGTATTTGATTTACCTGGCTTATGATAGACGCATCCCATTTCTTTCTCTATGAACCTTAACTCTAAGAAAATAATGTACAGGCCCTAGGTCTTTGAGTAAAAAAGACTTGTGTAAATCACGAACTAGTTGCCTTATGAGAGTAAGATTATTACCTGTAAGAAGAATATCAGCTACATACACAAGAAGATACAAAGCAATTTGTCCATTCTTGAAGATAAACAAGGAAGTGTCAGACTTAGCATTAGGGAAACCCCAATGAACAAAAGATAACTTCAGCCTTTCATACTAGGCCCTAGGTTCTTGTTTGAGATCATTGAGAGCTTTCTTGAGCTTTCATACAAAGTCAGGTCTATGAAGTCTATAAAGCCTTCTGGTTTAGGCATGAAAACTGTTTCAGTGAGATAACCATTTAGAAAGGTATTGTGCACATCTAATTGCTTCACAGCCTAACCAAAGGTCATTGCTAGATTGAGAACAACTTAAATAGTAGTAGGTTTAACTACTAGACTAAAAGTCTCAGTGAAATCAATCCTAGGGGTTTGGTGAAACCCTTTTGCAATCAGCCTAGTCTGGTGTCTCTAAATGCTGCCATCAAAGTTAACCTTCAGTTTCAATACCCATTTATTACCAACCAGAGTCATAGAAAGATGACAAGACACCAATTTCTAAGTGTCATTTCTCATAATAACATTAAACTCATCAATCATGGTATGTTTCTAGTAAATATCAGTAAGTGCATGTTTCGCTGTATTGGGTTCTGTAGGTAGGTTTGAACATGGGAGTGGGTGTTTGGTTGTTGAGTAAGTTTTTGGCTTAGATATCTCATTTTTAGACCTAGTGAGCATTGAGGGGTGTGGGTGAGTATTTTGTGTAATGATTTCAATCTAGGTTATCTGTGCAGGTTGGGTGTTGAGATAATTGGATATTGGTGAGGTGTGTTGGTCAATGACTAGGTTATTGACGAAAGAAGGAGCCTTATGTGTAGGATGTAAGATAATGTGCTCAGTGGATAAAGAAGGAGAATGAATGAATGTGTTGTTACATGATGAAGGACTCAGTCTGGAAGAGCTACTTTGTAATGGACCTTCATATGGACAAAATCTTTGATTGTTGAGATTTGGATAAGGTAAAGCAGGTTCAAGGTTAAAACTAGGAATAAAACTTGTGGGTGTAGGTAAATTTGACAGATGTATACCTAGCTGAGATCATTTTGGTTTTTGGTTAGGACATAGTGCTTTATAAGGAAAATAAGACTCAAGAAAGACCACATTCCGTAGATATGTACAACTTACCTGAATAATGTAAGCATTTAAAACCTTTTATGATTTGGTGAATAACTCAATAATAAACACACATCATAGTGAAAATCTACTTTATGTTTGTTCTATGACCTAAGGTGAGAAAAACAAGCACAATCAAATATTTTCAAAGTGCGATAATATGGTTTTCTATTGAATAGCTTTTGATGTGGAGACATAAGATTGAGTGTTGGTGTAGGTAGCAAAAGATAGGTAAAGTGAGACTTTTTCGGGTATCAAGAATATGGATGTTTGGAAAGTATCCCACCAAATGTTTAAAGGTATTTAGGCCTGAGCAAGAAGGGTAAGGCTAGTTTTAACTATGTGCATGTGTTTTCTTTCCACCTTGCCATTCTGTTGATGAATGTGAGGGTAAGAGCGTCTAAAGTGAATTCTCTATGTTTGAAGAAATGGAGTAAAGTTCCTGAACTCACCACCCCAATCAAATTGTAAGACCTTTATTTTATTGTCAAATTGGTTACGTACAAAGATTTTGAAAGTCATGAAGACACCTAAGGCTTCAGATTTTAATTTCAGAGGAACAATTCATGAAAACTTGTTGTAATCATCTAAAAAGCAGATATAATACCTACATCATTCCTTAGAATAAGGGAAGGGCAGAACATGATTTTCGCTTCTTTAACATGAGAAACATAAATGTGTTTTTTAGTGTTTTAGATTGTAAGAATTTAACATTTTGCTTAATATAGGTTGTGCAGGGTGCCCTAACCTTCTGTGCCATATTTCAAAAATATTACAATTATCAATACTTTTCAACTCATCACCATGTAAAGAAGTATAAGGTTTTGGGACAAAATCACTTGACACATCAGTAAAATAGGAAGAATAAGCATAGTTTTTTGAAGTGGAGTATCAAGAGAATTACAAAGTTTGATCCTGATAGTCCTAGTATCAATGGCATATAAGATTTTAGGCATATTCTGACAGAATTAAGTATTATCAGTACAAGAAATGACTTTTTGTACATAACAATTGTTGGCTGAAATTTCTCTGGAGTTTGGATATGAAAGAAGGTAAAGTTCATCTTCAAGTGTCCGTTGTAAAAGAAGCATTAACGATGCCTTACCCTTAACAAAATAAAATTTAGTACAAGAAATGACTTTTTGTACATAACAATTGTTGGCTGAAATTTCTCTGGAGTTTGGATATGAAAAAAGGTAAAGTTCATCTTCAAGTGTCCCTTGTAAAAGAAGCATTAACGATGCCTTACCCTTAACAAAATAAAATTTAGTACAAGAAATGACCTTTTGTACATAACAATTGTTGGCTGAAATTTCTATGGAGTTTGGATATGAAAGAAGGTAAAGTTCATCTTCAAGTGTCCCTTGTAAAAGAAGCATTCATGATGCCTTACCCTTAACAAAATAAATTTAGCATGAAATTCAACAAACACATCATTATCGGAGGTAAGTTTAGATGTGCTAAAAAGGCTTTTCTTGATGTCTGGAACTCTTAAGAGTATGTTAAGTTTGAGAGGAGACAATTTAGAGGGTAATAGAACCTATGTGGGAAATATGTAAACACTTACCTTTGCCTACAACCAATTTTTCAAGACCATGATACTCTTGTGCAAAGCTCAGGTTTCTTCAGTCTGAAGTCACATGGTTGGTTGCTACACTGCCAGCATACCAAGCTTGATCACTCACTGAATCTGGAGATGTTATATAGGAAGAAGGGAAAACCATATAAGCTGAAGGATTTCCTGAAAAAGAACTAGACTGTGCTTAAGAATTGCCTAGATTCTAACTCTGAGACTACTCATGGTGTCCTTCTTCATATCTGTAATAGCAAATTTTTATTGAGTGGCCAGGTCTACCACACACTTGACAGCTATGATTTTATATTGGTTCAGCTATAAACAAGTCTACATCCAATGTTAAGCTCCAATCAAGAACTCTAATGCACTATTGACTGTACCCCAAATACACAGAGATTACACACACAACAAACTCTCTTCCTTCTCACAACTCACACACTTTGCATAGAGAAATAAAACACCAACATGGAGAAGAAAGAACTCTCCTTCGCACGAACACTCAAAATCCACGAGCTTCAGTTCTTGAAAGTGAGCAAGACACAGTTGTGTGAAAGTTTCAGCAAAACATACGTAAATCAGTCGAGCATACAACATTTAACCAAGATTCTCACCATGCTCAATCACCATGGTCCTCGTGGAAGAGTTAGTTTTCTGTTTTATTTTAGGCATTGCCTCAATATGACACCGTTAGACTTAAACATGTTATAATCCCTCAAATAACTCCTATTGACTTCAAGCTAAGGTGATCAACACTCACAATATATATTAGACAACATTTAATATCTTTTAATGAATTTTACAAACACCAGCTCTCTATATAATGTTCTGTATATAAATTTAGTATGTTTTCATCTTTACTAATGTTACAATAATTTGTATTGATTATTTTATGGTGTCTAACACACATCTTAATAATTATTATATTAAAAAATATTATTTATAGTGCGCAACACACATCTTAACAATTATTATATTAAAAATATTATTTATTGTGCGTGACACACATCTTAATAAATATTATATTAAAAAATATTATTTATTGTGCGTGACACACATCTGAATAATTATTATATTAAAAAATATTATTACAACAAATAAATCACGTCATAATTTAACATATTAATTTTAAAATTTATTCAAATCACGGTCGTCATAGGTGTCAGTGAACCAGTGAAGTAAAAAGATAGGGTGATTTGACTGTGAGCCTGAGATAATGATCCACTCTTTCCCTATAAGGAATAAGGATATCCAAAAGCCGTTGCAATTCTTAACGTAATAACTACTCATCAAGAATTGACGTTCTTATAGCTTGATTTTGTTTTTAAATTTCATGCATGTTATTGGAAAATCAAAAGCCTCTCGATAATCATTTATATGCATGTATATGTCTACTGTGGTGACGATACTGTAGGGGAGGTCCTGTGGAAAAATAGCTCGGCACCTGGATGATAAAAAGCTTAACACCTCTAATTCTTATGACTTTTCAATATTCAATATGAAAAAAATGAAAAATGAAAAGATATATATATATATATATTTGATATGAACACTTTAAATTCTGTCAAACGTCACATACTCAACTCTAATATTAAGTCAAACGTAACATGCTCAATTTTTACATTAAGTCAAGTGTCACATATTCAATTCTTTATATATCACATGCCAATGAAGGATATGATAATTTAATGGTGATTACGTGTAATGAATAAAAAATTGGAGACCTCTCTATGACATATTAGGGACTTTTGAATTTCCTATTTGAAATTATCTTAACCCATGCTTTTGATATTTTCCATTGTTTTAAATTGCATTTAATGAAAGTTATGACAATAAATATGAATCTAATTATTAAAACTATCATGTCTCTCTTTTGAGTAATTCTATGTGGATCAAATAACTGATCAAATTTTAAGTGGTCAAGTGATGTGATAATCATTTGTTAGTTGGTATTTGATGGCTCATTAAAATGATTTGACAAAGTAACTCATAAATGATTGCTACGTCACTTTGACACTTAAAACTTAGTCAATTACTTAGTCGGCGTAAAATTACTCCTCTCATTTTAGCCAAAAACTATTATTTCTTTCAAAAATCAATGTAAAGCTTCTTTTTTTACATAAAGGTAAATATGTTTTTCATAAATGTAAAGTTATTAAATACATAATATTTACTAAATTATTATGCACATATCTAATTTTCATATATAAAGTTCAATTATATTATTGTTGTTGTTAATATTATACTTATAACTATTATTATTCTATTATCAATAATTGTGCTCATTTATGTTGTTTACTTTTTTATATGATTTATTAAAACCTCTCTCATAGATCCAAATCCTTTCCAACTCTTCAATTTCCTCTTCTAATAATCTCACTAGCCATTACGTTACGTTATCGATGGATTAGCATTAAATTGAATTAAATGTAGTTAAAAAATGAAGAATAAATGAGTACATAAATATATGTTAGATGGCTTTAATAAGATAATGAAATGAGAAACGAGAAGCTGAAATCTATTCTATTGTTATTTGTCTGATAAGAAAATCTATAATCTCTATTTATCAATTACTCTGCTTCTGTTTTCTTCATCTTTAATAAATATTTTATTTTTTTAATTCGTGTTATTAGCTTGGTTCTGATTCTTAATTTATATATATTTCTAACTCAATGTGCATGCTCATCAAGAACTATCTATAGTATTTAATTATTGGCTTCATCCTATTTGTAATTTGTATCACATTTTTTATGCTTAATTCAATGTTTTGTTGCATCTCTCTCTCTGTTTTTTTTTTTGCTTTTACCTTATACTTTTGAAAACATATGTATATGGCTGATGTGATCCATTATCATAACCGCTAAATGCACTAGAAAAATTACATGTAAGTAATTTGATTCAAATTCTTGACTCTTATTATAAATTATAAATTTTCTTAGTTATTAATTATTCACTAATATAGATCACATATGTTTGGACAAATTTCAATAGGATATTTTATGAAAGAGAAATTATTACAATGATTTGTTTTGCTATAATATAGTTTGTAATCCAAATATAAATATATTTTTTTAATTTAATATAATACTGTGCAATGCAAGGGAATTCAACTAGTATAATCTAAAATATATTAAAGAATTTATTAAAATCATTGTGTATTGGTAATTCCAGTAGAAATTTCAGGAAACAAATCCAACGGTATATCCAATCAAATATTGCAACATCGACCATGATGGCCATTTTGTATAAATTAAAAATATAATTGAATATAGGTTTTAATTAGAATTACTTTCTTTAAATCTAAATATCTATATTGACCCCTAACAAGCTATATAGAAAGAATTTGAAATTCAATATAAAGAAATTAATTTTGGGTCATGGGCAACACAAAACGCCAATTATTCCTTTGAATTAATTAGACCAATTACATAATTATAAAGTTATCAGTTTATTTATATTGAGAAATGCTGTGCATTTTCTTTATTTGCATTTATACGAGTTATGATTTATACACTATCATATTATAATGGTATTGTACATTGCGATATCACTTATAATAAGAATAATTTTTTTGTTTATTTTGATTAAATAAATCGAGCTAGGAAGCTAACCACTAATTTGATTTTTAGCTGCTTCTGATTGGAAGCATTTTTCAAGAGCATCTTTAGTTAGTCCACTGTACTTAATACTATTAAATGGAGGGGAGTTGACCCAAATGGCATCTGCATCTATAATTTGAATTAGTTGTTAGCGATAGACTTTTTTCGAGTAAACTATCATATTTTGTCATAAAAAAAATTTAAGTTTGAATTTTGATAATAATTCTCTAGTTACTTAGATAAGAAGAGTACTATGGTTAATAATCAATAAATAATCGTCTAGTGAACGGTTCTCATCCACATATTACATAAATGGACGGTAAAGTGAAGATTATTCGCATTCCCGTTCATTGATCTTTATAAACGATTCTGGGTTAATTTCACGTACCCTTATAAATATCTTGGATATTTAAATATTTATATTTAAAGAAGTTTTCTCGCATTATATGTTTAACGATCTGATTTATAAAAAACTTAAAATATTATTGATCTGCATATATACCACAAAGAAATAATATTTACATACGTAACATCAAAATTACGCCTCATTTTCATTCTCAATTTTGAAAGCTTTAAAGTCAATTTATTTCTAATATTCAAACTAGAATTCATCTAAACCAGGATCGACTTATCTTTTGGGTTAGAAAAATGATTTGATCGGATTGGTTAAATGGATAATATTATATTTTCACATATAAACTAAAAAAATTTTAACTATAGATTTATTTATCATTTTTCGAACTAAAGTAGTGTATGTATCAATTAGATAAGTTAATTATAAGGGGTATCTGATAATTTTTTCGTATTTATCAAGTAATTAGTACTACACAGCTTTTATGAAAGAAATATGATATTTTTGAAAACCTTAGTGAATAAATTGTCGACGGTCTCTTGGGATTGAGCAAAAAAAATACACGAACATGTCATTATCTTTCACTTTCTTAACAGACAACCTTACAATTAATTAACCACAGCTCTAATGTAATTTGGGTTTCACTAATCCTTAATGTCTTTTACTCTTTAGAGGAAGTTGAAGGTTGAATTATACTCATTGGTTGAAATAAATATCACTATTGGACACATAAAAGCTATTGCATAATTTTATAGGTCTACATGGTAATTCTAAGTATTTATTCTAATTATTATTTAAGTAAAAAAGTTTAGTTTTATTCTAAAAAAACTGTAATTAAAATGTTGGTCACTAATGAGCAACTGACACATTACAATTACGTTCATTTTTCTAGTTCTATTATAAATCTTATATAAATTACATATGTGCGATATTTGTATGATATTTAGTACAAACTTTAATTTTTTTCGTTATAGGTAACAAGTTATATCGAGATTAAAGACAAAGTATCGGAGATAGCGAGAACATTTATTTCATTTTATGTTTTTTACTACAATATTCTTAACCAACTAATTACTAAGAAGAAGAAACTAAGTAAAATTTTCGTTTATGCTATTTAATTGTGTGGAGTGCCAATACCCATGCATATTGACTTGACAATAATAAATAATGAATAATTATTTTTTTGTCAAAATGATTAACTATTAGTTAGACACCAATATATGATCAAATATGTATTTCTCATTAATTGTTTTATATCATTAAGAAATGTTTTAATTCGATACTATGAATTCTTCCATTAATTTAATTTAGAAAAATAAATTTCATTAACCTTTAATTGGAGTCATTTCGTGAACACATCCAAGTAAAGGTTAATATTTATTTGTAATAAAAAGAGGGTCCTGAAGAGAAAGGAATGAAGACTTATTATTATCTACCGAAACAAATTTTCATGAAATTGTGATTCTTTGAAAATAAAATGTTAACAATGTTCAATATGGCACATAGATTGTTATCATCCAAAATAATTAAACATTTTCTACATTTCCCATATGTTCCTTAACACATGACAGCGAATATTTTCAAGCAAAACTGTGCAGCGCATGTCAAAACCCCTTTATTTAAAAATATCTATGGAAAATGGTAATTTTGCGAAAACTAATAGTTCATGTCACTTTAACTTCTTAGCCACCTCATCCTTCCTACAAGCTGTAAACATTAGTGGTTTAATTAATATTACTAGTCAATATAACGTTTGCATATGTAAATAAATTTGTCATATTTTTAGTTATGATTATTATATTATATAAACTAAAAAAAATGTATTTAGTATCATATTTGTTTTGAATTTACGTTATGTACTTAGAATGTCACAAATATGCTTTTAAAATAAGAAATAGTATATAGTAGACATGTACTCTCAAAATTTAAAAGAAAAATGACATTCTTAAAACTAAATCATTTATTTCGTGTTTTATTTTTAACTTGATTTTAATTTTTCATTTGTATTACAAATTTAATTTTTTTGTTTGTAAGTAATTATATTTATGTAACATATTGATTATACTAATGTATAAAATACAACATGAATAAAGTTTCTAAAAGGATATTATAATTGAATTATATTTTAAATTCTATTATTTAAGTTTTATAGAGATAATTCACTTTTCCTCTATTCAAAGTTATCAATTAAAATTATTTATTAATTACTTTTTTCTAAATTCATTAAGTAGATGAATGAATTTTGAAATTAATGCCTACTTGATCAATATATTATAGTTTTTAAAATAACAATTATTAAATGTCACATGTAATTTATAAGGTTATTTTGAGTAATACACCAATAATAAGTAGACAAAATTATCTAAAAATGATTCTCACCTCCTCCCTATATACTAGTGAATACATACGAGCGACGCACATATAATTGAATCTATTACAATTTTAGTAACGTTTATGATTTATATCCACGTTGTGTTTATGTGAATAAAAAATGTGTTTCACAATATATCTAATTGTTTATATTCAATTTATGTGATCGTAATTAAGACAATATTATATTGTTATTATATTTATCTGCAGATATATAATTATTCAACTAATTTACAGAATATTATGCATGTCTTGAGGAAAAAAATATAGAGTATGTAATAAAATTATGCTCTCAATAATTAAAAAGTGAGACCATTAGAATTGAAATATCTTTTTCATGTTTTATTTTGAACTTGATCTTCATTTTTCTAATTTATATTGCAACTTTAATTTTTTCCTTTATAAAAAGAATTTTGTGTAACTATATAACATACTAATTACAAACCCATAAAATATAAAGTAACTAAAGTTTCTAAAAGTCTAATATTTTTTAATAATAATATTTTTTAAAATTTATAGAAATACTTGATTTTTTTCTCTATATTAAATAAATTAGTACAAAACTGTAGTTTTCTCTATAGAATTTTAAATATTTAGCTAAAATTCATTCAAAATTATGAAATTTAAATTAACTTAAAATTTATTATCAATTACTTATTCTTTTAAATTCATTGAATAGGTAAATGAATATTCAAAATTAGTGTGCACTTGGATCACTTTAATATAATCTTAAAAGATAATCAATTATTAATTGCACATGTAAATTAGAAGGTTAACTTGGGCAGTGCATCAATAATAAGTGGATAAAATTATCTAAAAATGTTTCACATCCCTTCTTACTTTTAATATATTATAGATTATAGATAATAATATTATAATTAATTAGTTGTCACGTATATTCAAAAGATAAAGTCTCAAGTTCAAATTTATCGACCGTGAAAAAACAAATATTAAAACAAGAATTTATATTAGGGGCCTCATTTTTTCTCCGAGTCACATTTTACCTTTAACCCAAATATGTGGACAATAAGTGTGAACTAATCTCACATCACAAAATATAGCTGTTAAAGTTATAATTGACTGATCATTTTACATTTAATCATGGTTACTTTTTTGGAGCTCACACTATCTTAACGTGGGGATATATGAATTTAAACTATATGGTAAATGTTTCATTATCTTGAAGCAGCAAAATATAAATTGTACAAAAAAACGTACGCAGAATTACATTTATTATACATTAGCCAATTCAAAATTTGAAAAAAAAAATGTTGCATTCAAATATAATTGACAACAACATAGGAATATGGAAGGTAGATGAGGGTCATGAAGGGTTGCTCTGCCCTATTATTTTAAACAACGTTCGTTAATTAATATTAATTAAATCTCCATCACCACATATAGAGTAAATAAACCAATTAAAATACTAATAATGTTTATACTTGTTGATTAGCTTTGTTTTTATACTAGTGCAAAGTCTTTCTCACCTTCTTCCTTTGATTCTGCAATTTTCCCTACATTTTATGAAGTCAACTTATATTATTTATGCTCAATTCTCTTGATTTTTCTTGTCATAAGAAGCTCTAAATTCAGGTTTTACGTACGTATTTTGTATATGTTGATGGTTATAAGAGGAATCGGCCGAAGTTAGAGTGAATGGCGGTCCGGGGAATTGAATCAGAATATCGAAAAAATTGAGTTCTTGGAGTCAAGAAGATCAGTTGTAAGGTAGATTGTGGAAGATGGAAATAAGTTCGTGAGATTAACTTATGAGTTTGATGATCAGATGGGGAGTCTTTGGTTTAGGATAAGATGATGATGGAAGGATTGCATAATTGGGTTTTAAGGCTTTTTGAATGTTTAGTGATCCTTTGCTTCTTCACACTATTTGGTTCGGCTTCTGCACAAGAAGGTTAGTATATATATGTTTGGTTTAATTATAATAAAATTTTGTTAGATCTTCAATATATGAATAATTCTAGTTTAGGGAAATTTAATTAGTTAATTTCTTACAATTTTTTTATGAAACCCTCAGTGGGATTTTGTGTTTAACTGTTAGAATTGTGTTTGGATCTTGAAAATCAAGGTTGAAATAAATTTAACGAAGAGGAAAAATAAAAGGAATGAGAAAGATCTTGAAATTAAAATATATATATATATATATATGATTAATTAGAAATGTTATGTCCTTTAATTTGGTATTGAGAACTTAAAATCTAGGTCATAATAAGTTAGGTCAGAAGATAATGTTAAAATGTGTAAAGTGTTTGTAAAAAAGATTCTCATGTGTCACCTGCAATTTCTATAGAGAAAATTAGTGACATTATTAAATTTAATTACTCTAACATGAATAAACTAGGGTTAATGATTTGATATGGTTAAGATCTTGCTGTAGTTTTTGAAAAGTCATGATCTCCCACACAATAATCACAAATAAATCATACCTAGTGAAGATTATTTATCAATCAACACAATAATCTTGAAAGTACTAGGGACACGAGTGTTGACTTAATGTTATATTATATCTTTGTTGTGTTATAAACTAGAATTAGTGAGTATGTCTAACATATATATTTCGTTAATTTCTCACACATAAGATCCTTTAAATCAATCAAAATGATTCTAAATGTTTGATTTTCACATTCAAATCCAGGGTTTGTGAGCTTGGCCTGTTGTACTGACTCAAATTTCACAAATACAAACACTAACATAAGTTGGACACCGGATTACAATTGGTTCTCAGATCGAACAAACTGCACAAACATAACAAAGTTGACAGTGAACAACGCAGATGATGAGAGATCTCGAATTTTTGAGATAGATTCAGGGAAGCGATGTTACAACTTAACTACACTCAAGGATCAAGAATATCTCATAAGGGGTACATTTTTGGGAAGTTATTCCAATAGTAGTGAGGTGACTTCTTTTACAGTTTATGTGGGTGTTACTCCATTGGATTTAGTGCACTTAAGCCTAGAGGTTGAAGGAGTATTTGTAGCTAAAAAAAATTACATCGATTTCTGCTTGGAGAAGAGAAATGGAGCCCCTTACATTTCATATCTTGAGTTGAGGCCTCTCCATGCTCTAGACTATTTCCAAGGCTTTTCTTCCGATGTTTTGAAGTTGATTAGCAGAGTTAATTTGGGTAACACAAGTTTAGCCATCAGGTATGTTTTCTATCAATTGAGTTTTTCTGTAGTTGATTTTAAGAATTATGGATCATCTTAATAGATCTGAACAGTCCAGATCTAACCAAACTGTAAAATAAAAACTATTTTTTATTTACTGTTTTACCAGACTGGAGTCTCTAGATCCGATCAAACAATATAATATTGTCAAATGTCAATTGCAGGAGTTCTCAACGTTCAGGAATCCTTATTTGCTTTCTACGTGCAAAGTAAATTACTAGTGTTTTAATATTTAACAACTAAATAATACTAAGGATGAGAATTAAACTTGACACATAATTTCTCAAGACATGGAACAAGTTATGTATGCTCCTAAGTATAGGTAAGACTACAAAAATACCTTTTTAACTTCAAACTTTATTTATTGTAACTATTATGACCAACTGCAACGACAATGATTAGCATATTAGTTAAACCTTCACGCTCAAAATTGAGTCCAAATGTCCCTAATTCACGTAAAATTTCGGAACTTTATAAAGAAAAAAAAGGGTAAGTTCAAGTCAGTATGATATGAGTGCTTAAGAATAAGGTGCCATTCATCTTGTCAATTGTTCATGTGTGATAATCAGAAGCTTTTGACAGAAATGAAAAATGTGCTATCCTGGTCATGGTAGGAATTATCTCAACTTCAATCTCTAATTCCAATTCAGAGCCCGACAAAAGCGTTCAATCAGAAAAGCAAAGAGAAACAAGAAAAAAATCTGTTAAAATTTATGCATTGGTAACAGTGTAATATCCCAACTCACATGGGTATATTTGACGCTTGAAACTTTCAGGTACCCAGATGACCCAAGTGACAGAATCTGGAAGCCATTGTCAAACCCTGATCCAACAATTAGTTCAATATCATCCCCCAATATCAACGTACTCAACTACAATGCTACAGTTGATATACCTCTGCCAGTCCTGCAAACCGCTCTAACCCATTCTACCCAACTGGTTTTTCTCCATAGCGACATTGAAACAGAGGCCTACGAATATCGTGTCTTCTTCTACTTCCTTGAGTTGGATGAAACTGTCAAACCTGGCCAAAGGGTTTTTGATATTTACATAAATGATGAGAAGCAAGCGAGTGGCTTTGATATATTGGCTAATGGGTCCAACTATAAACAGTCTGTTTTTACTGTTCTGGCAAATGGGTCTCTTAATCTGACCTTCGTTAAATCCTCTGATGGGTCTCCGTTAGGACCCACTTGCAATGCTTATGAGATTTTGCAGGTGCGGCCCTGGATTCAAGAGACTAATGAAAAGGATGGTAAGTTGCTGGTAATCCACATCTTAAAGCGTAGATTTCAATTTTTGTTGGGGGTATATTTTTTTAATGGCTGATCAAATTTTGTCTTGGTTCTTCAGTGGAAGTGAGTTTGAATTCGAGGGATGAATTGTTGGCTTATAACAAAGTGAATGAAGTGTTGAAAAGTTGGTCTGGTGACCCATGTCTACCCCTTCCCTGGGATGGCCTGGCTTGTGAGTCCATTAATGGTTCCTCCGTCATCACCAAACTGTATGTAATAATGAAAATTGGTCTATAGTACATTTTTAAGTTTTATTTTGTTTGTTTTCTCCCCAATTTAACCAGCTAATTTGTGAAATAATCGTTGTTTCTGTCATTTTCCAGGGATCTTTCTGATCATAAATTCGAAGGGTTGTTTCCCTTCAGCATTACTGAACTGCCCTATTTAAAAACTTTGTATGGTGCACTACCCCTTTTAGTTTAATTTCTGCCCTTTAGCTCGAGTAGTATCTAACTAGAATATGTTGATTTCGTGATATATAGGAACCTAAGCTACAATGACTTTGCCGGCAAGGTTCCTTCGTTTCCTGCTTCCTCAATGTTACAATCAGTGTAATTTTCTCTCCTATCTTATTCTAAACAATTGGTGATTTAGTTATGGTGCTTTAGTTACACTATTTCTGCTGAAATTGTGGAAATATTTTAAGAAACCGATAGCAATGTTGTAGAATAAAATCATATAGAGGAATTTATTTTATTTACTGTCCTGAAATTTTGATCCTGCGGCTGCTGATAAACGTATCAAGGGCCATTAAACAAAGCCATATAGTTGAAGTTATTTTATTTACTTATATGTTAACTGGTATGATCTTGTGGCCCTGAATTAGTACTAAGAAGGTCAGTTTCTAAAGATGAATTCACGTACAAAAATTTCCTCCAAGTTTATCTTGCCACCTCCTGGCAAGTTAATTAACAGAAACAATGAGCTTCATGCACTTAATTTGTACACTAATTTTGTTAACTTTGCATGAATTGAGAAGATTAGACTTATGCTTGCTCATTGTTGTATTTAAATTTTATATTTATTTGTAATTTTATCTTCTTGCTAGTTCTATCAAACATATTAGCCCTTTGTAGTTAAGGTAGATTGCTTTTCTTTTACGGTCTCTGCCTAGCTTTGCTACATTTTTTTTGGAATTCTAATTAGTTTTTGAACAACTTTATTTTCTGGAATATTGACATCATGCTTATATTGCTAATCTAAATTTTTATCATCTGTATATCGTGATATAAGGGATTTGAGCCATAATAAGTTCATTGGAGTGCTTCCTGAGTCTCTCGCCTCGTTGCCGTATTTGAAAACATTGTAAGTTGGTTTAGTGAATCAATTTTTCTCATCTAAGCAAAGTTAATAGAGTTATTTCTTCAGTTTCTTAATGTGCTATAATTAATTCAGCTTTCAATCTTTTCCCTACAGAAATTTTGGTTGCAATCAGTTTGGCGATGGCAATGAGCTTCCTCCCAACTTCAATAGCTCAAGAATCAAAACAGAGTATGTCCTTTTAACCTTTCATTGAATCTGTCAAACACAATACTGCTGATTTGGAGAAGACTCTAAAAATTTAAAACATATTTCAGCTTTGGAAAATGTGATCATCGTGGATCACCACGTTCAATACAAGCGATCATCATAGGAACCGTTACGTGTGGATCATTCTTATTCACCGTTATGGTCGGTATCATATATGTATGCTTTTGCAGACAGAAGTTTAAGCCTCGAGCAGTATTTGATTCGTCAAGACCGGTATTCATGAAGAGTGAGTGCTATGACTTTCTACTACTTATTGATTTCTCATATATAAATCCCGGATTATGGGAGAAACTAAATGCTTTGGCCTCTTGACATTAGCAAATATATAGTTGTTGTGGTTGTTAGGGTGATGGTCTGAACTCTGAAATTACCGACAGATCCTACTTGAAGTACCAAGTAAACAATGTCTTGTAGGATAGAAATATATTGAATTTGCTTCTTTTTTTCTTTTGCAATGTTGCAAAGATTTATTCTATATGTTATGGTGCTGGTTGGAGCAATTGCTTCATTGTAGTTTAGAATGAAATTATGAAAATAGGCTAATACCGAAAACCAAGACATAATCCTTGTGGTTTTTCTCATGTTTTTCGCTGGTTGACAACTATAATTTCTTTTTAGTGAGGGCATAAGATCAGATGATATTTTAAGCTTTTTTGGTTGCTTGAAGAACGATCAGAGCTCGGATATCAGTGATCATCCCTTTGACAATGTCTTGGGAACGTAACTCTGGGGTGGCAAGGATGCTTCTTCCTGGGTTTAGTTTCTGAAAGAACTTGGCTTGAATCTTTACTTTTCTGCATTCAGATCACTGACTTTAGTGCTGTAAATTCCCTTGGGGACCATATCAGATCAAATGGCCCAAAAATGTCGAACTGCCTCTCTACCGTTTGTCTCCCAAGGGCAAAGAATCCTAATTCTATTGGACTTATGTTGGTAAAAAGATTTTTTTTTTTGCTTTTTATGACCCAATCTGGGCCATCCAGATCACTGGACAGCAAACAAAATTATATGATGTACTTTCGTAAGTAAATTATGCATCTAGAAAGAATTAGATTACAATATTTCCAAGTAACATATTATTAGATAAAAAATGCATTGAGGCTTGTTTAGGTCAGCATCCGGGTTATATTTGTTTTTAGCTTGTGGTATGTGTTTGACAGTAATATTTTCTTTATAAATGCAGATTTTATTATCTCTCTTTCTAGCATAGATGATCATGTTTCCGAGCCAATAAATCCAAAGGATTTTCCTCTTGAGTTCATAGAGGATATTACTCAGAAATATAGTACCTTAATTGGTGAAGGAGGGTTTGGTTCTGTTTACCGCGGCACTCTGCCTGATGGTCAGGAAGTGGCAGTAAAGGTCCGGTCAGCAACATCTACTCAGGGAACTCGGGAATTTGAGAATGAGGTGTGATAATTGTGGTTGGATACACTAGCACTTCTATTTTAGAAAAAAATTACATCAACATTCTTCTAGTTTGTCTTAATTTTACGGACACCCTCTCTAGTTCAACCCGTCGGACACCCCATCTAGTTTCATTTTACCCACTACTAGTGTAAATCCATACAAAAAGATAAGTGGGAATAACGACAAATGATAATGAATTATTTGTATGCATTTTCTACAAACTGTGAGGGTATTTTGGGAAAAATTGTATGGACCCCCATCTGCAGGTAAAATAAAACTAGAGGGAAAGTCTGTGTACGGTTTGAAAGTAGAGAGGATGTCTGTGTAATTAAGGCAAACTAGAAAGGAGTGGGTGTAATTTATCCTATATTCTCTCTCTCATGTTCTGATGACAAACTGCTTTATCAATTTTTCGTAGTGAAGTGTGAATCTTTTTTCCTCTAGCATTTCTACCAGTTCATCTCAATCTTCATTATTCAGGAAATGATTCAAACTACTGTTTTTCTTGACTCAAGTCTATTGCCTGTTTAGTACTTCAACTATGGATTTTGTTTTTCCCTTTCATTATGTACTTCTCACCAAGTTATCAGTTCATTTGCTTCAGATTATGCCATTGTTTGAATAGTGTTGTATTGTATTTTACAGAGAAAACTTCTTTCGCTTTTCCGGAATGAGAACCTAGTACCTCTTCTTGGTTACTGTAGCGAAAATGACCAACAAATTCTTGTTTATCCTTTCATGTCAAATGGATCTCTACAAGATCGTCTCTATGGTAAGTCCAAGACCAATAATTTCTTGTTTCATCCTTATCTTTCTGAAAACAAGTTAAAAAGTACTGTATAACAGGGGAACTATCAAAAAGAAAACCATTGGACTGGCCAACAAGAATTTCAATAGCTCTTGGTGCTGCTCGAGGCAAGCATTTCCAGACTTTTTGTACATCCTATATGTGAATTAGATTAGATGTCTTTTAGAATGTAAGATTACCATGTTTGGTAATACATGAGAAGCTTGTGCATGATTAATGAGAATGCAAAATGACTCTCTTTGGTAAGCAAAATATATCATAGGAATTGAAGATGATTATCGTAATGCCAGTAGAAAAAGAAATAGAGTAATTTTACACCTACTAAGTTATAGACCAAGTAATGTGTCAATCCATAGATTGATGTTTTAGCACTCATCAAAATGATCTTCCAAATGAACCTGTAAATGATTGACACATCACTTTGTCAAATAAAACTTGGTCATTGTAGAATTACTCAAACAAATATCTGTGAGTATCTAATTTTTCGGGAATTGAACATCCTATTCCCTAGAAATTAGATTCCCTAGGAAATAAAAACCAAACTCTCTATAACAATTGTGACAATGTTATCCGATACCCTAGAAATCAGATGCTCTTGCTCGAATACCCTCCAACCAAACGAGGCCATAACAGGAGATTCGGGTTGTTTTGCTGTTAACAGGTTTGACATATCTTCACACATATGTTGGGGGCTGTGTGATACATAGAGATGTAAAATCAAGTAATATACTTCTGGATCAGAGCATGTGTGCTAAGGTGGCAGACTTTGGTTTTTCAAAAGGTGCGCCTCAAGAGGGTGATGTTGCTTCCCTGGAAGTACGAGGAACAGCTGGATATTTAGATCCCGAGTAAATTTCTTTCCCACATTCTCTTTCTCAGTTTGATATTTTACATGGATCCGCATTTATGTCATCCCAATTCAAATAGGTGGGCATGGCCATAATCATTGCTAATGGAATACCCATCCTCGACATTTATGTCAGTGTTAGGAAGATTATAACCCGAAAGTTGTACTGTATTCGTGTAGTCATCTATTGAAATAGTGTCCCACATTGTCTGGATATGTTGATCTGTGTTAGTTGTAAGGCCCGATATGCCTCTTCTTTAACACCTAGGTTTTAGGAAAACCGACATGAATAGCCCAAAGTAGAAAACACTTCAAGAATAGTCCTTACAAAAACAAACCGTTAAACCGTTTGTATTGGAAATCAGGGTCATTTAAGGAGTGATTGGACTGAACTTTTCAATTTATGATTTTATCTTTTGCAGAATGAAGTTGGAGTCACTACAAAGTTTCTAATAACGTTGCTCATTGTTTATACGTGTATTTTTAGGTACTACACGAGCCATAGTTTGTCTGCTAAAAGTGATGTCTTCAGCTTTGGCGTGGTTCTGCTTGAAATTATATGTGGTCGGGAGCCTATTAACGTTCGTATGCCACGTTCCGAGTGGAGCTTGGTTGAATGGGTAATGTTCTCAACTTCTTGTAAGTGCAGTACCTTAATAGTTTACTTAAATAAAATGGATACCCCTCTAGTTTACAAAATGACTCAGCCTCCCTTCTGTTTTTAGGTTTCCTTGACAGAAAAGTCAAAGTCGTTAAATTTTAAACTAATATCATTTATATAACATGTAATATAAAAAATGATGTCAATATTCTGAAAAACGTTAAAATGAATTTTTTTAATATTCTAACCTGAATTAACCTAATTTATATGTAAATCGAAAATAATTTTTTTTTCATTTATGTTTCGAGTTGAAAAAATATAGTAGGATAACGAACACTTTATTTTTTAAAAGAATAGACTTGTGTTTTATTTTTCAAACTAGATTACTGATACTAATGATTACTTTCTCCGAGGTCAACGAGGTTACTGAATGCATACACCCATTTGTCTCCATTTTTTCTTCTTTCGCGTTTGCAGGCGAAACCGTATATAAGACAGTCAAGGATTGATGAAATTGTGGATCCTTCCATAAAAGGAGGGTACCATGCAGAGGCAATGTGGAGAGTGGTAGAGGTGGCAGTGGCGTGTATCGAACCCTTCTCTGCTTACCGACCGTGCATGGCCGACATTGTTCGAGAGCTTGAGGATGCTTTGATCATAGAGAACAATGCGTCTGAATACATGAGGTCCATAGACAGTATGTATAGCTTAGGAGGTTCCAATCGTTTTTCAGTAGGAAATGATAAGAAGATGGGTTTACCACCTACTCCTTGCCCAACTGAGCCATCACCTATTACACATGACTTGGCTCCTCCTGAACCCAGATGAGGTTGAACCAGAGGGATTCTATTGGTTTGTGAATAATGATTGGTTCAGTTTATTTAACCTTTTGGGAAATTATGAAAGAGTGAATTGAGAAGCTCTGTTGATCTTTGCTGCCTGTTTTATCCTTTCTATTTCAGGCTATATAAATTTTTTGATTTTTTTATCAAATGAGAATTTTTCAACGGTTAATTATGAGATGTGTACATGAGGGTTGACGACCTCAACGTTGACTACCCGCAAAGCGCAATTCTTACGGCGTATCGGAATTGTCTCTACCAAGGACGTACCATGGAGTGTCACCGTTGAGGTGCACCCCTTGAGGTGCCGCCATTGCGGCACCCCTTGAGGTGCCGCCATTGCGGCACCTCCATGGGGGTCGTCCCCATGGCAGCACCATGGGTTGTCACTCCTATGGTAGCACCATTGATGTCACCCTCATGGATGTACCATGGAGGTGCATTGATCACCCTCCGTAATGCAACTTGTAGTAGACATACCATTACACTATCACAACGAGTCATCACATCACAAACCATCAAGTCAAGTGACAAAGACCTGGGTGGACGTATGGTTGCCTGGGAACGTTTGTGAGGCTATGGATTGGCAGGATTAGGGGGCGAGCCTACGTTGTACTAGGTGGGGGACATACCTCTTCGGTACGACCACTCTAGACATTGAGAGTATTCTACCTTCCCACCTTGGGGAGGGGTTTTGTTTGAGAGTGTAGATGAGACGTTGGGTGAACACTGTCGTCGCGCCTCACCGGCTAAGCGTGTTCTCCTTAGATCATGGTCATTACACAAAGACCCATATGACGTCACCCAATTGGCTCATGTGTGATCCTCCTCTTACTCACCTAAGCATGATCAGTTTAGGTGGTGCGATTTGATTGGCGGGCTTACAACTAATCCTAACTAATCAAATGATTAGTTGCAATGATCTCCCCTCCTTTTGTTCACCTATAAAAGGACTCCTTCATTTGAGGGGATTTGAAATTTAGAGAGATAAACTCCCACTTTAGAGAGAGAAGCTCATATTTCTAGAGTGAGAAACTCCCACCTCTAGAGAGAGAGAACAAGAATTTGTCACTACCCTTGAGTGTCTAGAGTGCTCCCCCTTCACCTCCTTGTGTCCTCCCCAACGTTCTCAGTCGTTGTTTCGATCACGAGCTAGGACTCGAGCACTCATGCACCTCACCTACGTGACACCCTTGCATCTACATTTGGCGACTCCACTGAGGAGTGGTTTGTCACTCTAGCGAAGGACCACTATGGCCGGACGTGCAAAGGGAAGAGCAGCTCTGTCGCGCACGGAGGGAGATCGACCCATACTCAAGCCGAAGCTATCTGGGAGCTCCAAGCTTCCAAAGTTAAGATGATGAGAGTCATTGATACATTAAACTCATACATCTGTGCCACTGCATCACAACACCCAAAGGACATCATCCTCCCCGTCATTGGACCCAAGCAATGTCGTCACCCAAGTCAAGCTTGCCCAACCCGCCACCTAAGAGCAACCTTCCATCACACTTGCGCAGACACGCTCCCGTTCAACCAAGTCAAGCTTGCCCAACCCGCCATCTAAGAGTATCCCTCCACCACACTTATGCGGACATGCTTCCGCTCAACCAAGTCAAGCTCACCTAACCCGCACACAAGGACGCGACCGAGACTCCAGTGCCCGCGTGGGGGCACGACCCAAGAAGCCCCATGCCCCCTTCAAACATACGTGTTGCGCAACCAAGCATCACACCTACACCAAGTGCCGCCATCATGCCCAAGTGCACCACACACCTCTAATGCCGCCATCAAGGAGCACCAATGCTGCCACCAAGGAGGCTCACGCCGACGCTCACTCCGTGCGCTAAGGCCCTATCCCGCATCTACCATGCCACCACCAAGCAGGCTCACGCCCGCTCTCACTCCCGCGTGAAGGTCCTATCTCGCATATCTCATACTGGCCCCAAGCAGGCTCACGCCCGCTCTCACCCCCACGCTCAGTCCCGCGTGCGGAGGCCCTATCCCACATCTCTCATGCCGCCACCAAGCAACACCATGCCGCGAAAAATAAGCTCACGCCCGCACTCACTCCCGCGCTCCAAGCAGGCTCACGCCCGCTCTCAATCCCGCGCTCACTCCCGCGCGTGACGGCCTTATCCCGCATCTACCATGCCGCCACCAAGCAGGTTGACGCCCGCTCTCGCTCCCACGCTCAGTCCCGCGTGCGAAGGCCCTATCCCGCATCTACCATACCGCCACCAAGCAGGATCACGCCCGCTCTCGCTCTCACTCCCACACCCACTCCCGCGTGCGAAAGCCCTATCCCGCATCTCTCATGCCGCCACCAACCAAGACCATGCCGCCACCAACCAAGACCATGCCGCCAGCAAGTAAGCTCACGCCCGCACTCACTCCCGCGATCGAAGCCCCTATCCCGCATCTCCCATGCCGCCACCAAGTAAGCTCATGCTCGCACTCACTCCCGCGCGTGAAGGTCCTATCCCGCATCGGACCTTCCCGCATCTCCCATGCCGCCACCACGTAAGCTCACGCCCACACTCACTCCCGCGCGTGAAGGCCCTATCCTGCTTCTACCATGCCGCCACCAAGCAGGCTCACGCCCGCTCTCACTCCCAGGCTCACTCCCGCTTGCGAAGGCCCTATCCCGCATCTCTCATGCTGCCACCAAGCAAGACCATGCCGCCACCAAGTAAGCTCACGCCCGCACTCACTCCCGCGCTCGAAGGTCCTATCTTGCATCTACCATACCGCCACCAAGCAGGCTCACGACCCCTCGCACTCCAACGCTCACTCCCGCGTGCGAATACCTTATCCCGCATCTCCATGCCGCCACCAAGCATGACAATGCCGCCACCAAGCAGGCTCACGCCCGCGCTCACTCCTATGTGCGAAGGCCTTATCCCGCATCTCCCATGCTGTTACTAACCCAGACTATGCTGCCACCAAGCAGGCTCACACCCGCGCTCACTCTCGTGCTCACTCTAGTGAACGAAGGCCCCTTATCCCGTGGATGCCAACCCGCCACCATGGCTCCATGCCACACCATAGGCACGCAACTAACCTCCATATGATCAACGCGTAACTGAGTACCTCCATCATGGGTGCGCAATCGACTACCTCCACCATGGGCGCGCAACCAGCCTTCATCATGGGAGCACAACCAACCCCCACCATAGGCACGCAAATGACCTCGCTCATGGCATCCAACCATCCTCCGTTGTAGGCTTTCAACTACAAGCATTCGCCCATAACCATGTTCAACCGAATGTTCGTACCAACATTTAAACCCTCACACAAACTAATGTTACACCAACACCTCCACCTTTTACTACGATGGATCAAGCTAACTTCACCCCAGACGCATACAACGTCCTTGGTTGAAGTGGTCATTTACCCATGAAAGTTCTCCAAAAGGTCCTCTAAGAGGAGAGAGTAAGAGCATCGCTGAATGAGTTCGTTGTTGACTTCAAACCGCCATACTCAATCGACATAGCTTTGAGACCATACCCCGCAGACTACTTTCCCCTAAAGTTTTGAAAGTACAATGGCAGAAATGGGTGTACCAAGAAACACGGGATACGTTTCATTGATGACATAAGATCCTATGGTTACAATAAGTTCATACATTTAAGGGGATTTTCCACTTCCTTGACGGAGTGAGCTTTGACGACTTTAATTGACAACGCCCATGATAAAGGTCACGCTTGGTCAAACGCATAGGCTCTAACGTCTTCACTTGAGAACACCTATGATAGACGTCATGCTTGGTGAGATGCATAGGATTTCACGCCTCTACTTGAGAACACTCATGATAGACGTCATGCTTGGTGAGATGCATAGGCTTTCACGCCTCTACTTGAAAACATCCATGATAGACGTCATGATTGGTGAGATGCATAGGCTTTCACGCCTCTACTTGAGAACACCCATGATAGACGTCATGCTTGGTGAAACGCATAGGCTTTCACGCCTCTACTTGAGAACACCCATGATACACGTCATGCTTGGTGAGTTGCATAGGCTTTCACGCCTCTGCTTGAGTACACCCATGATAGACGTCATGCTTGGTGAGACGCATAGGCTTTCACGCCTCTACTTAAGAACCCTCATGATAGACGTCATGCTTGGTGAGACGCATACACTTTCACGCCTCTACTTGAGAACACCCATGAGAAACGTCATGTTTGGTGAGTTGCATAGGTTTTCACGCCTCTACTTGAGAACACCCATGATAGATGTCATTCTTGGTGAGATGAGATGTATAGGCTTTCACGTCTCTACTTGAGAAAACCCATGATAGACGTCATGCTTGGTGAGATGCATAGGCTTTCACGCTCTACTTCAGAATACCAATGATAAATGTCATGCTTGGTGAGTCGCATAGGCTTTCACGCCTCTACTTGAGTACACCCATGATAGACGTCATGCGTGGTGAGACACATAAACTTTCATACTTCTACTTGAGAACACCCATGATAGATGTCATGCTTGGTGAGACGAGATGCATAAGCTTTCACGCCTCTACTTGAGAACACCCATGATGGACGTCATGCTTGGTGAGACGGATATGCTTTCACGCCTCTACTTGAGTACACCCATGATAGACGTCATGCTTGGTGAGACGCATAGGCTTTCACACCTCTACTTGAGTACACCCATGATAGACGTCATGCTTGGTGAGACGCATATGCTTTCACACCTCTACTTGAGAATACCCATGATAGACGTCGTGATTGGTGAGACGCATATGCTTTCACATCTCTACTTGAGAACACTCATGATAGACGTCGTGCTTGGTGAGATGCATACGCTTTCAGTGAGAAACTCCCACCTCTAGAGAGAGAGCAAGCATTTGTCACCACCCTTGAGTGTCTAGAGTGCTCTCCCTTTACCTCCCGGTGTCCTCCCTGACATTCTCAGATGTTATTCCGACCACAAGTTAGGACTAGACCACTCCTACACTTCACCCACGTGACACCCTTACATCTATAAGGTGTTCTCTTTCTTAATTTTATTTCCAGTTGCAGCCAATTATTAAGAGCCGGCTGGGAAAGTGTGTTCTCTCTCGCCAGCTCTCTCACGCACGCACAAAACACAAGCATCAAACGTGGGGTTCAAAAGGGAAACCATAATTGAGGCCAAGAAAAATACTCAAAAGGAAATACATTCAGAACACCTCTTGTTAATGTTCTCTTGTTAACTAACAGTAGGTGAAGTTAACTTGGACCGTTGAATAATAACTCAACAGCCCAAATCATCTTGAAATGAAAAATCAAGCAAAAAAAGTGAAATAAAAAATGTTTTTTAATTACGTAATTTTAGAAATTAAATTAAAAAAAGTACGTTTTCCAATAAAAAAATACACCCCTTAACTTTCACTTTAAATTAAAGACACCCGTCGTCGCATGGAGTAAGGGGGATTAAACAGAAATTAGACGGAAGGGGTGTTTTTGATTAATAATGAAAGGATTGTCTTTGATTTAAAGTTCAAGTAAGTTTTTGGAGTTGAGTGAAGTTGACCCATTTTTTATGCTATGCCCTCTCTCTAAAACACAAGGACTGAACCATGTTAGTATCTTTGATATTGAAACCAGAATAAGCCAAGAAAAAAGCTCAAAAGAAGGGTATTGATGAACAAGAGATTTGAAGGGATTGCTATTATTTGAAGTAACCATATAAATAGAACTTTTATAGGCGTTTACAATGGAAATCCACCATATAAATAGAACTTTCATGTAAAGTTATTGGATTGATGAATTGAAGAGCCAATTATTCTCCCAGTTTTAATTGTCTGATTTCTAACAATAATCTCAGCTCAAGCGTAGGCCGTGACGGACAAAAGGCCATTGTGCCTCAGCAGTGCCTCCGGTGAAGGTTCGCGCCCTCGGAATTCCACAAAAACCTGTTACAGACGATCGTAACATGTCAAAAAGGAAGATTAGAAAATCTATGTTAATTTGAGAATTAAATCCAAGATGATAGAGACCATATAACTCAACCATTCAAGTGTAGCTTAACTAATTCTAAGTAATCAACACTAGCAAATATAGTGAGTGATGTTCATGTTCCGAGAAATTATTTCTTAGGAATTATATCACCGTATTTTCTTACATCTAGCGGAGCCTTTCCACCTCCAAGAGCAAGAATCGTTTCTCGGAATTTGTGTCCGGTTTCCTCAACAGCCTGTCGGAAAAAAACAAATTGACTTCTAGTAAGCAAAATCTAATAACATATTAGCATTCACATTAGTACCTGTTGTATTACTCAAAATAACATTAGGTGCTGTCATGTGAATCATGAAACTACTGATCGAATCGATAGAACACTCAATTTTACTACTGTCTTATAATCTTGCTGCTCTTAACCAGAATACAAGGAATGATCAAATCAAAGCTGAATTAACTTCTTGATTTATTGGTTTTTGTAAGTGGGAGTTACAAGACAAAAAACGGAAAATTCTGTTATACCTTAATGTTGTTCAATCCAGCATCTTCAAATGCAGAAAAAGCATCCGCAGATAAAACCTCAGCCCACTGCAAAAGTAGATAAATTATAGTGATAAAACTCTAATGGGAAAATAGCGAAAGACGATAATGCTAAGGGTCGTTATAAAGGAAGTCAAAGTTATTATCATTTGGACAATAACTCAAGCTCATGAACGAGGCTACTGTGACATAATGAATGCAGCTATGGGTAAATTGTTCTTTCATGACCCTTTTAAATTTTCTAGTAATTAATAACGATAAAGGTTCAGCGTACAAAAAGGTAGATCGAATACTTCCCATCGCCATAATTTATACCTTGTAACTGTAGTATCCAGCAGCATATCCACCTATGTTGAAAAAGAAATATGTCATGTGGTTGCTTGCTGCTAAGGGCCAAAGAATTTGGAAAAAGAAAGAAAATACAGCTGCAGAATTCAGAATAAATTTAATTAAAAAGGCAAACCTGCAAAAATATGGCTGAAACCACATAGGAACCTGTCCTCAGGCAAGGGAGGGATCACTTGCGTTCGTTCAGACACCCTTCGGTCAATATCATAGATGGATTCCGGCCCACCTGGGACATACTTGTTGTGAAGCTCCAAATCAACGCTTGCAAATCTAATCTGCAGAATTACATTGCATCTGAAGATGTTTACAAATCGAAACCTCTGTAAAAACAACAATCCATAGAACCAACCATGCACTGTGTACAACTTACAATTGCTCTTTCTATAAGGGAATGCATAACTGAATTGATGATTTCAAACCAATGACTGTAAATTAGTTTTCAACAAATTTTTTCCGGGACAAAGAAGGTAAAAGAAAATTTCATTCAGGAAGAATGGGAGAAAAGAAACAAATGCAACTAATCATCAAAAGGTCTTGATTGTTGAGGTGGGTACATTGATGAGTCAAGAAAACATCCGATTTCAAGACAAAACGGATTAATCTCTTTTTTCTTCTTTTTTCCTGATGAGAGGAACTACCCCAAGATAGATCCATTCGGACCCACCCTTGGGGCCTAAGCCCCGGATTCGTGCAAACCCAGCTATCTAAATCAATTGGATAAGTCTATTATTATAACCCGGTGACCCTGGGAGGAATTGTTTTAAGGATTAATCTCATAAGAAGTCCTTGAAGGAAACAGAAGATATATTCGTTCTTGTGTCTGGCATATGCGTTGAAGGTAGATGACTTAGTAAATACAAAGAAGAATTACGCAGGTTAAGATAAATAAACTAAAGAACTATAGCTGTATAGTATGCAAAGCATATGAAAAGAGGGAAAGTAAAATAATCAATAAATAAGATCCAAATCTGGCACCAACCTGACGTAGACTGAGGGAACCTGCACGGAAAGTTCTAGCTGCAAGAAGCTTCAAATATACATCTTCAGGAAGACTCTCCCCAGTTTTATAATGCTTGGCAATGCTCATCAGAGTATCCCTGTGGATTTAATGAATGCATCACCAAAATTGCTAATTTGCAAGAGGAAATAAGTGTTCTAGTTATAGCTCTATTGCGTGTTTAAGTACAAACTCAAAAGGAACTTGATATATTGCAAAAGGAAAGGAAGTATACAATGCAAATATCGTTTATCAATAATACTCAAACTAATTTCAGAAAGAATGTATCAATATAATAAAACCTTTAGTCAATTGTGCTGCTTCTCTACCTGGATAAAAAGAGATTCGAGATTCTTCAAGGGCATTGAAAAAGACTGATCTAGGGTTGTTGAAATTGTATTTCCTCGCATAAATAATGGGTTCACATATTTTGTCATTCTTCAAATCATCTGTGTTCTAAAGTTGGTTTATAGCTTTCTTATTCTTCTTTTCTTTTCTATAAACACATTCTTTCCTTTTAAGGGAATTCTTCGCAATGCAAAATGTTCTCAATTAAACAAAAAAAAGATAAGGCCCTTCATGGCAATTAATTAATAAGCTAAATAAAAATAACTGATTCCGGATGCGTAATTTTGATTGATGACCTTCCTGGATTCATAATGACCTACTATTAAATCATTGATAAAATTCAAGCACCAATATATTATTGATCGTATTCTAGAACGGCAACTACATAGTAACCCATCCATCTCTATCCCATTAAATCAGAATCAAATGTGAAACACTAATAAGCAGTAGAAAATCTCAGGGCAGTAAACTAGATAAGTCAACATTAAGATTCAAAACAGAAGATGAGAACAGTAAAAAGACGTTGAAGAAGTACCTATGGTAGCACCAGTTTTCCATGAACTGAGATGGTAACTCAACAGCATCCCATTCTATTCCTCGAATTCCAGCAACTAAACCCTCGTCCTGCTTAGTCAGCATATGCTGAAGTGCATGACCAAATTCATGGAACACTGTCTCAACCTGCAAAGGAAGTGAAATAGAATGAATTTAATATATAATTGCAGCATTTTAGTATACATCTAAAACTAAGCAAATGTCCTTCAGGATTCAAGAATAATTAGCGAAGAGATCCCATTTAATCATTTTTAAGTGAATTATTTACCACAAAGTAATACTACAAAGAATATGACTAGATGCCATTATTAACCATGTATATTTTCTCAGGCAAGCTCAGTTACACACTGTTTAACTTCCTTTAACCAATCTACTGGACTCAAAATGAGAAACAATACAAGGCTTCTCACATATACGGCCAAACAGACTTCTCACAGTCACACAAGTCTTGGCAAGACAAATTCAGATAAAGACAAGCCATTCAATGAACAGAAAATATATGCTTCTATAACTCTTTTCTCTTCCACAATCAAGGGTCAGGTCATATCAGATTACACCAGAGTTAGGCAAGTAATTATACAGCAACATGACTTTGGTATGACAACTATATACGTGTATAAAATTCTAACATTTACACCTTGTACCTCCGTCTGGCTTGGACTCGGGAAATATTTCTAGTAATTTTGAAAACATTATATGTTATATGAATATGACTAAGTTTACCTCGCGAAATGTCATCAGGCTAGGCTTGTCCCCAACTGGTGGTGTCTGATTGCACACCATGTGAGCAATAGGCAACCTTGCAGAGGAACCATTCCGTGATAACACACGACTTCTAGCAACAACCTCATCCATCCATGCGCCTCCCCTTTTCTCTGACGGACGTGTATATGGATCAAAATAGAAGTACGCAATTGGACTTCCAGAGGAGTCTTTGACGCAGTAGAAACTCACGTCTTTGTTCCAAACCTAGAAAACAATCTTTACTAAAGTATGTGGAATGTACATCATAGTAAAAGAAGAATCAAATGAATAATGTACCGGAGCTAGACCATCAGCTGGTTCAATATCGATTCCAAAGAGGGTCTTTGCAAGATTAAAAAGGCCATCCATCACCTTTGGCAAGGAGAAAAAAGGACGCAGTTCTTCCTGTAAACAATTATCATGAAAAACAGAGACTATAAACAACACCAAGAATAGACCACAAAAAATCATAGAAACTAGGTTGTACAAGTCTGTGACAAAAGGTAAAATTTTCATAAGCGGTCATATGTCAGTTAATTATCCATGCGGCAAAGTTTGAATATCAGAGTGTGATTTAGGAACTTTGCAAGCAAAGCAGAGAGGTAAAGTGCCTGTGTGTCTTGGACTATACCATACCTTAAAAAATCTTTATAGAAAGAAAAGTCTTAAATGAACTTGAAACTATAATTTGTAGGTATATGTAAATAAAGTTTAATTCCTTGCACACAAGAAATAAGATTAAACTTTTATTAATTTGACAGATACTCAGGGACCACAAACGATTACAGTATGACATGTATATCATCTGATGGAATATCATTCAAAGTAAAGCGAAATGTATTTCAAAATTAACTCCAAAAAAGTGTAGCCAACGAGAAACAATTAAAGACAGAGATGGAACCATGACTTCTGATCATATTACTGCAATAAGAGCTTTTGACATTATGTACTGCATTATGCCAGGACATTAATAGTTACCACACACAACACCCAGAGAAGTGGAGATCCAACCTCATTGATGTCATATTTTGATTCCCGAAGCCTCTCACTCCAAAAGCTGATGTCCCAGTGGTTCAAATCATCAGCTTCTACGGCACTCTGTTTCTTGGAAAATTCCTTTAGCTCTTCCATATCTAAAATGATTGATAGATGTACAATAACTTCATAAGCTTGAATATAAAAATCCTCAACTAATAGAAATGGTTGCTAAAATTAAAAGCAGTGCAAATGATATCTTTTGCGAGGAGATATTACTGTATTAGAGAAATGTAAACCATAAAAAACTTCGAAAATCAAAAAGTAAATTCTAGTCTTTGAGCGTGTAGTTATAGCTAGCTACTAAACTTGTTTTAAACAAAACTCGAATCTTTCTTATTAAGACATCAGCCATGATAATTTTAAAGATATAGGTAATAAAAAAAGGCTTCAGAAAACAAAAAAAAAACTTGGATAAAAGGTAAATTAAAGTTTTCAGAGCATATAAAATGTAAGAGATGAACAAGAAAAAAATTCCATCCATATATTTGAGTTATTTTCTGAAAGGCGAAACCCTATCAAAAGACTAAATTAGCTATTAGTTAAAAGATCATACATATCGCAACCCTTCTGCAAGAAGACAAATGAAAAATATATATTCCATTACCTTGAACAGCAGCATCCCAGGAAGCACTGCGAAGCTTTTCTAGGAGCTCTTCTGCTCTCTCAACAGTAGCCATTTTGGTTGCCATGCTTACCTGATAAATAGCATGTTAGACAAGTCTATCCTTGGGAGTTATAAAGCACAAATACTAGAACATACCTCAGCATAGTTATTGTAATTGAGAAGCTTGGCCTTTTCCAACCTAAATTTCAAAATTTGATCAATTATCGCTGTATTGTCCAGATCTCCACTAGAGGCACGAGTTACATAAGCACGGTAAAGTTCCTCACGCAAGGATCTGTTTCGAGCATGTTGCATGACTGAAAGAAAGCTTGGAGCATCCAACGTAATTACCCAAGGCCCACTCTCAGCAGTAGCATTTTCATGCCCCTGATGAGTGCAAACACATCAGTGATTGGATAATGGATAAGATAAAATTGAGCTGTCGTGGGCTTGAGGAAAACGGTAGATATGAAGATGTTGATTCTACTTTAAATATAGAATACCTTAGACACTGCTGTTTGTGCAGCCATTCCCAGAGCAGTGGAAGGCAACCCATCAATTTCATTCTTATCAGTAATTAACTTCTCAAACTTCTTTGTTGCATCCAAAACATTTTCCTCAAATTTTTGAGACAGTCTCTCAAGTTCCTGCAAAAGGAATCATCATGAAAGTCCAGTACTTTCCTTTTCTATAGGTAGAAGTACAGTGCTACTGACAGAAAGTCTTGAGGTAGGTAAAAGAGCATTGTAACCAAATCAGCTAATGAACTTAACTAGTTTTTTTTTAATCCAAACCTGGAAGGAAACACAAAATCTACTCTGAGAATCTTTAAAACAAAAAGAAAACAGCGAGAAAAACCAAAAGGCCCAAAACAAAAAGTAAAATGACATTAATGATAATTGACAACCCTATCTTTAGAAACAGCATCCTCTGAAACTACATTGTGAACCGTGAAGAGATATATCATAAATTGTGGATCCTATATACATAAATGCATCTTCCAAACAAATGAATAACAAAATATGAACAATTAGTTAATGCCAGTTTTAGATTTCAAAAGAGAACAAAGCAGTAATTGTTCCTCACATCACAACATTAGCTATTTTGTAATAAGCACACCTGCTGAATTTTGTTAAAATCGTCTCTTCTATCATCTTCTAGTGAAACACCACTAAGCACGGCTTCCTTTATTTGGGCTGCACAGGGAGAAGAAAGAATACCGGGAAATGTTAAAAAGCATAAGTCTAGGCTAAATCTTATCATATGTAGATCTGACTTTTAATAAGTCTAGTCATCAAAATCATTCTAAGGAAGGACAAATTTTCAAACTAGTAAAAAAACTGGAAATTTGTTTCACAGAACATGTACTACGTGAGAAAAAGGAACACTTGTGCAGCCTTCTAATCATGAAAGATATAATCATTTTAGTTGAAAAGCCCAGCCCGATCACTCTTTAAAACCTAGGTGTTAAGGAGAGGGGTACTAGAGTCTTATAACTAGCACAGAATGGGCAAATCTAGGTGATGTGGGACAACATTTCAACACACCCTCCTGGACCACAACACGGTAGCCGAACTAAGCAGCATACCAAACAATCCGAACTAAGCGGACAAAGAACCGAACTAAAGCGGCACAAACAAAGGCCCAACCAAGCTCTGATACCAAGTTGAAAAGCTCAGTCCGATCACTCCTTAAAACCTAGGCGTAAAGGAGAGAGGTACTAGAGCCTTATAACTAGCACAACAGTTTAGGCGATGTAGGACAACATTCCAACAATTTTCTTCATTGATGGAGTATAGTTACATGAATATTTTTCATGAGCAATATGATAAGTATAGCCATCTGAAACCAAATTCTTTTATTATTGTTTTTTTATTTCTGTTCCTTTTTTCTTGCTCAAAAGTTATTCTGTTTAGAGCAATCTTTAAGACAAAGTTCCATTAAGACCAGCCTAGACTTTAGCCATAGGAGTTTCCAACAGATAGAAAAGCACAAACTGACATCTCTACTTATATGATATGAGAAATTTGAAATACTCACATTCCACTATACGTCTGCGAGCATCACTTAATGTCTGCCAATCAGAAGATTCTTGAATTGCTTTAAATGCATTGTAAATGGGTTTGCTTTGCCCCAACCTAAGCTGAAACTTAACTTTCTCTGGCTGCAAGGATAAATAGACAATATAGGTGTAATAATTGAGGTAGCCCAATTCTGTTAATTTGAAGCAGGTTTTATCAATACTGCAAAGGAAGAACACCAGGAGGGCCTAGAAGGCCTCGTGTTGTTGAATTTTCCTCTTCCACATAACTGATAGTTGCTCATATAACACGAAGAACTCTTCCCCTTGACGCGAAAAAATAGAGATTGGCACGACAAAGACGAACATTTACAAAATTCAAATACCTGGACTTCTTCGATTGCGGAACGGAGGTCAGAAGAGTCCTTAACAGCCTTGAGATGATTAACAATTCCCCAAACAACAGTTAGACGGTCCACAATCTTCTCCAATGGCTCAACCAATTTTGGCCACGACGGCTCTACTGTGCGCTCCAGCTCCTCTAGATCACCTTCCTATAAAGTCCGGACGCAGACGATCGATGACATAACAACAAAGCGAAACACACAACCATATATCATCAAAATCCAAACATTTTGAAAGAGGAAAAACAAAACCCAGATAGAATTAGATGATAAATTCTCCAAAAGGGGAGAGAAGGAAGTCGTACGAGCTTCTTCAAGAGGGCACGAATCCCGGGACGAACATGTTTAGCTTCAACAACATCGAAAGGTGGAAAGTCAAAGTCTTGCAGAAGAGGATTTGATTGCAGACTTTCATCTACAGCAGTAGCAGCCATTATCGGAGCAGAGAGAGAGGAACAAGAAGAGAATGAAGATGAGAGAGAGGGAGAAGTGACGGATTTGTGAGGGTTCTGCAGGCAGAAGGAGAAGGAAGAGGACCAGAGGGGACACTGAAGGGATTTGGGTAGTTGTTTGGGAGAGAAAAGGGAATGCGGATGAGAGCGTTTCAGTAGTTGGTGAACTGAGCGGGAGAGTGTAATACGAGTCGCCATGAGCATGTTGGCTATAAGAAGAGCTCCAAGTATGCCCTTCTTTCGTACATTAAACTTTATCTTCATATTTTTCCACCCTCTTTGCAATCGTTTTCCATAGTTTTGTCTTATATCTATCGTATCAGAATGAAATTTGAGATATACATGGCAACGTTCTATCTCACGAAATGTGAGTTTGAGTTGTAGTACCCGAGTCATGTAAAACTTTGACAAAAACTATTGTTACACTTACTTTATTAAACATTTCATAATTTTATGTTTATTTATCTTTTCAGTAGTATTTAAAAGTACTTCATTCGCGACTAATAACGATCATAGTCTGGCAAGGGTTACAATGTTATAATTTGAAAATGCGAGTGTACAAAGTCTTGTTTAGAGAGGAATTTAGTAATGATAGATTTATGTTTTGCTTTTCGAAAGATTCTACAAAACCGTAAATTTACCATACCAAAGAATTATATTTGTATACAAATGAGTTACATTTAACACAATGTCAAGTACATAAAAAATGTACCTCATTTATATCGCATGTACTTATTTTGTGTTCACTGTATCTAAAACTATGGAGAAAGTACATTAGAGATACAGACTGACTTCGCTCCATGGCCCCTCAATGGATAGATAGGCTAAGCAAGAGTGTAAAGTGGCAAAGGGTTCATAATGGTTATTTATCAACAGTAACATATATTGCAATAGAAATTGCATCATCACGTAGCTTTTGATCGAATTGCGGATAGTTTATAACACTGCAAAGTCTGGATATGTATATATACATTCACATGGATCAAATCCAAGATCAACTCAGTTTCTTACATATGAAAGCTCAAATCACATATGACATATGGCTCTTCTTCTTCTCCTCCTTTGTCGTCTAGAAAATTTGTCTTCTCATATTGGCTCGCAATCCCTGTTCCACACATGTATGCTCAAAATGTGAATCAGGGTGAATAAGAGAGAGGTGATTAGATCAGCCACAAACAAATCTGCATCAATAATTGACAGCTGATTCTGAGTTCACCGGGATTTACACTTTCCATTGCATACATAGGAGAGTTTTCGGTTTTTTTGTAAGTTAAGTGAATCTCTGCAAGTTAAGTGAATCTCTAAATTCAAGCTATGGGCAGAGCCAATCAAGCAGCGTTTAATTAGTGAACATAAAAAAAGCAATTCTACAATAACAATAACTTACCTGACCGGATGTGACTTTCTCAGTTCTTGTACTTCATGGATTCTTTCTCAAATCCGATTGTTGGAAATTGTTTTGCATACTCCTCAACATCATGGCGTAGCTTTTCAATCTCAGATTGGAAGTGACTTCCGGACTGCATTGCAGCCAAGAAGTCCTTCAGCTTGGTTCCTGTTTCAAAATATGTTAGATGATATATTGAGCAATGGAGTTGGCCAAAGCAAACCATTATCCAGCATTGTGTGTGAGAACCAGTCATATTATAATTTTCTGAACAAGAACCAGTCAAATAAAAAACAAGCCAGATGAGAGTGAAAAGTTAGAAAGATTTAGTAACCTTTGGCTTCAGCTTTGATCTTCACTGCCAGCTTCACAGAAGCATCAAAGAATTCTGCTACTTTGACAAAATCTTCCTCAACAAATCCTCTTGAAGTAAGAGCCGGGGTTCCTGAAATGCACGAGTTCATTGGCTAGGGAAAAAAAATCATATGCTAATATAAGTACAAATGAACCAATGAAGAGCATTTACCCATCCTGATACCACCAGGAACCATGGCAGAGACATCTCCAGGAACTGTATTTTTGTTGGCTGCAATGTGAACAGACTCCAACACCTTTTCAACTCTGGAGCCGTCAATTCCCTGTGGAAGGGTATCGAAAAACCCCGTCATTTCTCCTAAATTTCAGCAGGACCATCTTATATCATCTATAAGATACACTTGACAGCAGATAAATACTTCTTGAAGCTGTAAAAGAAATTATGCTAGAGGCATATACAAAGGCATAAATAGACATACATGTAAGAAGTCTCTCAGTTACCTTGTTTTTCAAATTTACCAATACCAAATGATTTTCAGTTCCACCAGAAACAAGTTCATAGCCATGCTCAACCAAAGCCTGCAAAATATAAAAGTATCAGAAGCAAGTCAGCTGGAGAACAATATCCAATTTCATAAAGTTGAAGCGAAAGAAATTGGATTCCATAAGATCTTAAATTGGAAACAAAAAATTCACATGAGAGAATAGACATTACCTGTGCAAATTTTGAGCAATTACTGAGGACTTGCTCCTGATAAGCTTTGTACTCTGGAGTTGTGGCCTGAATTTATAAGAAGTAAGCACTAAAAAAATACGGGACTTGAAAGGAAGTGAAATGACTCCAAAATGAAATTCCTAGATAATTTTGGAAAGTAGAAGAAAAGAGGCAGGAAAGACAAGGTTATACAGGCTTCCCATTGAAGCAGGTGCTAAAAGGACAAGAATTCATTCATCCTCGAAATTGATTGATACGGTATATACACCTCTGAAAAATGATTTTTTATTTCACAAACCAATTTGGTTATTTTTAGGAATTTGGTTATAAAATGATGTTGGAAGATGAATCGTATAAGAATATTCAGCCACAATACTCTCCCTGCTTCTTTATACGCTAAATGACTCAATCAGGCACCAGGACTATCAAAACATTTTGGAAACTAAGTAGTATGAGCTATGAAGTGGCCACCACCGTCAACACAGAAAACTCCTATAAGATTAATAGTCAGTGGTATATATACTTTTAGTCTCTTACAGGGAATTAATAAAAGTAATCTCTTAAGCAAACCTGTTTCAGAGCAACTGCTAAGCCAGTAATTGTATGATTGTGTGGGCCACCTTGAAGCCCAGGAAAGACAGCCTGGTTGATCTTGTCTTCAAAATCATACGGAACCTACAAACAGAGGCAAGAATGTCAGTGTTTACGTGATTTCCATAGTAGTGTCTGGACTTAGTAAGAGAGAAGCAACAGTAAATTCAAAAATTTCTAGAAAGGGAAAGCTAGTAAAATTTGTTATCTACCAAAACCAACCTCTTGCCCTTGTTTGTTTGTCTCTTTAACCCCCTTCCTGAAGAAAATCATAGCTCCACGTGGCCCACGGAGTGACTTGTGAGTTGTGGTGGTAACAACATCTGCATACTCGAAGGGTGAAGGGATGACACCAGCGGCCACCAATCCACTAATGTGTGCCATATCTGCTAACAGAATAGCCTTTTGCTTGTCGCACACCTGATAAGCGCATAAGAAAAGTAACCATGGACGTTCTAGTCATCAGGCCAAATATATCTTTTATGACAACCAGATTGAATTGAAGTGGAGAATTTTTGGAGAATACCTTGCGAATACGTGCATAATCGTATAGCCTTGCATAAGCACTGGCACCGGCAACGATTAATTTTGGCCTGAAAAGAGTGGCACTTTTCTCCAACTGCAGTTTAAAATTTGCATGTCACTGTAATGCAATAAATACCTACTTCTGACAAAGATACTGGGGATATAATTATTTCACTCACACAGCAGAAGTGTGTGTTTTACAATAGAAATGAAATAAGATTCTCAGCTTAACATACTTTTTAATCTTACTGGAGGCATGTTATTATTACCTCTTAATAAATAAACCATTTGCTGCAACATGACAGTAGAAAAGGGAATGAAGCTGAAAGGAGCAGAATTATTAAAAGGAAAAAGGTAATGTAATCTACCTGATCATAGTCGATGTAGCCGGTGCTCTCATTCAGTCTGTATGGCATTGTCTCAAAAAATATAGACACTGCAGATATCTTTTTAGTGTCAGTCTGCACAACAGCAACAGAAAAATTGATATTACATTGTGAAGAATATGTAGGGTAGCACAATCACACAATAACCTCTCCACAAACATATTTCCTGTAAACTTTATTCCAACATATAGTTTGATTCTATCACTTCTGATCCCTCACAGACTGGGAGAAACTAATTTCCCAGGAAATAATATTTGAATGTCAAAGTTATATGGAGACATATTCTTAATGAAAATGTCTACAACCTAGATACCATGTCACAATAGATTAAAATGGCAAGAAATAGGCCGTACAAAAATTATAATGATACATGCTTGCTAAAAGTAATAAGCACCTGATAGCCATGAGAAAGATGTCCACCATGAGGAAGGTCAAGGGCCATGATTCTATCATGAGGCTTCAATAAAGCAGTATAAACTTGAAAATTAGCAGGAGACCCAGAGAGTGGTTGCACGTTCACTGCAATATGGAAGGATATGATGAATTAAGCAAAGCTAGAAAACATTTACAGTTTCACGAAAAGACTCCACTCCATAAACACTCTCCTGAGCGGTCTATGAGAGAATTTATCTACATCTTCCAGGAGCACTATAGCTTAAGGATATCAAGGGACTTTAAGAGTTGCCATCTTTAGTAAATATTCTAAGTTTAAAGTTCAGGTCATTCCTACGCTCAGTTATGGTGTATTTACCTCCCCATTTTGCTGGATCCAATCTAAATGCTTCTAGAGCACGCTTCTGGCATAAGGATTCTGCCATGTCAATGTACCTGTCCAAAAATCACATTTTTTTATGTTTTAGAAATCAGATATGACCAGTATGAGTATGCGTCATTCTATGGTAATTTCAAGATACCAAAACCATAGAATTTTGGACCATGTCCAATTTTTCCCAACATTAGTACCGTGACAGAACTACACATTTTTGTCAGGGTGTGTGAAAGCTGACAACTTGAAAATATGTATCTCAATGACAGCAGTAGCAAATTCATATAGAAAACCTAAATTTCGGAATAACAATAAGCTAAGAAGGCTCCACTTACTCATTTCCTCCATAATATCTAGCACCAGGATATCCTTCACTGTATTTATTGGTCATGATAGATCCAACTGCTTCCATCACAGAGACAGAAGTGAAGTTCTCTGAGGGTATCAATTCTAGCCCCTTTAGAGACACAGAAAATGTATTTTCGTTTAGAAGTTGATTTATATAAAAAAATGCAACCCCACACACATAACACATAAAATTTTGAAACAACTATTGAGATGCAAATAAAAAGAAAGGTAATATAATTCCCACACTTTGGAGTTAGATCAATCACTGTCATTCTGAGAAACTAAATATTTGCGTAGGAAAGAACCTCTTACGACTGATTCAGGCTAAATTTTCAACATATACCATCTCAAAGACAAATTTTAATGTAAAACTGAGTACTGTCACCTGGCTTCTCTCAGAAGCCAAACCAAACTAAATGGATGATTTTCCTAGAACAGTAAAATCTCTTAATCGTAATATAGTGATGGTCACAAGAAACCTCTATATAATTGTCGAGAAAGGAGATTATACCTTCCACTGCCGCGCCTTTTCATGTTCAATAATATCAGCGATTTCTGGATCAACAACCTCAAGTGGAGCATTCAATTGCTTAGGCCACTGCAATGAAATAGTAAGAAATGAGACATGCAAGCATACAACTAAAAGTCTAAAGCTAGTTTAAATTCGTAAAAGCACAGTTTAATTAGCTTACTGAAACTCTGGATTTTTCCTTCTCGTATACAGCTTCATTAGGCAAAGAAGACTGACAAATGAAAATGAGAAGACAGTTAGAGCTGATGATTCAGTCATATGCGCATTCATACAAATTCCTCTGTAACAATCGCTCTTCTCCAAGAACCAAACAGAAATAAAGAAGGATGCAAAAATGAATCGTGAAGTATTTTGGAGAAGGAAAAGAGAAGATAGAAACCTTGTAATAGAGAGAGCCGCCATTGAAGAGAGGACGTATGGGCTTTTCCACGGAAGATGAAAGCCTGCGAAGAGCCATTGCCATTGCCATCTCTCTTTCTCTCTCGCTCTCTCTCCCCTCTCCTAGCTCTACCTGTGGAAATGGGTGAGATTTTGGTGGTGGTGAAGGAAAACCTTTTTTTAGTGGTGCTTTGGCATTGTCTATGGTTGGTTGACGATCATGATTTGTTCGTTATCTTTCACCCGTTCGTTAGCATTCCTTCACGAAGACAACTGATATAGTAAATCTTCATAACAGCACTGTACATAAAAAATAGGAGAAAATTTTATAATCAGACATTTTACGAAGATAAAAAATGAAATTACGACTCTGAATTTTTTTACATAAAAAATGACTCAATTATTTTTTATCTAAAATTTTTCTGTTAAATTTGATGACTGCTACACTATAGTGTAGTAAAAATATTTTGTTAGACTTACATTTTAGCAAGTGTTAATATTAACGTCATAATACTAGACTATAATTTAAAAATATTTTCTTTGAAAGTCACATTTTTGTTAAAAAAAATTAGTCCATCAACACAATTTCTCCAAGGAAAAAACTAATTGTGGAATTTTGTTAAGTTATTTAATAATTAATCAGTTCATGAAAATATCACTTTGTATAATAGATAGCTTCGAGACATATAATAGTTTCCAATTTCGAAGAATTTGTAAGTTTGAAAACATTAATATTGAGGTCGAAGTTCAATATTTAATATTTAATATGAATTACAAGATATTGATTATTAGAATATTTATTCATGTTAAAAAATATATAATTTGATGTTTCAAAAAATATATAATATGAAAATCGTCTTTGTTCATAACATTTTATACTTTTTCTTGGACAAAACACACATAAATATACTGTAAAATGAGAGAGAATTTAGCTTTTTAATAGAGAGATTTCATTCAACTAGTACTCAAATATAAAGATTGATCTAGAAGATAAAACGTTAAGATCATATTCTAACTTGTTTGTGTAGTTTATTTCCTCAAAATGTGTAACAAATTTCTTTTATGCTTTTATCTTAATGTTTCTGTTTAACTTATATTATATTTAGTTTGTAAAATTTGCATAACTCATATACATATTTTAGGTTACAATAATAATTAAGATTGTCATACTACTACAAATTAGTAATCATAAAATCACAGTCAAATATTTCATTCTCGCATTCAATGACATAGACAATTTTTAGTTTAAAAAATGATATATAAGTCAAATAAATATGAAATGACAATATTATCTACACATCTAATCTGACCCAATTACTTTTCCTAACTCGAACTATAAAATTTTTTGGGTTTGCATATAAATTATGAGATTTTGTGTTTGGATATAAAAAAGGATTTCGACTTTTTTGGTATTGAAAAAAAAATCACGAGTAATTTTAGTATTATATGACATTAAAATGAAATTAGTTTGGAATTTAACAGCCTTGAATTGCGTTGTTATATAAACCTAACATGAAATGAGTTAAATTATTTTCTAAGCTAAATAATTATTTGTGTTATTTAAGTAAAATACAAATGTTGTGAGATGAATTTTTTCTATAAATTTTATGTTGTGACAAAAAGTAAAACACGATACATTTTACTCCCACAAACTCTCCGATCCGATACATGATAGATTAACAAACAAAATAAATTCCAAAGCAAGATATGAAAAAGAAAAAATTGTAGAAAATGTAAGGTGAGAGATAAACTAGGCCAAACCAGCCATGAAAATCCTATCCGAAGTGCATATATTCTAAGCCACAAAGTAAAACTCAAAATTATAGAAGCTGATAAAGTGCAGTACTGAGTTTGTGAGTCAAATTTGGCCACCAAATCTCTTGACGACAGTGACTCGGCTCCTAATCATCTGGCATCGTTTTCCTTCCAATTGTTGTTACTCCCAGTCCCCGCCTTGTACACTGTAGAACAAAAAAAAAAACTAATAATAACAATAAAAAATGAAAGAAGAAAATCATGGGCCTGCCCTCATAAACGAGAAAATTTCTAGCCCATAACTGCGTGGGCAGAGATACATAGATTTGGGTTGGAAGGTGGGCTTTAAGTCAGCCTATAGCTATAGACCATAAAATCATCAATTAGGATAATCTGAAAAAAGTATTTATCATAACTAGGCTATTTCACATTAGTTAGATTTGTGATAATAAGAATATTAAATGATATTTTTTCCGTATTTATTGTATGAATAAAGTATTATTTTGTAATAAATGTATTACATTTATACAAACGTTGCTTGAACTCTTAAATTTTATTAATACAAACATACTCATAATCTCACACAAAGAGAGACACACTCATATGTTTTTCAACACATAATTATTTTGATGTTAATATGTGGGACGGTAGTGATAGGTGGGTGGATATCTAGATTCGTAATCATCTAAAATATTAATTGATTGATTAAATTATCTAATTGATTAATTAATTAATTTAATTAACTAAAATAATAATTAATCAATCAATTATTTTTATTATTTGAAAAATGAGATAAATGGGAAAGAGATAATACATTGGTGATTTAAGGGAGAGGAGCGGCTTGGGTGCCTGGGTGGGGGAGGGGAGTGGGCTGGATGGAGAGGGCTAGGAGGTGGGAAGTTGGAAATGGGAAGGAGGAGATTGGGCTGGAGAAACGGGCTTTGAGAAGTTGGCGACTATTTTTTATTTATGTTTATTTTTGGGCTATTTATGTCTTTTTTTCTTAAGAATTGCTCATTCTTGATGAAAGCCTGAAAAAAAGGAGAAGTACAAAGATAGTTGTTGTAGATAATTTTAGGGGATTATTCTAAGAAGTAACCATTTTTCAATAGTTTTAAGTAAATAACAAATTTCTTAATCTGTCAATAATTTTAAATTAAAATGACCATAATCTAAATATGGTATGTTTGAATGATTTTCAGGTATATCAGAGATATATATACGATATACTGATTTAACAGATGTTTATATTAAGGAAGTTATTAATGCTAAAAAATTTGAAAAAAATAGAACACCATAAACGCCCAACCATAACCACCGAAATATTTAAAAATCACTTCAATCCCGCTCAAATATTCCTTGAAAATTGACTGTCAACGATTTCCAAAAAAACTGACTTTAGTATACCGTCATTGACCCTAGTCAAATCAATCTCACATCACATATCCATCAACCAATCAACTATCAACTAAAGACTAAAAAAGCAAAATATCTAGAAGAACCCTGGAATCAGTGAAAAGACGACCAAACGACGCCTTCAACTAGGCTTTTTGAAAAAATCTTCCAGTAAGATATTGAACTGCAACAAGAATTCTTGCAACCATTTGAATAGATCTTTGATTTCTTCTTCCTCATCCTCATTAAAGGTAAGATTTATGTTTTCTTTTACTTCTTGCAACAATGCTTCAACATGCATGGGCCTTCTATGGAGTATCTATAATTTTTTTTAAATATTGAGTAAATATTTTATTTTAAAAAACATTCTAAACAAATATCCCATGAAAATTGGCACACATATTTTGTGATTTCTGAACAGTTCTTCAATCAAACTTTCTTCAATATTTTATTATTGTGGACAGAATTTTATTGTAAAGTTTATGAGGAAATCTGATTGATGGTAACTATGCATGTATTTGATAAAACTTTTGATAAATTCTTTGAAGATTGACAGTGAAAACATGCCTAATAGCTCAAGTAATACATCTATTTTATATATTTGTTACATTTATTTCATATGTAACAAAGAAAACGGAAGCATGCAAACCGAAATATTTTTATTGACATGAAAAATACAATGTTTTTTATCTTATGCTTGATCAATGAATGACTGATTTTGGCGATGGTTAATAGTATATTAATCCGAGAGTGAAGACAAATAGTATAAGGTAAATGAACAATATATAATCTATTACTTATATTCTAATGATTAAGTTTTTCTAAACAACGTTATAATATGTTAGGGACTTAAAATGATCGTTGTTGAATCAAATTGGAACAAGAATCAAAAGTTGAATCTCTTCTGTAAGCCAACTGTCATGGAGCATGTAATGAGTTTGACCGATAAACAAAAAGAAGCATTCAAGAGTGGATATTTTGGTCATTTTCTAGATTTTCAAATTAAGAAATTTCCCACGTAGTTATTGTTGCATTTAGCTATAAAACAATGCCACCATGATAGGAGTGATGATACTTACTTTAATTTCAATGGACATATGGCTCGATTTACTATGAGAGATTTTACAATCATTAGCGGCTTAAGATGCACATCATAAGTACACATGATATAAGTTGTTTAGGGGAGGGGAAGGTGAAAGATAAGTGCTTTAAGAACAACAACACTGTTCGAGGAAAATATTGAATTATGCATTTGTCACTTGGACTATTGCAGGAAATGAGGATGATGAAGATATAGTTAAGCTTGCAAAATTATACTGTTTGGAAAATTGTTGATTCCAAAGCATAAGCACATTTTGGTTGACCAATTTCATATACTTTTGGTTGGCAATGATGAAGTGTTTAATATATACTCATGGGGAAAGTTGACATTTGATCTTACTATTACAGGCATGACAAGAATCAATAGCTTTCCTGATAGCAATGCTCGTTGTTGACAACATCACTGATGTCAGTTACGAAAAGAGTTGGAAGTGGTATTCTAATGATTACTAATTGGACAATCGCCGGTCAACCAGATAAAAAAATTTGACAAGCATACTATTTTGACATAAAATGCAAGTATACATGTAATTTTGTTATATTATCTTTATTTATAAATCTATATTTATTTTGTGTAATGCATCTTTAATGATTGCAGCTCGAGATTGGAAAATTGGAGCCTGCATCAAAGGAGTTGAAGAGTGTCCGTTATGAGAAAAAATCTAGGTCAACAAAAGGTAAGGAGGTGGTTGACACTCAATCTGATTATGAAGACACTCAACCTTATATTTTGATCAATTGATTTTTATGAACACTTGTGATAAATCTATGGTATATGTGGATTTTTGTGAACATTTATGATACATCTATAGTTTATGTAGTTTGAATGTCTCTGTTCACAATACTGTTATGCATTATCAAATCTAAGTGTTGAATATCAATCAATATGAGCTAATATATTTTATTATATATAAAAAGTCCTTTACCATTAATTTGAACTATAATTGATCTTTGTCAATAGCTGATATTATAAATTCAGTTTGCCGTAAATACAACCATTTATTGAAATATGTATTGACATATCAACGATAATTTTTTTGATAGTCGGTATCTCAATCATAAATTTTTTGGTATATATCTGATATAATATTTGTTTGCACCATCTACACGCAGAATGCAATGTAAACGTTTGGTAAATAGAACAACAAACCAATATATCAAAATGACTTACATATGAGAATGTAATATCCAAATAAAAAAGATGCTACAAAGATAACAAAATTATAATAACATAAATGTTTCACCTTAATTAATATAATCATTAATTATAATAACATAAATTTTTCAACTATTAAAAAATCATCCATCATATCAATAAAAATAAAACAAACATTAGTTTGAAAATAAAAAATGAAAAAAATAACATCATCAAAATCTAATCTCTACTTTTTGTTTCTTTGATTGATCATTGGTTGAAGCTACCGATTGTCATTGAACATGCACAATTGAGATCAAACAAACAACTATATTTCAATCAACATTTAATGAAACACAAACATATTTATGATAAAACAATAAAAAAATCAAGAATCACACTAACTACAACTATGTAACTGCAGTTTTAACAAAAAATAACAGGAAATAGTGAAAAAAATAAATAAATTGAAATTGAAACAATAGATGAATAGCATAAAAACATCTGGACAAAAAACAAAAAAAGGCAAAAAGATGACGAAAATATCTGCAAAAAAACCCAATATATATATCGAACATGCAAAAAATCCGACAATCAATACATAAAAATAGATTAATCGATGAAGAAGAATGATAAATAATATGATGATAACTTACTAATGGCGAAACAAAAAGCAAACCTTCCATGCTTGAATCTCTAATGAAGAAATCAATGGAGCGTCAGAATTCTCTATGGATAATGAACAATGAAGATAAATGAGCCAATCAGATTTTTTCAGGAAATTTGCTGAATAGTAGGTATTGATTTGATGATATCATTAATTTGATAGAATCTTGTCTAAATCGATTTTTGCTGATATTAAGGAAGGAGATTTAATCATTAATTACCCCGGTGATTTAATTATTAAAATAATAAAAGAAAATCAAAATCAAATTTGAATCATTAATTATCAGTGATTAATTGAAAAAAAAAACTCATGCAAGATCAAATTCCAAATCTGTAATATTAAGGGCACAATTATCTCATCACAATTTCGTCAATTAATGGCTGATGATGTGCAAGAAAACTTGTCTATTTACTTAAGATTTAAAAAAAACTATTATTTTTTAAAATAACTTTCAAAATTTATCTATTTGATACAATTATTTTTATTTTTAAAAAAAATTAAGTAATTAGTCAGACGGTTAAAAGTTTATAAAATGTATGAAAAAGGCTGAACAGTGTGAGTATGTTAATTACGCAAGTCAACTAATTTTGGTTTTATGTGAGTAAGTTGAAAATTTGTTTATTTTTGCAGAAAATTTCCCTCCGTAAACTTGGATTTTTCTGTCTTTTTAAAACTAGAAACGTTCGTTCTCGCTGTTATTTGACATATATTAGATTGAAATAAAAAATTAGATCATAATTTTAATAAATATATATTTACAATTTTTATTGCTTGTTCTATTTTTGCCAGTACATACATAAGTATAACAATATTTATGTTGATATTGATCTAAAATTCAAAAAAGAATGGCAACAGATGTGTTAGAATGTATGTCCCATGTCACCTGGTTTTTCTCTGTTTTGTTGGTTATAAAGTTTTAGTTCTCATATTCTTAGTATTGGAGTTTTAATGAGAAGAATGAGTTGGGATTTTTAACTTAGTATTACAGTTTGGTTGTGCCTGTGTTTGAGTGTCGTGTAGTCTAACTATCGTGCGTTGTGATCTAGGAGCTAGAATGTGTTGGAATATGTACCATTTGTTAGAAACTTTGTTGATTGATTTGGTTGAAGATTGTCATTCATTGCGACTTCCTTTGAAGTCCTTTGTGAGATATGTGTACGCGGATTCAAGGGGCTAGCATTTTTTTGTTCTTCTCATATGACGCTTACTTTGAGAGTGAAGAAATGACAGTGAGCTATGATACAAAGTCATTAGTTTGAACGTGCTCTTTGGGTTGTGTTGTCTATTATGTAGCTGCTTATGCTTTTCTTTCTAAGGTTGAGAGTTTGGTTAGTTTAGATAAGTATATTAAAATATCATATATTCCACCATTTAGATATGTCTTCACTTGGCGCATCTTTCATAAGAAGATTCTCATAGATTCTTCTTTGCGTGCTTACAGTCTTATTTCTTTCTTATTGTCACATTTGTTGTATTTAGAAGAAGACTTACAACATCTTTTTATAGAGTGTCATTTTGTACGTGTGTTTTGGATTGCAGTTTCTAATACTTTTTTACATGATATTAGATTAGATGATACTTTTCGGACCCTTGGTAGGAGGACATGATGATATCGTTTAGCATACAAGTGAACGCTCTCCGACGGACTTTCCATTGTTTACAATTTTATCGGTTATGTGGTTTCCTAAAAACACTACTACCTTTGAGGATAGAAAGCCTATTTTTGTTGAGGCTCTTTACTTGGTTTCTCATTCTATCCATGAGACGAACTCGCTTCAGCCTGACATGATGCAAATTTAATATAGACGAGTTTTTACTCTTCAATGTCTTCATGTTTCAGGTCATCATTCCAGGGCCCAACGTTGGGCTGGATTAAAGTTTACACGGACGAAGCGGTTTAGCCTTGACCTTGTTGGTTGTGGAAGCGTTTTTCAAATTTTTAGAGGCTTTTGTTAATGATTGTTTCACTATCCACCTTAGTGTCTGTTTTGCTTTCGGTAGCGAGGTTTTCAAAATTCTTCTCGTTGAACTCAGTTTTTCACATTTTACATAGACGATCAAAAGAGAAATACTCACATGCAGAAGCCAACCCATATATACTGCATATTTAACCATCAAAGAGTGTATCAAATTCACAGTTTCGAAATCCTCACAATTTTCGAACGTTGCAAGGTCTTCGAGAAAAGAAAATCATCAAGAACCATGCCTTCCCTCATCATGAGCAAGAAGAGATCTACTACTTTCCTCTCCCCTGTTGTCTCGAGCATGCACCTATCATCGCGGACCAAGTGAGCCAATTTTTTTCATGCATTCCAGCAAACACCTTACATGCATCGTCAAGAAATCCTTCGCGTAGGAGAGGAGACTCTTCATGTAAGAGAGGGGTCCAATGGATATTTTCTTAAACATGTGCACAACGAGTGACATACTAAATGACGTTTGGTTCGGTATTTCGGGTCAGAGAATTTTATGATGGATGGAGAAATTTTAAAGACCAATAAGAAATATATCAAAATTTAAGGAAATAAATTGATTTTGGATCAAATTGCCGAGCAATTTATGATATTAACTCTAAAAAGGAGAGACTAAAATGTCATTTCTTAAAGGTGAAAGATACAAGTGAAACTTGATTAAAAGGCCAAGAGATTTAAATAGTAAAATGGTTTGACGTACATGTTTTATAATAGGTAATGAATTCAAGAAACATCAACCTAATCGGGAGAAGGAAAAAGCACAAGTAGCACCGGGGTATGGCCGTTCCATAGCTTCTGTGCTATGCATGTGAACCTCTATCTTTGACTGATTGCATGCATGTGGGAGGACTGGAGATCCATGTCTCGAGCCCATCAACTCATGTTTTTTCATTTGGTATTCACTATTCATACCACGTGTTTTTTAAAATTCGTTTAAGAATGAGGGGTTTTATTGAAGCTATTTGATTTTAAGATAAATGACATAAAACTTTATTCAATAAATACATCTCATCTAATTTCAATAACTACACATAGTCCCTTCGTTGCTAATGTTAGAAGCTAAAAATATCAATTGACGTCTCATTATACACTACAAGAAACCAATCTTTTAGGGATCAATGAAAATTTCCGTGGCTAAAAATCTTAGTTTTCGTCAGTAATGAGTTTTACTAACGAAAGTAAATTCATTGCTAGATTTGTTGCTACAGCCTTGTTGGGAAATGATTTTGACAACTAGATTTTTGTTGGATCGGTAAAGGCTTTTAGCGACAAGTTGTTTGTCATTGCTAAAACCCTTTATTTTTTACCCCAACTAAAATAGGTGAAGCTTAAAATAAAATATTTTTTTTAGATATATTTCTAAACATTAACATAGACAAAAATATTGCATTATTTTTTAATGTCTCATTATTTTAGCTTTACGCTAAAAAGAAAAGAAAAATATCATAGACATAATCTCAAACAGTTTAACATAAATAAATTATATTTTACAAAAAAATAAAATTTAGAATATGACAAAAATAATGACATATCATGTATGAAAAGACAAGTGAATACATTCTAAGAATAAAATTTGTACTATAAAGTTATGTGTTGGCTAAAGCTAAACTAGCTAATTAAACTAGAGATTAAGGAGTGAAACTTAATTTGATACCAGAGTATGTGTTATATTCTCTCCTTAAATAAAGGACAAGAAGTCTCAAGTTCCCACAGAGTTTTGTTGGGTATGGTATGGTATGGCTGGTGAAGGTGTGGTTGTACCAAAATCACATGCTTTTTTTTTAACTCTTACAAAAGATTCTCTCTTTTTATTTTCCTCCTTATCATCTTCCTCTTTTCCACTCTGTATTTTTTTCAGCTGTTTTGATGCTGACATGTTTTCATCATTGTCCTAACTTTCCTCCTTTGTCAAGTTATTATTAATTTCAAAACCCTTCTCAATTACTAATCATTTCAAAATATAATAACTTCCTTCCTCATATTCATCTTTGTACTTAGGGAAAAATATTTACTTCAAGTGTAGATTTAAATCAACGACACTGATCTATTGAATATCACTTATTCAATAGATCTTGATTTGTGTGTTGACTGTTGTTTTTTTAAACATTAATCTAGGCTAAAAAAATACGCTCCTGTTTTCCATATACCAAACCTTGTTATTCTGGTCGGTGCTAAAGTAGTAAACACTGCCAGTCTGCCATTTTTTTCCTTCAACAAAACCTTCATAATCTTTACCAATGTTTACAAAATTTTTCTTACCAACGTTTAGAGTTGGTGAAATTAGTTCTATTTATTTACTATAAATTATCCACAATTCTTTGCTAAAATGTTTTTCAAATGATAGAAACAAGAATAAACCTGCTCACGATCTGGTGCAGTATTATTCTTTACCCCACCTGTTCAATAATTTTAATATACATTATTGATGAAGATTCTGTAGAGCTGAACATTACTTGGGGAGTTGTGAGAATATATGTACCATTCAATTTACCCTTATAGTTGGCATGTGATACTATTACTCTTGAATCAAATTTAAGTAACTAATTGACCTAACATGTTATGTGAAAGAAATTTAATATGTCACTTCGATGTAATTATTTTTTAAAGATAAATTATACTAATTTCTCTAATTTTTTTTTAATTATTTTCATATACGCACATATGTTTTAGTTTTATTTTACTCACATTTTTACTTTTTTTTTTTGTAAGAAATTCATTATTAACTCTGTCATATTTTCAATTTTATTTATTTACGTACTATAAACCAATACTTAAAAATATAAATTTCTCAAAAAATGTAAGCATGAGAGTATTTTGAGAAAACAAATTCATATCAACTTATTTATAGGTGAAATTAAACTAGAATAATTTTAAAAAATAAATAAAACTAGAATGAGTGGTTGTCGGGTTAAAAAATGGAGGTGATTTTCATGCAAGACATACTCATAATCACATTTGAAAAAAACAAGATTTAGATTCAAGCTCATAACTTCGTTTTGAAAAAATGTGACGTAACATTATAGTATTCATCATTATTATGACTTAATAAGAAATCTCATCTCATATTATATATAAATTACAAACTAATAAAGAAAAAAATATTTTAATTACAAGTAAATTTATAATTATACAACACATAAATTATCATGACTCTAATAATGTTGAGTACCATACAACGTTGCTTACCCACCGCTGATGTATCACTGAAACGGTACTTAATTGATAAATTAGTTAATCTGTTAAATTTAATATTGGACCGGTGAGTACTCTCTATAAAGAGTAACAGCTAGCTAGCCTTCCTCTTCTCTTACCTTTATTACAAAACTACATTGACTAGTCAGTGAAAATTTTGGATCAATCATTTTCTGAATGGAGAGAGACCTAACTCATCAGCAATCCTCATATTTTTCTGGCTGCTTAGCCTCTCCTTTATGCTTTCCTATCAATGAAGGAATAGCAGATCATCAGTACTCTCGCATCCATTGCTGCAACAACGTTAGCCATAGCAGAAGAAGCAGGAGATGGCGAAATCTTCTAAGAAAGTGGGTGAAGGAGAGCAAAAGCTTATATGGGTCATCAGCTAAACCTCTGACCTTTCAATACGATGCCATTAGCTATTCCCAGAATTTCGACGAGGGTTGTCATTATGAGGAACCTGCGCGCCGTTTCTCTAGTGCTACCCCAAGTGTTCGATGAAATGCGTGTGAGAAAATAAGAGTAACGTTGGTGCATAGTAACTTCAGTGTTTATTAGTTAAAATTGCTGTCCCCGCTGAGTATATATGTTGGTATTTCACAAGGGAGATATTCCTTTTGAAGCCTGATCTGTGCCTGCTGACCAGTCTGGAAAGTTTGAGAAGACTGATGTGTACGCATAATTAGCTGACCGAATACATAAAAAAGTGTGTTTTGATCCAATGCAACCTCTTCTTTCTTATACTACCCCTTTTCGAGTTCCCATCCAATTCAACATGAACTTCATATTTGTTGGTGGCCAATCTTAGTCATGATTGATCCAATTCGTGGAAAGGGATACGGATTGTCTTCCGTTGCAAAACAACGGCAGATCTGAACGTACAAGATCAGGTAAGAAAAATAAAAGAAAATTTAATGTAAAACAATATATTAATACAAAATCAGTTGCTCTACATCTGGTCCATTTGGATGGACAACTAAATCTAACCTAACTGTCATCTCTATTGCTGCTAAGGCAGAGGGTCCTCATCCTATCTTTTTAAGTTTTTCTGATGTATTGTTTGCTCTCTTGGTTCTATATTAACTATCAGATACATTTTGTTAAAGTTGTTTTTCCACTATTTTTCCTACCTACGAAATTATACAATCAAAATTAATAACAGTAACAAACAATGTTATAGCATTTGTTGGAATGTTTGTCGTATATCGCATGGCTTTGCCCTTTCCTTGCTGCTTAAAATGTTCTTGTACATCTTTTTTAACATCTATGTTTTATGTTTTAAGGAATAGAATGTGCTTGGCTTTTCAACTTAGTATCAGAGAGTTAGACATTTGTTTGTGCTGCTTTAATTCAGCTATTTTGTCATTTAGTTCAGATTATTTGATATGTTGTTTAGTTCGACTTCACATTTTAGTCCAGGATGATTTGTTAGAATGTTGTCCTACATCTCCTGAATATGCCTTATTTGTGTTGCTTATGACGCTCCAATAACATTCTCTTTAACACCTAGGTTTTAATGGTGACGAAGCTGTGATTTTTAACTTGGAATGCTTGGTTGGACCATTGTTTATGCCGCTTTAGTTTGCTATTTGTGCTGCGCATAATTAAGACTGTTGGAATATTGTCTTGCATCGCCTGGATTTTCCCCTTCTATGTTGTCTCCAATATCATTCTTGTTAACATCTAAATTTTAAGAAGTGATTTGGTTGAAATTTTGAACTTAGTATTAGAACTTAGTTGTGCACGTGTGTGAGAAGGGATCGGACTGAAATTTTCAACTTGATATCAACGCTTGGTTGTACAGTGTCGATGTGCCGCTTAATTCTGTTGTTGTGCCGCATAGTTTGGCTGTTATGTACTTCTTAGTTTGGCTTGTGTTTGGTATGTCCTGTAGTCAGCTGCCATGGGTTGTGTTCCAGTAGGGTGTTGGAATGTTGCTCATATTACCACACTTATTTATTTATGTGTTGGTTAAGATATTTTAGTACTTCTATTTTTAACACCTAAGTTTAAAGGAATGAGCAGACTTTTAGCTGCATTAGAGTCTCCCGATTTGAAAAAGGAAACAAATAATTAAATATACCAAATTGTCAAACTTGCATATAGTATTTGACTTTGATAATTATAGAAATTCAGGTCCAACTTGCATATTCAATATTGTTATAGGGATCCAATCTGAGTTTTCAGAGTCTCTAATCTATTTTTTATCTGTTACATACCAATGCAAATGCTAGTTCTTTTCATCTTCCTCTCCCTCTCTTTTCTCCATACTTCTTTGGTTAATTCACGTCACATTTACTTGTTGAATTTTGATTAAAAATTTTATGGATTTAGATTTGTAATCTAAATCTAATGTTTACTAAAAACAGATTCAAAAGTTTGTGTGAGACTCACCACATTATTGAATTTGAAATCTAAATTTTTATGGATAAATAATCCAACTAAAAATGAGAGATTCAAAATTTACATCTAAATATTTGTTAGATTTAATGTGTAAAGTTAAAAGTAATCATTTTAAGTTATCATTCAAATCAATAATTTATTAATTGAATGACGTTATAGTAAATTCATTTAATCTAACATAATCCGAGACATCTAATCCAATCCAAATCAAATTTATAGAAAACTTAATAATACAAAACCTAAATCCTAATCATTAATCTAAATTATCAATCCAAATTCTCAATCTCAAAAATTTAATAAACGTGCCCAAATTTCTTTTTGAATATCTTACTTAGACAATACGGCATATCTTTCTTGGAGCTATTGAGACAAATATAATAGATTACCCCAATAGAGTTGGTTGGACAACTTCTATAGAGAGTTCCACGTTGGGACTATCTTTCTCTAGGAGCTATTGAGACAATATAATAGATTACCCCTATAGATTGGTTGGACAACTTCTATAGAGAGAGTTCCACGTTGGGACTCTATTATTTAGACAATTCACTGTCTTCGTACTAATATAAAGAGAACAACAATTAGCTCCTGATTAAATAAGAATGAGCTCCTACTTATCATTGAATATATCAGTCCAGTGAGATTATGTGTAAAAAGTGAATGATAATATAACTTGATCTTTTGATCAATAGTTTATTTAACATTATTAGTGAGACATATTAGTTTCTAAATTAAACATAAATTAAATTAGTTACGGTTCATAGTCTGACCTAAGTAGTTGATGTCAACGGCGAGGAGGGGCTCATCCTCACATGATTAGGCGCCCCGTATTGTTTTTATATAAATGACTTTCAATGACGATCAACACCCACTAATACCTACATTATTGATATACAAGGGCAATCTAGCGAGTTACGATCATGCATTGACTTGTTTTCTTTCTTTCTTCATTGGGTTTCAAATCCTGAGAACTCATCTGGCGTATTTCAGTCCTAGATGTAGATTAATGGTGATTTTTTGTTTGAAGTTTCTCTCTATAAGATGTGTTTAAAGTTTCTAGTTATAATATATGGTCTGACTTAATTAATCGACCTTAATGGTGTGGAGGGAGGTCCTCCTCACCCAGTCATGAGTAAGTATTATTTCTATAAAAATGACTTTAACGATGATCAACACTCACTAATACCTTCACCATTGATATAGTTGCCACCATACATGAACTTGCTTTCTTTCTTTTTCTTATTGGGTTTCAAATCCTAAAAACACATCTAGTGGACTTCATACTCCAGATTTAGATCGGTGGCAGTTTTGTGTTTTAAATTCCTTTCTATTGGTTGTCGTTTGACTGTTTCAAGTTCTTAATGCAGAAGAGGCGATTCGTTACTACTTAACCTAGCCAGTGTGGATGCGGGAAGACTTATGGAACAAGTCTAGGAGTTGATTCTATTGAGCTATATTTTGTGTACAATTGTACGTGCATATGCTTCCTTCTTGTTTGTCAATATTATACAATTGGTCCAATTTGATTCTTGCAGTTAATTTCTATTGTCGATCTTACTGCTATCGTTAGCATTTGTTTTCTTTATGGTTACTTCGGATGAATATATTTTCTTTTCTTAAAAAAATTTATCTTCATGTATGTAACACCAAAACTAATCTCATGCTTAATTATATTTTTACTTGTTAATTATTTCAATTAATTATCATGATTATTTGATTTAATGTTTAGAATGAATTAATTGAATGTTTCATAGAGGAACACTTTGAGATACCCTAATGACTCAAATGTGTCTGGCTCAATTTTAGAGAAATTGATGTTTATTTCACATAGTGTTTATTTATTCTGATAATTTAGGAGTATTTAGATTGTTTGAGCATAAAATAGTATCTAAATTATAAGTTAATAATAATAATATGTTTCTTAAATAGAAATTGATAAATAAATAAATAATAAAAGGTTTTCCCTACAGAAAGAAATAAAGAGATTTAATTTGTTTAGATCCTCAACGGAACACTAAACCAACAATGGAAACACATGAAAAACTTTTACCCTAGTTGTCTATTGTATTTAAACAACCTAAACCTCTTAGTGACGGCCACTAATGACCTATAAAAGAAAGAATAAGACAGATCAAGAACCTTAGTCACGCCCTTTTTGAATCGTGAAAGAAGTGAGGGACGCTGAGTTATTCCACATTGCAAACACGTACGCAGTTAAGTGAAAATGTATCTTCAATCTCTTTTCCTTCTTTTGATTTGATACCATAAAGTAGGGATTGGAAGTTTCGTTGGAAACTTGTCAGACAAGAAGTTAATATTTCCTTTTCATGAGAAATCAACCTATTTCATTCAAATTCCAACTCTATAATTCATAATACTCGTTTTTGCATATTATAGACTGGCACTTTAGAAGTTGTATCACGTTTTCACAAGAACACACATACATAGATACTTAGATAAGCTAAAGAAGATGGACAATGGTAGAGAAATGCCTCTATTTTCTGTATATTGATTAAAGAAGAAAAAGCTTACAAAAATACACAATGGCAACCATTAATAAAGCTGAGTTCAAAATGGAAAGAATAAAGAGCATATTTATAGTTATACAAGATGACAAAAAAATGAGAAAGAATAAAAAGATTCTCTTGTGCAATGATTGGCTAAGCTTGATTATAAGTTAGCCAATCATTGCCTTCATGATTTTATGTTTTGGTAGGCTCGAGCAGTGTGTGCTCGATTGAGGAAGATGATTCACTGATGTGACGTGGAGGCGAGCATGAGCATTGCTTAGATTACGTGTCCTTTAGTGATTGGTTATTAAAATAATCATCATTCCATGCAGTGTACGCTTACATAGGCACGTGCATGGAATATCAAGCTCAATACAATGAGCTTCAACACTCCTTCAAACTAGATGTTATGAGAATGACATAAAGCTTGCGACAAAAAGCAACAAAAGAAGCTGGAGGCAGTAGATTGGTGAGAACGTCAACAACTTGAGATGATGAAGGAATGTATCGAATGTCAATTGCCTTGGACAGAAGCTTATCTCAAACAAAATGCACATCAATCTCGATGTGTTTTGTGCGTGAATGAAAGACAGGGTTGCTTGCAAGAAAAATGGCACTTTGGTTGTCACACCATAGGATTGGAGTGGCAACTAGGGGAAGTTAAGCTCCTTAAGAAGAGAGGAAAGCCAGATTACATCACACGTTGTAGAGGCTAAGGCACAATACTCTGAATCAGTGCTGGATCGTGCCACAACAGTCTGTTTCTTCAAACTCCAACTGAATAGATTGTTTCCTAGGTAAACATAGTAGCCAATAGTTGATTTACAATCATCAAGAGAGCTTTCCCAGTCTGCATCAAAGGAACAAGTGAGAGTAAACCTGTTGGCAGGAGTAAACTAAAGACCATTGTGCACTGTCCCTTTCACATACCGCATAAGTCTCTTATAAGCTCTCTAGTGAGCTGTGGTTGGAGTTGACATGAATTGGCTTAACTTGTTGACAACAAAAGAAACGTCAGGTCTGGTCATGGTAAGATATTGTAAAGACCCAATGAGACTTCTGTATAAAGGAGTGGGAAAGGGAGTGCCATGGGCAATAAATTTGGTTAAAGAACACATTGGAGTAGGTGTACTTTTGAAGTCATTCATGTTGAACCTTTGAAGAATATCTTTAGCATACTTTGTTTGAGTTAGACTAAAGCCCTTGGAAGTTCTGCAAGCCTCAAACCCAAGGAAGTACTTAAGAGATCCAAGCCTTTATAAAGCTAATTTCTGTTGAAGTTGGTTGATAATCTGAGAGATTGCACCAGGGTGATTTGCAATGACTAAAATGTCATCAGCATACACCAAACCAAGACTGCACACCATTGGAGTATGAGATAAACAAAGAAGGGCCATATACTGAATTCTTAAAGCCCCAAGCCAAAAGAGATCCCTTTAACCTGCCAAACAAAGCTTTGGGAGCCTGCTTAAGGCCATATAGAGCTTTATGCAATCTCTAAACATGAGAACGCTTGGTGTGATCTTCTAAACTAGGATGCTGAGTCATGTAAACTGTTTCTTGTAGCTCACCATTCAAAAATGCATTGTTGATATCCAATTGTTGGATATCCCATTCAAAAGTGACAGTAAGAGTTATGATAAGTCTAATTGTGCAGGGCTTCACAACAAGACTAAAACTGTCAAAGAAATCTATACCTGGTGTTTGTTGAAAGCTCTTAGCAACCAAACATGCTTTATACTTGTATTTTACCCTGTAAATCCACTTTCCTATTTTCATGTCTGGAGATGCAGGCTCCAAGGACCAACTGTTGTTGTGCTTGAAAACAACATATTCAGTTGTCATAGTAGCTTTCTAGTGAGGATTTTGTAGAGCTTCATCCCAGGAACCTAGTTCTAAAGAAGGACTCATAGCAGAGGTAAACACCCTTGGTTTTAAAGATCCTATTTTAGATCTAGTGATCATATGGTGAGTTGGTTGTGGTACAAGTGTATGTGAAACAGAAGGTGAGGATACAATATTGAAAATAGGTGGGGGAGTAGGGGAAGTTGAGGGAGAAAAGGGTACAACATGATTGGGAAAAGAATAAGTAGGACTAGATGAATGAGGAGGCATACTTGCAGAAATGACTTTGGGAGAGGCATTTGATGAAGGACAAGTTGAAGCAAGGCTTGTTGCATGTGTGGGAAGAACATTTGTACTAGTTGCACCATTGGGAGCCTGCATAAGAAACGGAGCAGAATAGACAGGTATAGGAACACATTTTTTTAGGGAAATTAGAGTTATAAGTGATTTGTAGATAAGGGAAGTCAGTTTCATTGAAAGTAACACTCCTACACACATACATTCTACCTGTTAAGGGGTCAAGACAGTCATATCCCTTATGAGATTGACGGTAACCTATGAAAACAATTTTTTTTGGAGTGAAGTGCAAACTTGTGTGAGTTGTAAAGTCTGAAAAATGGAAAGCATGCACATCTAAATACCTTAAGAGAGGAGTAATCAACCTGTTTGTTAAATAATTTCTCAAAAGGAGTTGAATGATTAAGAACATGACTGGAAAGAAAATTGATTAGAAATGTGGCAGTGGGAAAAGCTTCCCACCAGAAGCAAAGAGGTAGAGATGCATGTGCAAGCATGGAAAGCCCTTTATCAACTGTCCCTATACTTTCTCTCAATTTTCCCATTTTGTTAATGGGTATGAGGCAAGGGTGTCTAAATACTATACCAAGCTTAGATAAGATAGGGAGAAGCTTTCTAAACTCTCATCCCCAGTCTGTTTGAAGATATTTTATTTTAAATGTGAGCTCTCATGTGATGTAAGTGTGAAATTATTCAAACATAGTGACAACATCAGACTTAAGCCTTAAGGGAAAGATCGAAGTGAAACGTGTGAAATCATCCAAGAATCTTAAGTAATATCTAAAACCATTAGTATAGAGATGAGGGGAAGGTCCCTAAACATCAACATTAACAATTTCAAAAGGATGTTTAGTGATAGTTTGTGATGAGACAAATGTTGATTGATGGTTTTTGCCAAGAGAACATGAGTCACAAAAATCAAACTTGGCTCTAATAAGATTAGACAGTTTTACATTTCTTGAAACATGACCTAAAACTTGGTGAGAGGGATGATCTAAACGTTGATGCCATAAGTTAGCACAATTCCTGGAATTGAAAACAGAACTTAAGACAGACAGAAAATAAGAAAAGGGTTGATGCTTGATAGCTTTTGCATGACTGAAGTGAGTGATAGGGAACTAGTACAAGCCATTCTTAAGGACGCTCTGTCAGAGGACCTCCTTCGTACTCTTGTCCTTCATAAAATATAAATTATAGTCAAATTCAACAGTTATAGGATTATTAAGAGTTAGTTGTGAAACACTGATTAAGTTTTTAGTGGTAGTGGGCACACACAACATTTAATCAAGAGTTAAAAGATAAATTTGTTGGCAGTGTGAGTGACTGACTTACCAACATGTTTTATATAGAGAAACTCACCATTATCAACTTGGAGTTTACTTTTCCCTTGTAGTCATTCATTAGAGGCAGATTGCCAATGTCAGGAGTGATATGAGTGCTAGCTGCACTATCCCTATACCAAGAGGCATCATCAACTGAAGCTGAGGAAGAAACATATGCAGCCGGGCTTCTTTGAGGAGAACTCAGATTGCCAAAACTAGAATTGGGATGCTGTGACTGAGATCCTTGATTGTCAATGGGTTGAAAATCATGATTGAACCTATTATAGAAGGTTGATGCATAATACCCTTGCTTACGATAAATTTGACACTTGGGTCGTGAGTTATTTCAACCCGTACTTCTACCTCTTCCTCTAAAATTTCCATTCTTGGAGTTTTGAGGTGAGTAATTTAACTAGTTTGGATATAGGCTCTGTTAAATTGTTTAGACAGATTAGCAACATGGCTGAGGAGTTATGAATGTCAATGTTTCTAGAACTAGTGAGGTGTTCAAGCCTCATTTCATGGCTTTGTATAAGGAACTAAGCTTCTTGCAATGATATAAACTCACTCCTAGAGGTGAGATTCACCACCACTGGATCATACTCACTCCCTAAACCCCCTAGAATATATAAAAGTAAATCATCATCAAATATCAATTGTCTAGTGGCAGAAAGGCTATCAGTTATATTTTTCATTTCCAAGACATAAACATTAATACTGAGGGCTCCCTTTTTGACAGTTTGTAATTATAACATGAGCTGGAGTGTTCTTGCTTTTGAATGGATTATGAAGAGCTGCTCTAGTGATGTCCAAACTTCGTGAGAAGTGATGCAACGAACCACGTGTCCAAACATAGCTTCAGTGATCGATGAGAGTAACCAAGACATTAGATTCTAATATGTTCTTCTCTAGTTGATATAATCTGGATTCAAAATGAAGGGAGCTTCAACAACCATGTTACCACTAATGTGAGGATTTCTGATGAATTCATCAGGCATGGGAACGATGCCAATAAAATAAGGCTCTAAATCATAAGTCCTTACAATAGAGAGAATCTGGGATTTCCAGAATACATAGTTTGCTCTATCTAAACGAATTGAAAAAGAGAGCATGATGTTTGGAAGCATATTGGGCAGAGACATATGGGTATTGGCCACAATGTTAACAAAAGGGTTTGTAGTGGGATTTTGGGAAAGATTGGTTTGAACATTAGCTTGATCATTATGTTAGGTTTTAACTCTAGATAAAGCTCCTGACGTACATTCATTTACAGAAGCCATTGCAGACTGAGAGATTGTTCTGATACCAACTTAAATAAGCTAAAGAAGATGGACAATGGTAGAGAAATGACTTTGTTTTCTGTATATTGATTAAATAAGAAAAAGCTTACAAAAATACATAACGACAGCCATTAGAAAGGCTGAGCTCAAAACAGAAAGAATAAATAACATCTTTATGGTTATACAAGATGTCAAAAAATATAAAGAATAAAAAGATTCTCTTGTGCAATGATTGGCTAAGCTGGGTTGCAAGTTAGCCAATCACTGCCTTAATGATTTTCTATTTTGGCAGGCCCGAGCAATGTGTCCTCGATTGAGAAAGATGATTCGCTGATGTGACATCCATGCGAGCATGAGCATTACTTAGATTGCGTGTCCTTCAGTGATTGGTTCTTAGAATAATCATCATTCCATGCAATGTACCATGCACACTTACGTAGACACGTGCATGGAATATCAAGCTCAATACAGTGAGCTTCAATATAGATTGTAGTTTGATAATATCCTGGAAATTGTAAGTTCCTACCTTATACGTGTGCATGAAGGTCTAAATGAATAAATTAGATCATAATGTTGTCATAGTAAATAGATGTTAAACTTTCTTCTATCATAATTCTTTACTGAAATTGATTCCAATAAGACTTTACAAAAAGAGGACATAGTCAAGGTAGCCGACAATATATATATGAACAGTATTATCTTCTTGCTTCTTTAATACCCCTATTTAAATTACTGTTAATTCTGCACCTTTTGGTATTAGAGCCAAATCTGGTGGGGATAATACTGTTCATATTTACTGTTTCTACTTCAATTTCTGCTTAATTAAACCGTTTACCACCTATTATGGCTGGATATTGATATTATTGTTTTCTTATTTGCTTACATGAATAGTTACTTATATATAATCTTACTCTCCGCCCAAATGACTGGTTATTCTTATAATTGATTATTTCTCTGTATTAGTTGTTTACCTAATCTGTGAATCTGTTTATCAAGGGCTGACGTACCAGCTTCTATTTGGTTAGCTTCAGAGACCTAGGTAAGACTTCTTAGATACATAAATCCTGAGAGTAGGGTGGTTGTAGAGGCGAAAGGGAGAATGGTGAAGCCTAATAGGAGGTTGTAGAAGTTACCACAAAGTTAGTAACAAAAAAAATACAGTATGAAATTCTCAATAATAAGAATAATTTAGTTATTTTGAGCAATGAGTAGGTTATCTAGAAGTAGTTCTTCTAGTAGCATTAGGTCTATAATATCTTCAATATCCAACATAGTGGATGAAGAATATTTTGAATTTACAGATGATCAAGTAGATCATAAATATTTTGAATACCCATAAGATGATCAGAATGATCATTTCGAATACCTTTCAGATGATCAAGAAAATCATTCTGAAGACTTTAATCAAGTAAATAATAGGGTATGGAACATTCCAAATAAAAATAAGAATTCCAATTCTAAATTATCCATTAGGATTTAAATAGAGCAAAAATTAAAAAACTTAAAAATTAAAGGTCTAGAACCTAAAGGAATAAGTTCTCAAGAAAATCAGACAAACCTTAATAATAAACAATCTAATAAAATTAATTATCATTCTTTTAATTCTAAAGTTAGAGAGTATAACCTGTCTAGTACCCCTAAGAGTTTATTTTCTGAACCATCTATTAATAATGATCAAGATTTTAGGATTGAAGAATTAAAATAAAAATTAAAAAATTCTAAAAATTTGAATCCAAATATTCTACAGCAAGAATACAAACCAGATTGAGCAAGTCTAAATAAATACAATTATGACCCAACCAATCTTAATAGACGTAATAGGTTCAAAGATGCATATTAATATGGATCAAAGAAAAATCATACTTACTGAATGAAAGACATTCATGCAAAAATACAAAGTTAACATATTTTTCCTTGATTATATAGAAGATATTTATGAAAAAAATATTAAAATAATTTTTAAATCTAAATGGGTCAAGGAAGACTCTAGTGTGGTAACTGTGAGTCATCCACCACCTGAAAAAATACTAATTAATCATAAAAGTTTTCAACCTAATAAAGATTTGATTAAATCTTCCAAGTTCATTATGAGAAAACTCCTGATGAAGAAAGACTTAAAATGTTAAAATCTTTAAGAGACAATGTCTCATAATCAGATAACCATAGGTTAGAATCTACCTATGAGCCATCCATATTTCATAATTCTTCCAATAATAAAATTAAAGAATCCTGTTGGTCAGAATCCTATGAACCTTCAAATAGTATTGATGAACCATATAAAGATTTAAAAATTAAATCATCTGTCAAGGTTAATAAGCGTGACAATATCTTTGAATTAGACATTCATAGGTTAGAATCCACCTATGAATATTCCATAATTAATGAATCTTCAAATGTTGAAGAAACAATAAAGAATTTAAAAATTAATGAATCATCTTATTCTGATATAATTGATAATCAAAATAATTGTTCAGAATTTGAAAACCTTATTAATAATAAACTTCAAGAATTAGAGGATGATAGTTCAAATTTAGAAAATCATAGGTTAGAATCAACCTATGAATCTTTCACAATTGATGAATCTTCAAACGTTAACAAAGTTGAAGAAACATTAAAATATTTAGAAACTAAAAAATCATCCTCCGAGGACATTAACCATAGAAATTCTTTAGTTAATCAAATTTCTGTTTCTATAAATAAATTACACAAATGGAATATTGATGGAATTTCTAAGGATGAAGTTCTCAATAAATTTCAACACATGACAACGATAGTTAACAACTACATTACCACACACAATTTACTTCACAATGATGTAATCAATCTTTTAGTCACAAGATGCACATGAATGCTACGTTCTTGGTGGGAAAAATATCTCACAAAAGAATTCAAATATAATATCCTTTCAGCAATAAAGATTAATGCTGAAGGAACATTAATTATTAAAGAAAAATAGGAAACAATACATGATGCCACAAATACACTTCTCTACACAAGAGTTAAATACTTCATTGGAATGCCAAGTAATATTACTTCACATATCCATAATCAATTGACCAATCTTAGGTGTCCAACCCTAAGTAAATTCCATTGGTACAAAAATATATTTTTGTCCAGAATAATGTCAAGGGATGATAACAATCAACCCTCTTGGAAAAAAATATATAATAAATTACCCAATTTGTACACAAAAAATAAGAGCAGTCCTTAGTAATAACGTAGGAAACATAGACTATGATACTCTTACCTATGGTACATTTTTTACTACAATTCAAAAGGAAGATTTTGGAAGGTGCAATATGGTTTACCCCTATTAGGAAATAATTTTCATTCAAACCCTAGAAGGTATCACAAGTCTTATAGGAGAAAATACCATAAGAATAAGCATATGATTTTAACCAATATTTTTCAAAGAATAAAAATTTTGACAAACGTTTCTCGAAGAATAAAATTTATTCTAGAAGAAAACACAATAAATATTATTTTGATAAAAATAAACTTAAGTATTTTAAATATGGCCAGAATGGTCATTCTTCTAAAACTTGTCAAGTTAAAGATAAAATTAATCAATTAAAAATCTCTAAAAAAGAAAAAAACAAGAATTGTTATAATCGTAGAGTCAATAGGAAACTATGAGAGTGATATAATGATTTAGGAGAATTTGAATACACTGAATCCTCAAAATCCAACTCTTCCAGTTATGTCAATAATTCCCGTAAGATCTCTATGGGGTATAGGGATAGTTATTAAAAAATTAATGTTCTAAATAAAAATAAAGAGCAAGAAGAAAATCTCTTGTTGGATTTAATTAGAAAATAAAAAATTCAGAATACCTAGAAAGACCTAGGAAAGTAATTTTAAAAGAAAATACTAAGTCTAACAATATTGCAAACCTTTCACAAACCCTTGAAAAATTCAATATGGGTAAAGGAAAGAAAAAAGAAGTTATTCTACATGAACTTCAAAATTAAATTAAAAATATTAAAATAAAAGAATAATTAAATCTTTTAATAAAAAGTTTAATTAAAATTCATGAATCTTGTAAGCTAGGAGAACCTAGTAGATTTCCAATTTCAATTAATAAGGTTGAAGAACCTATTATCAACAATCAAAATAATGATAATTTCATCAAAATACTTAATCATATCAAAATCAAGAAATGGTCTGTAATGGTCAAAATAATAATTCAAGATTTTGATTTCACAACAATGACTCTTATTGACTCAGAAGTAGATTTGAATTGTATATAGAAAGGACTAGCTACTCCCAAGTACTTCAAGCGTACAAAATAATCTTTGTCTTCAGCCAATGGTACTCATATACATATCAAATATGAAATACCTAAAGTTCATATTTGCCAATTAAAATATCGTTTGTCTTAGTAAAAAATATGACTGATAAAATAATTATAGGTTTACCATTCATATCTTTGTTGTATCCTTTTACAATATAGTATGATGAGATAATTACTTATCTTATGGATGAACCTGTTAAATTCAAATTTCTTTTTTTTCCTCACAATGAGAATTTGAAAGCTTTAAAACAGAATTCTGTTTTTAAATCCAAAAGGATTGAAGAACAACTTCAAGATCCTGTTCTTCAAAATCAAATCTTTGAACAAAGAATTATTCGTATAGTAATCAATTGCAAGCCCCTTAACGATATTTTGGAATGGATAAAATATCCAATAACAAACAAAAGGGACTTAATCAACAGATTTAGAGAAGATGTTGCATTCTCTAAGTTTGACATAAAATATGGAATTTGGCAAATCCAGATAAATAAAATTGATAAATACAAAATTCTATTTGATCATTATAAATGAAAAATAATACTATTTGATCTGAAATTTGCTCCAAGTAAATTTCAGAATATAATGATTGAATTCTTTAATCAATTCTTAATTGACTGCATTCTTAGTAAACAATATAGCTTGAATTTCTTGATTGTTTACATTAATAACATTTCCTTTAAATATGACAAACAATACTGAAAATACTTTGAATTATTTACTAAGATAATAAAACAAAACATTTTAGTTATCTTTGCAAAAAGAATCAAATTATTTCAATCAAAAAATAGATTTCTAGAATTTAAAATTTATTTCATACAATTTACCTTATAAAATCAAAAAATTATTTTAATTAATTATGAATATGCAAAATATGTTTCAAGATTCCTTTCAAACAAAGTTTTGTCAGGTAACGATATATTTATAGCAATTTTAATTTCAATATTTAATTTATACAATGTATTAATAATTAAATTCATGACCCCTTACTTGTAATCTTTTGCAGGACATCATACTAAGATTTGCACTAGAAAAATTTGAGAAACCTAGCCTACAAGAATATGAGAAGGTAAAGGCTAGAGTATTTAATCAAAATTATTTTAAAATCAAGAAGCTCAATGGCAAGACAATCACTTTTTATTCAAACTTCCATCCATTAATTATGGTTATAATGGATTTGAATATCCAAAAAATGACTGGATTAATGAATAGAACATGTTAGGTTGAAGCATGACTTCAATACAACATTAATTCAATGCTATAAGAAAAGTATGAAAATAGGTTTCTACAAAAATAATGAAATATGTTATAATGAAATTTTAACTAAAAATCTATTGAGACAAGCAAATTCTCAAATTAAAATTTTAAATAAAACAATAAATGCATTTTTGGAACTAAAATGAGCTTTCTTCATCATATCTGATGAATTTTAAAAATGTCATACGTATGTTGTGAAATCCTTAATAAAAGGAATCAATATCACTTTCAGAAAATATGTGATAAATGGTTCAAAAATAGAAGAGTTTTCGACTCAACATTTGGCCTTTAAGGCCCAAATCAAAGATGAGTCTTTTACTCCTAATCAAGTCCAATTAACAATACTTGGATCTATCAGACCCGATTACCAATTAACCCTGATTAAACAATTTGACCCCTTTTCAAATACTCAATCTTTTAATGCTTAATCACTTGACCAACCAATTTATCATAATCTCTTTCACATTAAGACTTCATTTGCTCATATGAAAGATCCAACACAAATTGCTAAAACCCATTTCATTCTCAAATTCCATTATATCCCTAGATACAATAACAAAAATCTTAGTTTCTACAGAGATATCCTCTTAGAAACAAAATTCATAAAAATTAGCTCAATAAAAATTTTTGAGGAAAGAATCATTTACCATTCTTTCTCTATTCTCAGGATCATAACTATGAAGGTTGGAAAATTCATTCTTGAAGTTCCAAAATATTTTTAAATAAAACCATAATTATTTTGACTATATTGATGAATGGCACGAGATTTTCTTGCATCAAAGTAGTGACTTTTCTTACTTTTAGTTTTTAAATTTTGATAACAACTCAAAATTGATTTTCCAAATCGGTCTCAAAATGGTGGTCCATTCATGGTCCTACCTTATAACATTTTTCAATTGATTTACAAAAATGGTTCAACTTATTTTCAAAGGTTTATCCCTCACCAATTGCGGTCTCCTTTCCCCAAATACTTTGTTTTACAAAAAAATACAAAATACCTTAGATTTTGAAATGGCAATACTCGGTTCAAAATGGAACCCTCACCAGACCATATTATACTAAATGGTTGGATAAATTGAATACCCATAAAATTATCGCATCCATAAACCATGAATTTGCAAGTATCAACCCAATATGGGACTAGTAAATCCCTTTATCCAAGCTCTATTAAAAATTGATAAGCCCATTGACCTAGCACAACAAATAAAACTATCTAGTCTAAATTCTTCTAAACCCAAATCAAATCTTGAGTCCAAACCCTATTCAAAGGGTAAATCAAAGGCCACCAAGCCTAAACTCAAATTAGAGGAAGAAGTAATTCTGCTTCTCCTTTTAGAAGACAATAATGAATCAGCCTCTGAATCACCTGCAGAGTAAAGTCACCAAACTAAATAAATAAAAAGATCAATCATCCAGAAAAGTTACCCCTTAGCAATTAAAGGTCTATTTAAAAATATTGATCCCATTGATAATGAACAAATCTGAATTAATCAGTAAACAAACGAATTTGTCTTTGGCAAAATGCCAGTGTTAGAATAAGATCCAAGAATCAATTGATCATAATGATAACTTAGCACAATGCAACAATCATAATGATCTTCAAGAAAAGCAAACAATGGCAATAGTTCAATGACCTTTCCAGACAGTAATTACGATTTCTCCAACAAATAAAAAAGACACAAGAATCCGAGATAACAATTATCAAGGAATCTAATGAGCAACAGTCTCAATGACATTTCAACCACAGCAATCATGACAGAGTAATTATGAAGACACGAAGGCCGATATAACAATTATCAAGGAATCTTTACATTTTTGTCTTCTCTGTAATAATTGTACTAGTTTTCGAATTATTAGGCAATTATTTATACTTTTTACTATTATTAGTCAAAAGTAGGAAAAAGTAGAAATGTAAAATATTTTTACTTTTATAGAATATAATAGTTCAGGTAAGTGATGAGTTCCCGATGAACTCCACTTTCCTTGGCTACAAATAGGTAACCTTCTCACATTTGTGGCCCACAAGTCATTTTGCAACTCTTACTATTTGAGAGCTGAAACCTGTTTTGTGAAATAAAGCTTTCTTCTTCTTCTCCTCTTTTGTAAATCTTTTCTTCTTTTTTCTTCAGCATAAATTAGTGTGTGGGAGTACTAATTTGTTGTTGCCAATAAACTCTATTTGTGTAAGTTTTTAAACTGACACCTTAATACAGTTTTCAGTTTAACTGTTTGTTAATACAATTTTTACTGTATATCTTCTTGCTTCTTTAATACCCCCTATTTAAATACTGTTAATTCCGTGACTTTTGGTATGAAGGCCAAACCTGGTGAGGATAATACTATTCGTATTACTGTTTCTATGTGACTGGTTATTCTTATAATTGATTATTTTTATATATTATTTGTTTACTTAATCTGTGTATATATATACACACAAAAAAAATGTTAGGACGACTCATTGTTTTAACATTTAAATAACATGGGCGCTCTTGCATGGATTACTATGTAAGAGTGATTGTTCTGAAATGATAAGGGTTAAGACTTAAAAATTTAATGATTATTATTTTATATTGTTAGTTTTAGATGTTCAATATGAGTTTATTTACTTAACAATTTTTTTTGAAATTAGGGCCTGCTTGGAGTCTTTTATAAAAGAGCTTTCTGAAAACTCTTTTGAGAATTTTTAATTCAAAGACATGTAGAAGAATATTTGTTTGGATGATTATTGTAAAAAATTATTTTATGATTTTTTAAATAAAAGTATTATATAAATGTCACATCAATAACTTTTTTTACATTATTTATTTTTTTATAAAAGAATAGTTTAGTTATGAGATTGATGAATATGTGTTTTAATTGTCATAAAAAATGATCGATTCAGTCGGTTCTTTAATATTCATCGATTCTGTTCGGTATAATCAAAATTTTAAGTCGGTTAAAAAATTTAGCAGATTTGAACTAAATCGAACATAACCGAAATATATATATATTAAAATTATTACATATACTCATAAGCACAAACCTTAACTCAATTATACTCTTAAGAGTTAATTGGATAAATATACCCTTTTGAATTTGGCTAAAAATTTTTATACCACTTTTTGAAAATAAAGAATTTTAAACCTTTGGCCCACCAACTTCACATCTCCATTTGTAAGGGTGTAATCAGTTGAAGGAATTTTACAGAAACGAACCGTATGTGCAGTTTTCTATTAAGTGAAACCGAACTGAACCGCTTCATACTCAGGAACCGCACCAAACCGAACCGTAAAATATCAACATAAAATCAGATTGAACTGATACCGGTGATGAAATTTTGGACATTAATGATGCAAGATGAATCTAAGCAACGACCAGAAATTTGAGCACCCAGAGTCAAACCATGTAAGAAATAATCAGGTACACAGAAATAATCATATAACAAATAGAAGAGAAACTCCATCTCTATTCACTATAATAACTAGAAAATGCCAACTCTTTAAAAATAGAGAAGAAATTCTGTTTCTACACATACAAATCACAAGTATCTAGACATTTTTGAAATATAAAACTAAACCCTAAAATTTGAGACGGAACAAGACAAAGTATAAAAAATAAAAATAAAATCGAACAAAAATTTGAACTCACAAAACTAGGTCTTAGATAGTGATGAATTCCAAATCTTTGTAGCTAAGAGAGATAGAATGAGGAGATCCGGAGATATGGCTGAGCGTTGACGAGTTTTTAGAGGAGGCAAAAGGCAGCGAGAGACTGTTGACTCAAAGGGAGGGTGAAGATGAAGTCTGTGAACTTCACAGGCGAGCGTCTGTGAGACGGAGAAGGAGGCGAACGACTGAGAGATGGAAAAGGTGAGCGACTGAGAGACGAAAAAGGAGAGCGATTGAGAGACGGAAAAGGTGAGCCACTAAGAGATGGAGAATGCACTGAGCGACTGAGAGACCCAGAGATGGCGGCTAACAGCTGAGAGAGGGTCTATGAGTTTTAAGACTATGAATTTGGGGAGAGAATTCTTTGAGCGACGTACTAGATAATAGATAAATCTAGGTTATAGAAAATGAAGTTTAGGGAAAGTGAAAATGAAGGGGCACTGTCGTATTGAGGTGTATAAATGTTAATTAATTAAATACATACTATAAAAAAGAATTAGGATAGATATATATGCGGTTCGGTTCGGTGCCGTTTCTCTACTAAAACCGCATACCGAACCGAACCACATAAGTTTTACTATGTTACAACCGCGCTGAACTGCACAAACTACTTAAGCCAACCGAACCGCTGTGGTTCAGTTTGGTTTGGGCAGTTTTTACGGTTTTCCTTACACCCCTAACCACTTGCAATATCTCTATTTCTTCGTCATTTCTTTTTCTTTTCCAATGCACATGTCTAATCAATTTAATAATCTCTTCTTTTTCTTCTTTTGTTTTCTTTTTTAATGAAAATTCTTTTAAAACTTGAATGGTTCAAGTAATTTTTTATGTCTACTTGAACCCTTCAAGTAGTTATTTTTTTATCAGTCAACACACATACACCAGGTGACTACTTGAAGGGTTCGAGTAGTTTTTTATGACTACTTGAAGGGTTCAAGTAGTTGTTATTTTTTTGTCAGTAATTACCCATACACCAGGTGACTACTTGAAGGGTTCAAGTACATTTTTATGACTACTTGAAGAGTTTAAATAACGTTTTATAACAACTTGAGTCTTTTTCGCATAAAAAAATAGGAAAAAATGAACGTTGAGTACTCGAAGGGTTCAAGTAGTTGTTGTTGTTTTATTTTCAACAATTACCCACACACCAAGTGACTACTTAAAGGGTTTAAGTAGTTGTTTATGACTACCTAAACCCTTCATGTAGTTGTTTATGACTACTTGAAGGGTTTAAGTAATTATTTTTTTCTCAATGAGATACCCATACACTAGGTTATTACTTTAAGGGTTCAAGTAATTGTTTATGACTACTCAAACCCTTCAAGTAGTTGTCTTTTGTTTGGTCAGTCAACAACCTAAACACGAGGTGAATACTTGGTATTCAAGTGGCTTTTTATGACTACTTGAACATTTTTTACGTCCAAAAAAATAAGAGAACATGGATTTTGAGTACTTGAAGGGTTCAAGTATTCACATGATGTATGTGTGTTGACTGATAAGACTGGTTAGTCATAGAGAAGTTGAGCTTAGTTCCTGTTAACTCAAATAAAGACGTCATGTGAACCGAGCATCCCGATCACTCACCACATCAGTCGGTATTCCCAAGTACTTTACAATATTCTTAGATCTGCGGCCACCTCGACAATACATGCATATATCTCTCTTTTATAGGTCGATCTGATGAAATTCTGAGTACATTATCGCATGCAAAAATTGGATTTGGAAGAGCAAGCCAATGAAAGGAAGCATTGAGATAATATACTTTCATCCTAATTTCATCTATAGAAAATGGGGGATCACCTGAAGAGATTTTTAGGCGGAATCGGTATACATAATTATTACTGAGAGGATTGAGCTGCCAAAAGGGATTCTCCTTCTTTTTTGGGCTGGAAGATAATCTTTATGCAGTCCATAGAAAACAAAAGTCTTATGAAGCCAAATGCTCTTGAATGGGTACTTGAATATGGATAAAAATCCATTTTTCTCCTTCATATTGAATTTACTCTTACTTTGAGTTCATGAGAACCTTGTGAATTGATATATATTATGACATGCATCTTTAAGGAGAGTGGCACGACCAAACATCATCCCAGAAGCGAATGCGCTTTCAGCTTATCAAGCTAACTTGGGTGCAGCTAGTACCCAAGTAAATGAGTGCAAGCAAGGTTCTGTACCTGGTTTTGTTGCAACTAAAGGATACGAAAGGAAACTAAGAAAGAAGAAGATAAAGAGCTAGGAATGATCAAGCCTTTTTAGGAGCTCGAAATCATCCTTGCTTTTGTGAAGAAGTTGTAGTTGAGCTCAGGCATTTTCGAACTTCAAAGTCCTTACAACTTACTCAATCTTTGATCGGCATCCCGTACTATGACTTGAAGGGTTCAAGTAGTCATAAAAAATTACTTGAACCCTTCAAGATTTAAAATAAATTTCGTTGAAAAATAAAGAATAAGAAGAAGAAGAGATTGTTAAGTTGATTAGACATGTGCATTAGAAAAGAAAAAGAAAAAATGACGAAGAAAGAGAGATATTGTAAGTGGTGATGTCAAAAAGGTATATTTAACCAAATAACCCTACTCATAACCGCCTCCCTCTTCTCTCTTTCTATCGCTCTCTATCCCTTGCTTTGTTCCTTGCCATTTTTTCAGATGCTCTAAAGATTGCTTCTCTCTCGCGACCATCTCTGAAACAACGTTCAACCTTCTTCTTCAAAGTGGATCTAAGATTAATTCCAACCATGCCATTCTGTTAGAAGCTCTAAGATTGCTTCTCCCTAGAGGCCATCTCTATAACATTTGACCATTTTTCCAAAGCAGCGACGAGTCATTCATATATCATTTTATCTACTTATCTGTCATCTGCGTCATCTCGTTCAACTCGTTCAATCTCCATCACTGATGTTGAAAAGTATAGAAGAAATTTCTATTTTGTTTGTTTGAGTGCTATGATTTTCATTATAAATGGGTGTTGGATTTGGTTATTAGAAGTTTGAATGTAATAAATTTTGCTTGTTTACCATGTCCTATTTCTTTTTCCCATTTCCACCCGATAATCGCCATTTTAAAATATCATTACTCACATTTCCCTCAAAATAAAAATTTCAAATTAAAAATTTAAAATATCATTACTCACATTCTGACATTTGTAACTTAAAAGTGGTAAGAAATACTTTATAACGTTTATGGATGATTGTACTGGATATTGTTATGTTTACTTGCTTAGAAGAAAATATGAATCTTTAAGCACCTTTATGATCTATAAGAATGAAGTTAAGAATCAATTAGAAAAGAAAATCAAAGTTTTGAGAAGTGATAGAGGGGGAGAGTATGAATCTCAAAACTTAGCTGATTCTATGCCCAACATTGTATTATCCACCAAGTAACAACAACTTACACTCCTCAGCGAAATGGAGTGGCTGAGAAGAAGAATATAACTTTAAAAGAGTTGATGGTAGTCATGCTAATTAGCTCTGGAGTACCACAAAACTTGTGAGGGGAAACTTTACTTTCAACAAATGATATTCTTAATAGAATACCCCACAAAAGAACTAACGAGACCCCTTACGAATTTTGGAAAGGAATATTACCTTCTTATAAATTCTTGAAAGTGTGGGGGTGTGTGGCCAAGGTGGCTGTTCCAACTCTAAAAGAACAAGGTTAGGGTCAAAGTCCATAGACTGTATCTTCATCTTTTATGCACATAATAGTAGTGCATTTCATTTTCTTGTGCATAAATCCGATAAAAGTGAGGTACATACTAACCTATCATTGAGTCATGTGATGCTGTATTTTTTTAGGATACATTTCTATGTAACTCTTCCCACAAGTCTTGTACGATAACTGCATCTACTAGTGAGAAAGTTGAGTCATTGAATTATAAGAGTGATAAGAAAGATGAGCTTAGACGCAGTAAGAGAGCAAGAACTGAAAATCATTTGGTCTGGATTTTTGATGTACTTGCTTAAGATTGAGCCTTAAAATTTTAAGGGGGCCATGTCTGCACCGGAAGCTCCCTTTTAGAAGGAAGAAGTCAATAGTGAAATTGAATCCATTATGAGTAATCATACTTGGGAATTGGTAGACCTTCCTCCAGGCAACAAACTGATAGGTTGTAAGTGGATTTTCAAGAGAAAATTGAAAGTGGATGTTTCCATAGATAAGTATAAGGCCATACTAGTATCTAAAGGCTACAGACAATAAAAAGGTCTGGATTATTTTGATAAAAATTCACCAGTATCAAGAATAACTTCAATTTGAATTTTAATAGCGATTGAAGCATTGAATAAGCTAGAGATACATCAAATGGATGTAAAAACAACATTCTTGAATGGTGGATTAGAAGAAGAAATTTATATGGAATGACCAAAATGGTTTGTAGCTTCTGGATACGAAGAGAAGGTGTTAAACTTGTAAATCTTTATATGTACTTAAACATGCTCCTAAGTAGTGGCATGAGAAGTTTGATAAGGTTATGATTTCTAATGGATTCAAAATCAATGAATGTGACAAGTGTGTCTATGTGAAGAGTTTGGATGAGGCATATGTTCCAGTATGTTTATATGTGGATGATATGCTAATAATGGGATCCAACTATTTGATAATCAAGTCGACAAAGAAAACGTTGACAAAAAATTTTGACATGAAAGATTTGGGCATAACTAATGTTATACTTGGCATCAAGATCTCGAGAACTCAAGATGAGATCATATTATCCCAATCTCATTACATAGAAAATAAGCTAAAGAGATTTCGTCAATATGAATATAAATTTGCTCCAACACCATTTGACGCCAAATCTACATTGAAGAAGAATATTAGCGAGAGTGTCTCACAATTAGAGTACTCACGAATAATTGGTTGTATTATATATATAATCAATTGTACGAGACCAGGCATTGGTTATTCTGCCAGTCGGTTAAGTCGGTATACATGTAACCTAAGAATTGATCACTGGAAATGCTCTACTCAGGGTCTTAAGGTACCACTACAAGAAATATAGCATTCTATAAGAATAAAATACAAGAGTTTCGGTCTCATCTTGTTAAAAATAAGAAACAACAAGAGAATTAAAAATAGAATAAAATTTATTCATGTCAAAAGTAAAAATAAAAAGCCGAGGGGTAAAATAGAAGCGAGACACACACTTAAGAAAAATTTAGACCCACAACTCATTTCGTTCTCTCTAGCCCTCTTAGGGGGGGGGCACTCAAAATTTTCTTCTCTAAAACAATATTCTCTCAAGCTCTCTCAGAGGGGCTCAAATTTATTTTCCATTTTTAGAGAAGCTCCGAAAATCGTTGCTTCTCTTTGAAGTGGACCCTCGAAATCGTTGCTTCTCTCTGAAGTGGACCCTCGAAATCATTGCTTCTTTCTTGGCACAGAGATCCTCAATGCAACTTCTCCATCTCAGACAACCTAGGGCTGGACTTTGATGGAGCTTCTTCCTCTCAGATGACTTGGGGCTCAAAGATTCTCACTGATTAGTTTCTCTCACACTCTCTCGTTCAAAGACAAAGGAACTAGGGTTTCATTGATTTTCAGGTTTGATTCGACCCTGTCGTCGACTCACGCATTTACCGTTGGTTGCCACTTCCCTTCCTCATACTCATTTTTCTTCTCTCTGAATTATGCGAAGCTTCCATTCACTTTCTTTCACTCTTTCTTCAATTTTCACTATTTTATCATACTGAATTCATTCGGACTATGCAACTGGTTCTTGTTCTTTCAAGCTATGAAGTGTTTTGGTGAAGTGGTAACTACGCTGCTCTCTTTCTTGTGAAAATTTATTTTTCTCATTTTGGAGCCAATTGATCGTTAATGAAATTTTGTTTGCTTATTTTCTTTTAAATCTGCAGAAGTAGCAGTTAACTAGATCTTGATGTCTTGATGACTTAGTTGAGTATGGTTGATGTGTTTCTATTATGGGAGCAGAACCAATATATGACTTAAAGTCGTTAATTTCCATCTCTTCCTATTTTACTTTTGTCAATGGTTGTTTCTGGGGATTTTATTCTTTTTCGGTGTTTATCTTTTTTTTAGGTTTCTTTTGTTTGTTTGGTTACTGATGAAGGAAGAAAGGATCACATGGAAAGTAGAGGAACTCATAGTTTTTGCTTGTTTTACTTCCTCTGCCTATTTTGTTTAAACTTTAATAAAAGGGCGGTGTTGAATCAAACCCTAAATAATTAATTTATACTTTGTTAACTGAAGTTTGGTGGTTTTAAGTGGCTAACAAGTTTTGAAATTGTTTAGACTCAACTAGTGTTCTTATCTTTCCTCAGTCTTCTCAGCAACCAAACTAAGAATTTGGGAGCTTTTTTTTTTTTTTTTTTTTTAATTTTGATGAATAAGATTCTATGAAATTCATTCATTTGACTATTAAAAATTATGGGGAAAATTTCATGTTTGGCAAGCAAATAGAGTTTTTTAGGTATTTGCTAGCATTTAGATATGGCATATAAAAGAGGTTCCGATCAGCAACTGCCCAGGCGGATCATGCGAATTCAGACAACTGGGCATTTGGGATAGTCTGTGATGGATAGTGAGGTGATTCCTTCTTCCCTTGTTGAGATAGCTCTGATTCTCCATGTTGCTAAGGAAGTTGAGGCTACCAACCCAAGGGTTGCCTATTTGTGTAAGTTGCAAATTTCTTGTTGCTTTTTGTACTTAGAGTTTTTGTGAAACTTCTCTACTCTTTTATTGTTTTTCTTTAAGACGCGAATCTTCTATATTTCTATTTTTTATCGTTTAGCAAAACGGTCTCAAAATAAATAATGCTAACTTCGCACATGGATGTTGATTTTGGAACTAGGTCGGTTCTATGCCTTTGAGAAAGCTTCATAAACTAGATCGCACATCAAGTGGACGTGGTGTTCGGCAATTTAAAACTGCACTTCTTCAACGTCTAGAACGTGTAAGATTTGATCTCACTTGCTGTTCAGTTTAGATAATAGGACAATACTTCTACCTGCTTGCTCAAACTACTCGTATTGCATTGTACAACTTTTCAAATTTTTATAGCTGTCACTTTTATTTTATTTATTGAAAGAAACTTCTTTTTGACTCCCTTCTTAGTTCATATCAATGTTCTAACAAATTGAGCCTGGAAATTCTACCATTTTTGTCTCTTTCAGGAAAATGAAAGTCGCATAAAAGGTGTAGTCTTCATTAACAACTCTCTCTTTTATAAACCTTTCTTGCAAAAAGTGGCGTTAAAGGTGTAATATGATGAAGCGAAATGAAACATTAGATTATATGAGTTGTCTTGTTAATCTTTCAGGCATGATAGTTGCATCTGCTCTAATCATATGGAAGGGATTGATATGCATGATGCACAATGAGTCTTCTATCATTGTTGTTTTGTCTGGAAGCATGGAACCTGACTGTAAGAGAGTAAGACAACTTATATGTGATTAATCCAATAAGTACGAGTCATACTTCAAGCTGTGGCTAACTGGTTACTTATTTCAGAAAGTGATGCTTACCATCATATTTAAGCTGGAAAGGAAAATCTCTCTTATTTTCAATAATTCAATTTTGTAGAAGACTCAAAGCAACATTAAATTGAGCTTTTCTATTAGAATGTCCAAAAGATTATTTATAATCTGTCCTTATCAATCCAATTCCAGCAAAGAATCTTGTCAAATCAAAACTTCATATTGTTCCGTAAAACAATTGTTAATTTTGTGAAACTTGGAGTTTTCATTAGTTTTAGTGAAAGGAATTATTATTTATGTTCTTTATCTAATTACAATTGCTCATACCAATTCCAGGGGGACATTTTATTCTTACACATGTGTAAGGATCCTATTCGTGCTGGAGAGATTGTTGTTTTCAATGTTGATGCAAGAGTTTCAGAAGTTCCATTTTGATTTTCTGATTATTCAGCTCTTTAAGCATAAGGCTTTGAGGACTAATATTTATACTGTTCTATCTTCCTCCTTGAGTGGTTTGACACACATTTATGGTTTATGCTCGCTGAAATTTGATGGTTTTTATATTTGAACATTATATTTTCATCTTTGATATGCCGTTTAACAAAATGTAAGTTCTCTTGCCCAAAGTAATGTTTCACTATTAGTCCTAAATATAATTTCTAAGTTTCAACTCTTTCGGCAGTGTGCAAATTTGAGTCTGGTTGAGAGTGTGAATGTCTAACAATGGGCATTCATCATTTGTCCTCGTACATTTCCTTTTATTTTGATTATTTACGTGAACTCTTCAACTTAAACAAGAATGAGCTAAATGCATATTTTTCAAGCTTGAGATCTATTTTAATCTTACTCTTCTACTGTCTTTTTATTTTTGCTCACATATTATCTTTGTATATTTTGTATAGGGTAATCCCAATCGCTCATCGTGTAATAAAGGTAATGTAGAAATATGACCATATAGTATTAGGGATTGCAAATCTTGTGAGTTTTGTACCTGTAAGTGTTTTGAAGTTAAGCAAATGTTTTGAACAAAATCAAGATGAGGAACACAGTAATAATTGTATTACTTGTTCTGCATTTTTGTCAATATTATGGAGAACTGTATTCTACTTGTTTAGTCATTGAAAAATATATGGTACTCTTTACTAAGCATAATGTTGATGATTGCTTATTTGCAGGTATCTACAACTCTTTGGAACTATTGTAAGGACTTCTCGAGTTTGAAGAATAGAATTGTATTTTTGAGGTTAACTTACATGATTTTGTGCAAATATTTTTATATTTTTCATTTATTGGAACAACTATTGCTTGTATAGTATAATGATAAGTTAGTTAGTTTTCAAGTTAGATTTATTTATAAGCAGGTCAAATAAATAATGTAAAACTTTATTGTAATGATTAAATGTTAATGTTGTCAATTATTATATTGGAGTTATTTATGCTATTTTAAATTATCCTTTTGAAAATGTTTAATATGATTATTTTTGAACATTATGGTATCTCACTTTATAGGATATAAAATAATTATGAATATTGATTCATGATAATTAAAAATACTTGTTGAATAAAAGTAATAGGAGTCGTAAAATCTCATTAAACAACGTTCTACAAAAGTAAAAAATCTTGTAAAAAATGAGATACCACAGGGCATTTCACCGGAGGCGTTGCGCCCGGTGAAAAATGTAGACTTTTAATATGAGAGGTTGTCACATGCACCGCATGATCTCTAAGGATTACTTTTCACGGAGATAATCACCTCTTGTAGAATGCCATTTTTCTTGTAGTGACTTGAGGTACACTTTAGACTATGGGTTACATTATACATTGTATCCTACTGTAATTGAAAGTTACAGTTATGCAAATTGGATATCAGATTATGAGGAATCAAAGTCCACAAGTGGATATGTTTTTGCACTTGGTGGAGGTGTAGTGTCTTGGAAATCCTTTAAACAAACTTGCATAGCTCGATCGACTATGGAGTCAGAGTTCATTGCTATAGATAAAGCAGGAGAAGAAGCTGAATAGATAAGAATTTTTTTAGAAGATATTTTCTATACGGTCAAAACCAATGACAACCATATGTATACACTGTGATTGCCAAGCTACAATAGCTAAGACGCACAATAAGGAATATTGTAATATCCCGACCTTTCGTAAATGTGTATTTTTGTAAAATTGATTTAAAAGATAAAGTGGTTTTAAAATTTGATTTTAAAAAGTGATTATTTGTAATTTTGGTAAAATAATTTTATTTATAAATGGTTTAGTTGAATTATAAAATTTTAGCTCACTCACACCATATGGTTATGTATACCCTAGTTTTACCCTAACCCTATTTTATCATTGATTAGGCAATCTCAACCCTCAATTGAAAATCACTCACACTACATGCATATACACCCTAAACCAACCTTTAACCTATTATATATATATATATATATTCCAAAACAACTTCTTCTCTCCCAGCTCTCTCCTCCCCGCGCAGCCACCTGCAGGCCAGCAACTCTTTTCTCCCAGCTCTTTCTCTCTCTATTTTTGTCTCTCTCCCTCTCGTCCTTGTTTCGTCTCCCTCCCTCTCTGTTTTTGTCTCTGTTCTTTCGGTCTATCTCTCTTTCATCTTCATCTCTGTTTCTTCCCCTCTTTATTTCTCTCTCATTCTCATTTTCTCTCTCTCTCTCTCTCTCTCTATCTCTGTCTCTCTGCTTCTCTCTACATCCCTCTCTCTTCCCCTCTCAGATTCCCTCCCTGTTTTTCTTCCCCCCTCTGTTTCTTTCTCTTTCTCGTTCTCTCTCTTTCGTTCTCTCTCACTTTCTCTCTCTGCCTCCCTCTGCATCTTTCTTCTCTCCCTCTCTCCCCCTCTCTCTCTCTCCCTTTGCTTCTGCCATCACCAACGGTTTATCACCGAGGCCCCATTTCCCCTTCCCTCTATTTCCCTTCTCTCTCTGCTTCTCTCTTCTTCATTCTCTCTCTCTTCCCCTCTTAGTTTCCCTCACTGTTTCTCTTTCCCTCTTTGTTTCTCTCTCCTTCTCATTTTCTCTCTTCCCCTCCCTGTTTCTCGTGCTTTCTGTTCTACAACTAGGTCTTGCACCCAGTTGCTTTGTCCTGAATCGGTTCATCACGAACCAAAATGGTTCAGATTACTCAGACTGGTCTGAACCGGTCCATCGGATAAAATCAAACCGGACTGGTCTGAACCATTTGACCCGAAGTTATCTTTTGACTCTGGACCCGATATATTATTTTCTGACCTCGTTCTGACTGTTTTGTACTGTTTTAATTAAATCTATATTTTCTATTTTATGGTATTAAAATGTGTTTATATTGTTTTATTTCATAACAATTTAGTGATTATATTTTTTTTGGATTTCAGGTCATTAATAGTTTAATTCATTCTTCCGTTTCAGGTAAGTGGGCTTATATAATGGTGTGACTCCCGTTGTTATAAATGTATATGCTATGTGTAAGTAAATTTATATCATAATGTGACCCGTGTGTGATAAATATACATGCTTGAGTAAGTGAAATTACATTGTAATGTGACCCACATGTAATAAATGTAATATGCGTTATTCTCATCAACTTTAATTGTTTATAAGCATGTTACGTTCATATATATGTTTGTGTAAATTAACTTATATAACGATGTGATTCTGATATTATAATCGTATCATGTATTCATTATCTGTTTAAACATTTTTCAGTAATTATTATATTTGGTCAACAGTTTGGTAATTGATTACTGTTCAATTATTAATGTGATTATCATGAGATAAATGTCTGAGTACGACTGATTTTGCGTAGTATGTTATCACGTTTGATTCTGTTATATGTATCCGTATGCATTATATGATTAATTATTATCATACGTTGAATTCTGCAAGTTATGTGGTTAATTCATTCAAGTGGTAGTTAAGCAAAATATGAACTTAAGCATGACCTTTAGTTAACAAGAAATCAGGACTGTTCACATTATGTTCTGTTAAACGACTGGGGTGTCATATGTTCATGCTTTTATCACACATAGGGTGTCATCTGTTCATGTTTTGATCATTTATTGGGTGTCATCTGTAAATATTTTCCGTCACACATGAGGTGCCATCTGTACACGTTTTTCATCACCTATGAGTGCCATTTGTTCTGTCGCCCAATGAGTGTCATCTGTTTCATTGCCTGATGTGTGCCATCTGTTTCGTCGCCCAATTTATCATGATGTGTTTCAGTTAACGTGTGATCAGTTCTGATTAGGTTGTTAACTAGAGTATGACAAGCCAAGATATTATTAAGATTGTTAAATGATCTTGTTTGAGACATGTGTTATCTGCGTACTATGTTAAGCCACGTCATGATCAAGTACGTTATTTTTTTCATTTATGATATATGTCAAGTTCAGTTATGTTATGTTATGATTACATTTATGACATATGGATGCATGTTATTATGTGAGTTTGCTTACTGAGTATTTTAAAATTCTCATTCCCCCACAGTTATTTATGATGCAGGTGGTGATGACGAGCAGCATGAGTGGGAGACTGCCATAACCAGTTAGATCAGATGAATTTATGTTTTCAGTTTATGATTTGATTTAAAACTTAGGAAAACGTTTTCTGTTAAACTTGGTTATTCAAGTAGTTTATTTTACGTTATGATTTTCTACGAATTATGATGAGTGAAAGCTTCATGAATTATGGATTTCAAGTTTTGACTTTATTTCTTAATTTAATTCAAGTTCTTCGAGGTTTTATTAATTATGCATTTAAGACACTTTATCGCTTCCTCTATTTATTGATTAACATTCCGATCATGGATAATTTTAATGCTTCCGCTATTTAAAGTCAGGGGTTTTCCATCATGGGTAAATTAAGAATTTTTAATTTAGGATTTTTCTCAAAATTAGGGTTTGTTTCGAATTGGAGATTTCAAAATTGTGAAATTACACGTATGTTTAACCCTCGGGGATTGGGGCGTTACAAATATAATGATAAATCACGTCATATACGTCGACGACATAATACCGTTAAACATTTGCTCTGTACATGTTTTATTTCTGTTGACTTTGTGAGAACTAAAGAAACGATGACATATCCACTCATCAAAGGATTTTCTAGAGAGCAAGTAATGAAAAGGTCGAGGAGGATGAGGCTAAGGCCTTTATCATTAAGTTAGCTCAATGGAAACCTAACCTAGAAATTAGAGATCCCATGGACTAGCTTCAATAGAAAAACTAATTTCGATTAACTCACCAAGAGCACCTAAGGAGAAATTATCTTCTACCCATTCCTAAGACGTAGTAGGTGATGGCAGTAGAGAATAGAAAGGTTAAGCATAGCTTTAATGACACTTATATCTTGTAACGAGTAGGAGTATGGCATGATACTCTTGATAAATGGTCACCTATGTGAGTGAGAAGTGAGGCTGCTTCTATGAGATTTAATAAGGCGAAATCTCTATAGCACTCATTAAATCATGATTTGTTCATGTCCAAAAGGAATACAACCGCTAGAACAAAATGTGGTAAAAAGTAAGTTGTATAACTTCTATTGTTAATGATTGCATCAACGGTTATGAGTTCAAGACATTAAGTTCACTTATCAACCAAGTAACCCCAATAGTCTTTTACTAAGGATGGTTCAAAGCCAAAAGCTACTACTCCCGATGCGATATCATTTCTGCTGTGCTCAGATGAAATTGCTTTTTGGTTGTCCATTCATGTGGGGGAATGTTATAATTATTTTATTGTGAATGGACATATGTTGGTTAGTAGCTAAGTGGTAAATGTTTTGTGTAAAACCTTGAGATCATGAGTTCAAAACCAAGCCTTAACGTAATATATTTAAGAGTCTTTTATGGGGCCTTGAGGCCTTGGCTTGATATTAAGCAACGTCTTGGCTTGATTCTAATTTTGATGTTAAGCTCAGTGACTTCGGATTGGCTTGACTTATGGATCATGAGTTAGTCCCCCAGACTATAAGGTTAGCTGAAACTTTAGGTTACATAGCTCCTGAATATATAAGTACAAGAAGAACATGTACAGACACTACAATAAATATGAGATTTTATAAAAGGTGAAAAACCCTATGAAAAGTAATCCACAGGGTTCTCACGATGCTCGTGTTAGCTGGGCTTGTAGAAAGTCTGTGCTTTTCGTAGCGCACTTTGTCCCCTATGAAGAACATCGTTGTTTTTGCTTTTCTATATGGTTCTTTGGCTCCTGTAACATTATGTTTACTAAAATTTTCCAGCCCCTGTCGAATATTTTTAATAGGTTTTTGACCATTATCGAATTAATATTCACAAGTGTTTTGTATCTTATAAATTAGATTTTTAGCCTTGACACGTATGTTTGGGGAGAGAAACACTTTAAAGTTTTGGGAATTCAACTCAAGTTTAGGAAAAAAATCGTCAAATGAAAGTAGTGGATACAAAGTAAAAATCTTCTCCATTATAGGTGTAAAGGAAAAAATTCACGGTCTTTAATGATTGATCGTGAATTCCCTACATCGTAATATGAAAATATAGCGAATAATTAAGAGAGAGAATGATATAATAACAACACCATGATTTACGTGAAAAACCCTTAAAGGAAGAAAAACCACGGGGATATTTTGATGGTAAATCATTATGAAAAAAGGATTTACAAGGCTGATGCAAGCTGCATAGTAAGCTTGTTTCTTATGGGTGTTGAAAGTTGTCGTGTCTCTTGTTGGAGTTACTTCTTACCTTTATTTGTAGACATTCAATCGGTTACATAGAATCTAATACAGCTTATCTCATTCTATCTAAAAATAAGATCAACAGAATATTTTCTGAGATCTAACTTATCAACAATAACAATCAAGTGAATTTTTACCGTCTGATCAATCTAATGGTCTTGATTTACTTCTCTTTGGATTGTCACGTCACCAATCCATGTACTTTCATCTGATTGGTCTGTTCTTTATAACCGCCTAATTGATCATACGGTTCTCACTCTATCTTCTCTTCGATAGAGTTTTCGGTCTAGATCTTGTAATGTGTCGTGTGAAATTTGGCCTGTACAATAGGGGGAGTTTTGATAGATGGATTAATTATTGCATTAGTAGTATTTTGGAGATAGAGAAAAATGAAAATGGAAGAAGTAGAGGAAATAAACTTGCATTCCATTAACGATGATGCACAACTTTATGGAGGACCACATAGGTTCTTGTACCGTGATATAACCTCTGCTACGAATAATTTCTTAAACGAGAAGAAGTAAGGTGATGGAGATTTTTGAGAAGTTTATAGAGGTTTTATTACTGCTGATATCAATAGAATAGCTGCTGTGAGAGAAATCTCAGTAATCTAAACAAGTTAGAAAGGAAAACATAATCGAAATGGAGACAATTAGCCGTTACAACAACAAAATCTAGTGCGACTCATTGGTTGGTGTCACGAGAAAGGAGAGTTCCTATTAATTTATGAGCTCATGTCTCATGGTAGCGTCGATTCTCACCTCTTTTGCAAAATAAGTCCTTCCATGGGCTGTGAGGTATAAGATATCTTTAGAAATGACCTCTGCATTACTTCATCTTCATGAAGAGCTCATGTCTCATGGTAGTGTCGATTCACACCGTGATGGCAAATCAAGCAATGTCTTGCCTGATTCTAATTTTAATGTCAAGCTTGGAGACTTCAGATTGGCTAGACTTATGGACCACGAGTTAGGCCACCTGACAACAGGGTTAGCTTGAACTTTTGGTTACACAGCTCCTGAATATATATGTATAGAAAGAGCAAGTACAGAGTCTGATGTCAACAGTTTTGGGGTAGTTTCCTTAGAAATTGCCACCGGAAGAAAGGCAGGTGACCCTATGGAAAATGACTCTTATAAGGGATTATTAAAGTGTGTTTGGGATCTTTATGGACGAGGAGAGCTTCTTTCAGTCATGGATGGCAGGCTGCGATCAGATTTTGACAAAAAAACATGCAGAGTGTTTGATGATGGTTGGGCTCTATTGTGCTTCTCCTGACCGTAGTTTGAGTCCCTCAATAAGACAAGGGATTCAAGTTTTGAATTTTGAAGCAAGCTTGCCAAGTCTCCCAAAGAACATGCATGTTCCCATGCATTGTGCTCCTATGCCAACAATGAGCTCCTCTCTACCTTTTCTTACCATAAGCCTTCACGACGGTCGTTGAACATGTATCATCTAGGCCAACTTTGTTGTATGATTGATTCCGAAAACCTCCTTCGTTGTAGTGTGTCATGTAAATGTTTCAATGTGCAAAAACTTTAAAATATAACCCTTTTTGTTACTGCTAACCTAAAGTAAAAAATAGATGTTAACAACCAATTAATGTTAGGATATACCCGCGACTCTCATGATTGAAGTGGTTGGAGATATAGTTTCGAAGGATGAAGTGGTTGGAGATATAGTTTCGAAGGATGAAGTGGATATGGATAGTTTCAAATAGATTTCATTGTTGAACAAAAATTATTTTTTATTTATTTCATCTATTCCGTAATCGGAACAATAGAAGATACACGTTACACCACGATTTTGAAAAGACATGAACTGAAAATATTAATATGTTCAATACATTGTTTAATGACAAGGAAGACAGAAAAAACAATGCCTATATTCCAAGTAAGTCTAAGGGTTTTGATTTAGTTTTCTCTAATTCTTGTCTCTCTGTATATTGATTCTTTAATGATACAACCAATGATAACAAAATATCATAAAAAAACAATTATAACAAAATATACACATATATATGTGTGCGAGCTATGGAAGGTTGTTATTAACACATGCACAAAATTACAAGAGTGCCATCTAACTAATAGATTCCTAAGGTGGGATATTTGATATTCTCACTTACATTCTTTAAGAGAGAGGAGGAAGGAACATGATGATTAGAATCAAGGTCCAGACCGTAAGAGAGTACAATCCTACTATCCAATAATTCCTAAACAAGACCGTAAGAGAGTACAATCCTACTATCCAATAATTCCTAAACAACATAAATCGATTATGAAACCATAAGCATGTAGGATCATGGTAGGATCACCATAGAATAAATAGGATCATGTAGGATCTCACACACCATACATGATCCTGTCGATCAAACAATTTTGCTTATTTATATAATAGTTAGATGGTGGGATTAGAACCTTTGCAGTGGGATTAGAACCTTTGCACAAGGGGTTCAACCATTGAACATTTAACCACTGAATCAATATTGTTTATGCAACAAAAATAGATATATTTTGTATTTAATTAAAGATGAATTTTTTTGTGACCTTTCAATTTATTCATTTTAGGATTTAGCACATCACATTTACACTTATCAAATTAGGACAAACTCCATCACCACTCTTTTATTATATTTAACTTATTTATTTTAAGACCTTCCACTACTAGTTTAATAAATTTGATTTAGACGCTCCTCAACTAGATTTGCACAAACCTAATATTTTATAATACTATTACCATATTGAATAAATAATTCTTTTTTAATATTTTATTTATTTTTTATAGTTGAAACAACAATTAGGCGGAGTTATGAGTTTTTAAATTGATAGATGGAACATTCAGCTGGGATGTATCAAATTTATAAGTTTAATGTATTAAATAGTGGTGTATGTCTTAAAATAATTAAGTTTAAATGCAATAAATTAGTGGCACTCTCTGATTTTAGTTAGTTATAAAATTTAATATAGTTTTATCCCATACGTGCATCTGTGTTTTTAACTTTAATTATTAAAATTTAGTAGGATCTTACAATCCTCAAATTGATTCAAAAATCCGATCTACAAGAACCCTCTATAGGTTGACTTAAAATTATGATACTGATAACCTTGGAGGAAACAACCTTGAGCACGTCTTTGAGACTTGAAAATTTGCTACATGTCAAAGCTTTTGTTAACAAATCAACAATTTGATCTTCTGTGGGTACATAAAATGTCAAGTTGGTTGTCTAGAACTTTTCCACGCACAAAGTAAGAAGTGTTAGAAACAATAGAGGTTATTGTGAATCAAGAAAAGATATTACCTGGAAGGAATAAAATATTGTTGGAGATAAGTAGACAGGGCGTGGTGTGCCACTGTCCTTAAAGCCAATTACACGCCCTCATGGGAAGTATCACAGTGCATCAAGGTCCACTACTCATCCGACCTCCGGGATTCAATAGTCTATAGCTATGTCATTTTACACGTGCACTCGAATAGAAGAACCACGAAAATCATACACTATATCCAGCATAGGAGATTTGAGATAGAATGATTTTGTGAAAACTCATATATGACCAGTATATATTTCTTCTTTTTTATGGAAGAGAAGAATAGTTTTGTTTATATATAAATTCAACATATGTAACTTCCAAAAAGTAATAATTGTATTTTTAACTTTCAAAACTAAAAATTAAATTATAGAACATTAATTTTATAATTTATGACTCATAAAACATTAATTGTTATAATTAAAATTATTGGAAAACGCGACGCGGACGGGAGGCGTTTAATAAAAAATAATAAAAGCAATCTTTTCTTATAAAAAGAAAAACAAGCGCGACGCAATGATTTAAAAAAAACTTTTATTGAAACTCTTTTCAATTAGGATACATTATATATTTATATATTAAATCTACAACATACAAGGTTAGAAATCATATAACTCTTGTAGTCTATATCAAGCGTCCTACAAAACCGATCGTCATTCGTTCCACGAGACCATTTCAACGATCAATAGACTACGAGATTCACATCAGAATCTTCCAAGTCAATCTTCAACTCGCTAGAACGTCTGTGGGCACGTAGAATATTACAAACACATTTTCTGTCTCTAGATGTACTCAACACATGAGATTTAAAGATTTACTGAGAATGACTTTTATGACACGATTCTCTAAAAGAATACGATGATTATTCTTTTAGAGATTTAATTAACTTCTAATGGAAAAGAAAAAAAATTCTCTAACTCTACCTGTGTTCTCAATTCAATTCTTGATTAATAAACTGATAAACTGAGCTATCTCTTTTGACCATTAGAATAATATCTGTAAATATTCTAGATAATGACGTATCAGATATTTAGAGATAATTAAAATTAAAAATTAATATTTAATTTCAAATTACCCAATATAGTAGGACCCACTATATATGGGTATACAACTGTAGTGCCACACAACACTGTAGCTGGCGTTAAGCATCACAATGCCTTACGACACACTGCAGTGTAGTGTGGTACTGCAGTGTTACACTCCTACTACTGTAATGTCATGTGACACTACAACAGTCCATGGTGATATATGATTTTCAATCATTGATCGACACGTGGCAATTACTGTAATTTATAAATATTTATTTTAATTAGATAAAAATCTAGATATTAGTTAATTCAAAATTAACATATCTGATTATCACTATAAAAAATTATCTATTATTTCATAAATAACAAATTTAGTTTATTCAAATTATTATCTAATAATAATTTAATTATCTAATTTCATAAATTTAATATTTTGTCTCACTAATCGATAAATGAAAAAATAATCAGTAATTATTTATATATATAATTTTTGAAAATTGTATATATATAATTCTTAATTAATTAATCACACATAATTACTCTCATAATTATGTACTTGCCCCAGAATTAAAATTTCTTTGCAAGTCAATCTTTTTCTCATGTCCTAAAATATTCATCTTAGGCTGCGTATTATAGAGGTGACTTGGGAACCATTTACCTACAATCCTAATCTACAATGAACTAGATTATTAGATAAACTCTTTAATTAAATAATCTTATTTATTAATTTCATTATTACTTAATTATAAATATAGAATTGAACTTTCAGTGATTATAGAATGTATTTACATAGTATTCTCTCTATAGTCCACTGATATAATCATTTCATGTAGTTCTGTCCTCCAATTATTGGTTCGTAAATTAGAATTGGTCAAAATTACCGTTTTACCCTTCTACTTATTTCTTGATCATTAAGTACCATTAATCTACTTGTGAATTACCAATTTATAATATCACTATAAATTTGAGCTCAATAACCATTCAATTTCAGAATTAACACTTAAGGAAACCAATATACGATCCGTTAGGAAATCTTAGATTCTAAATATTGTAAGATCATGTTATCAGCTATCCATATCACTGAATCTCCAAAACAAAAGTCACTAGCCTGTTTTACAAACAAACTTTAACGAGTAAATCAAAAGATCTAGTAGATATGTATAGGAGTTCATGACTACTCAGGATTCAGATTGATCTACATATGATCATTAAATTGATGTGTATTAAATCTGAAATTGAATGGTTATTGAGCTACATATGATAAACGCCACGTTGATAAAGATATTAATTCACACCGGTCCTGTCATTTATAATCTCATTATATAAGGTACATTCACTAAGATGTCTATACAGATCAATGATCTAGATCTATATCACATACATTCAAAGTGCTTAGTGAATCGTACTAGTAACCATTCATTAAAGATTCTATACTTCAATATGTTGCTGACAATTTTATTCATTATCTATGATCTTAATCCTCTCATACTAATACAATATCATAGTCTCATTAATGAATATGAAATTTTCAGATAGTTATATAAATTATTTAACAATAATTTAAAAGAATATTTACAAGAAAAATGTAATCCTCATTAAATTTCATATCAAAATATCAATATACATGCTTTGAGGGCATAACCCCTAACAAAAATTTGTAACACACAAATTAAAATATCCAACAATCCCAGACACATATTTCAAATTTAAGAAAAATGTTAAGTTGGATATTTCTAGAAAATAAATGCATAAGTACAAATGTCTTGAAGACTTAAATTTACACTTTGTGTATTCAAAAGGCTATCTACAGGAATTTGGTGCACTGAAGTCTTGAACCAAAATCCTTTACGTAGAACCGACCATCCTGGTACACACATTCATTTTCCATAAATTTTTGTTTTAAATCGGGGTGGCACGAATATGTCATGCACCATTACCTAGATCTCATAAGTGCTCTAGAGAGTAAGCATTTACCTCTCATAGAAAGTGGCTTCACTTTCACACTCACATAGGTCAATTCTATTAGGTGTATACTGCAATTGATACACTACTCAATAAGATATATGGATTGATTAAGAGTATAAGCTCAACCTCACAATCATTGCAGTACATATACATATTACTATCCTGATGGGGATATCATAGGAAGGAGTAATTTTTGACAATATTCACAAGTGAATGACTTGTTCTTACCCATTGAACCTATTTCATGAGATCTCCAATCACATAGGTTGGGTTTCCATCACTATTAATCCAAATAATATGCTTTAGCTCTATCCCCTCGATATATAATTTACTAGCTCTTTTAGCTAGCCCCTTAATAATAATATTTATCTGACATCATATAATGTAAGAGTTAACTCATACTTTTATTATAGCTGTTCACAATCAAATATTTAGGCAAATATGCCTACTCATGTCTAGACTTTATTATACAGCTCAAGCTTTTACAATAAACAATCACACTTAATTTGGAGGAACAAATTTCTCCCACAAAGATTTTTACTTGAAGTTTTTAGCTTCTCACAAGCCTTTGCTAAGGTAAATTTACACGCAACAATTTGTTTTTTCATCAGATTTTAATAATCCATTGAACACTGACTCTCATGTTCATCTAAAAAAACTTTAGATTTCTGGATTACTCTATATGATCATCATAACAATCTTTGTCATGGTAATTTCACAAATAATATATTTCTTCATCAAAGTTTGATAACTAATTAATATTAAACCTTTTTTTATTTCTCAAATATATCAAACCTCTAGATATCACAATAAAATTATCATGACAATATACACTTGTCATGAAAACCCCCACATTTTCAATGATATAAACAGTATTTGCACATGTGTGTAGTGCACAGAAAATGTCATTGCCTCAATTTTTCTCAAATTAGATGATCACAATTTGATTTTGAAAATCAAATCTCACCAAATGAATAATAGCATCATTGTACCTCTAGTTAATGTACAATAGGAATGCTAGCTCTTATGCTCAAACACAATGAAATTATTGCCAACATAACTAGCACCATGGTACCTTATGTACAATAGGAATGCTAACTTAATTTTATACTCCATAAAATTCTACCGTGAGAATTTTAACTCTCGCATAAAATCAATAGTCAATAATGAGCTACAACATAAAATAATAGTTAGCACAAAAAGTTTAGCTCATATTCAAGACTTCTAGCATAAATAATACAGTAGCACAAAAATTTAATTAATGGTCAAGTTTCATGCTCCAATTCAATATTCCCAATATAATTGATCACTTTTCTAAGATTTGAAGTGTCTCACCTCTTTAAAGTAAGCACTAAATTGTTAGGCAACAAATAGAGAACGGATTTATGAAAATTAATATGAAGTTGTCAGGCATGAAAAACTCAATTGCTAGCCATCTCATTTTCATCTCTTTGAGCCTCGCATATTTTTGCTTCTTTAACCTCTGACTGTTGAAGTATAAGTTACACATCAAGCGCATCAGTTAAACTACTAACAAAGAATTCTCTAACATATTGTAACTCTCCATCTTCCATTTTAATTATGATTATATGTATAAATCCTTCAAATACCTTGCAACATGTGTCAAAGTCAAACACAGTTATTCACTAATGCATTTATACTAGCAATAGAAGTTCATTTATTTAAACGTTTGTTTGATGGTCATGGATAGCTCCTGGTCACACCATAACAAAATAATTGGATAGGTAGAATTAATGCTATTTCATGCACATAAATTCTTACCTCTCATAGACGTTTCAGATTATAAACTTCAACAATCTTATTCTCAGAACTCACATTCACTGAGCATTGACATTTATCATTTATAGGAAATGCAAATCACATAGATATGTTGATTTGATCTTCATAGGTAACATAAATTGTACCTGGAAAATGGTGTTGAATTTCAAATAATGGCTGCAACAAATACAATATTTATTCGATACCAAAGAATAACTATTTTACTGAATTCAATAAGTCCCTTCACATACATGTAATACTCTGAATGTCATAACTCACAATTGTTAATTAAATTATTAGAAGGATAAATAGAAGAATAACAACCAATACCTGTTAAAATGTAACCATCAATATAAAACTTAACATTTTAATTCACTCCACCATGATACTGTCATCGCAAAATATTACGTTGTAGAACCTTGAATATATTACCACATTTATTAAGCAATTCTTTAACAACATATATTTACTGAAGAAAATCAGCAACATGGCATCATTTCTATACGTAAACAAAACAGTATAGCCAATTCAATTAGTTGGAATTTCAAAAGTTCATGGGTGTGGTAACTAGTCAAATTACACCATACAATCTTCTTGTTATCCATCAAATAGCATGAGTTTCACATGAGATAGCTATCTTATCTCTCATCAGGAACTCATTTTAGATTTCTTGATTTTTAACGTAAAAAATACTGTAATTTCCACCCTCTGACATTATAACAGTTGTATATGCAAGGTGGACGTGGGTGAGTGTGAGAATGGTCTAATCCTTAGCAAGTGACCAGAACAACGTCTGAGAACGCCGGAGAGAATGCTGGGAGGTGATAGGGGAGCACTCAAGGGTGGTGACAAAATGCTTTCTCTCTCTATAAGTGGGAACTTGTCTCTCTAAGGTTTTTCATCCTCGAAAATGAAGGAGAAGCCCTCCTTTTATAGGTGACAAAAAAGAGGGTGGACCATTGCAACTAATACCTTGATTAGTTGTAAGCTCACCAATCCAAACGCGTCACCTTAGCAATTAATCACACTTAGGTGGATAAGAGGAGGATCTCATATGTGCCAATCGGATGGCACCACGTGGGTTTTGTGGAGTGACCATGATCTAGGGGGAATACACCTAGCCGATGTGGCTCAATGGCGGTATCACCAAAAGCCTCCTCTCAAAGGGATCTCTCAGGACCAAAACCTCTCCCGAAGGTGGGAGGGTAGCACACCCTCTGTTGGGGGTTATGCCCTCAAAGCATGTGTATTGACATTTTGATATGAAATTTAATAAGGATTACATTTTTCTTATAATTATTCTTTTAAATTATTGTTGAATAATTTATATAAATATCTAAAAATTTCATATTTATTAATGAGACTATGATCTTGTATTAGTACGAGATGATTAAGATCATAGATAATGAATAAAATTTCAGCGACATATTAATGGTTGGTAGTACGGTTCACTAAGCATTATGAATGCATGTGATCTAAATTCGGATAATTGATGTGGATAGACATCTTAGTGAATGTGTTTTATATAATGAGATTATATATGACTGGACTGATGTAAATTAATATCTTTATCAACGTGTCGTTTATCATAAAAATTTAATACACACCAAATCGATGATCTTATGTAGATTAGTCTGAATCCTGAGTAGTTATGAACTACTATGCATATCTACTAGATCTTTTGATTCACTCCTTAAAGTTTGTTTAGAAAACATGCTAGTGACTTTTATTTTGAAGATTTAATGATATGGATGGTTGGGAACATGATCTTACAAGATTTGGAATCCAAGTTTTCTTAACGGATCATATATTGGTTTTCTTAAGAAGAAGAGAGACAGAGGGAAAAAGGAATGGAAACATAAAGAAAAAGATACACTGAGAGAAATATAGAGAGGGGGAGGAAGAGAAGAAACATAAGCTTCCGACGTGAAGACGTGGCAGCGCTGGAAGCAGTCCGCGAAGGTGGCGGAAGACTTCCATGAAGTGCAGAGTTGAAACAAAATCAAAGAATAAAAACAGAGGGGAAGGGGAAGGTTGCTGAAATTGGAGAAAATTTTCAGAATTGGCTAAACAACTTTGAAATAGAAAATTATGGGCTAAGGGAGGGAGAAATGAAAAAGAGGAAAAGAAAGAAAAGAGAAGAAAGAAGAAGATGAACACTTACCAGGAATTAGAACACTAAAGAAGAAGATGCAACTGAAAATGGAGAAACATAGGGTAGTCAACGTCTAGGTGGGTTCACTAGAGATAAAAAAATGAGAGAGTGGGGGGAGACACTTGAGAGATAACACGGGGGTGTGAGTGACACAAATGGGGTTGGCTTAGTGTGTATAGACATGTATGGTGTGAGTGAGATTCAATTAGAGGGGTGAGATTGGCAAATCAATGATAAAAATATAGAGTACGAGTTAGGGTGTATAAAAAATATAGGTATGAGTAGAGGTGGTAAGTGGGCTGGTTCGGCTCGCGAAATCGGTTGAACCGGCCCGTTAAAACTTGGCTCGACCAACTTATGAACAGTACCAGCCCGGTTAAGACCCGCGGGCCAAGCTCGGGCCCGCATGGGCCTGGCAATTTTACCATATGACATGACGCGTCCCAGACCGGATACATAGCTCGGCCCAACCCAGACCAGGCCCGTCCCGTCCAACCCGCGAGTCTGAACCGGCCCGGCCCGTGGACAAGTTCTTTTTGTCTAAAAAAATCATTGATTTTGTATATACTGAAGATTAAACCCTTGACCTTTTTCTTATTAATGAGATACCTTATCACTAGACCATGACTATTTTTGTTTAAATATTGTTTGTGTTATATTTTTATTGTCATTGAATACATTTTGTCAAATACTTTATTAAATATATTTTTGAGAAAAATGTCTTTAATTAAATAAATTGATGATATTTTTCGTTTAAATTATTAATTCTTATGGCTAGTACACTTTTTCCTTCTCTGGGTTTTCCCCAATGGAGTTTTTTCCAGTAAAGGTTTTAACGAAGCTAGGCCGGGGGGGGGGGATTTGAGATTGTTGCAAGTGATTGATAAATAGGTAGGTGCCAACCTAGTTGGGATGTGCCTAATTTATAGTGATACAACTTTCAAATTCAATAAATAAAAAATAAAAAAATTATGATACTGAGAGTCTCCATGATTATTATAATTTTTTGTTTAAATGAATACTTTTTTAGGATGTACTTAATTTATAGTGATGCAACTGTTTTATTCAATGAATAAAATAATTATTTTACTTAGTATGATAAGTTTTTCTATTGATATTCTAAAGTAACATGAGTTCCATATAGTTTAGTGGTAATCTCTACACTTCATCTATTCCCCACCAAGGTTCAACTCTCCCCATCTATATTTTTAGAATTAAATCACATTAAATGTAGGAAAAATGGACCGGTCCAGTTATTTAATTGGGAACGGCCCGTGAGTACACGAACCGGTTTAGCGATTCATTCCGGCCTTAAATTCCAGCGGCCTGGCCCAGAATTGACTAGTGAACCGCCTGAAAAGGCCTGGGACCGGCCCATGAACCGCCGACCCAGCTTAGTTGCCACCTCTAGGTATGAGCTAGAGTTTAATAATGAAATAAATTAGGTTTTAGAATTTTAAAAAAAATCAAATTTTAAAATAATCTTTTCTAATTAAAATAGGTTAACAAAATTATATATATAATCCCTTTTAAATATCAAATTTAAAAATTACGTTATTTTTTAAATCAGTTTTATGAAAATGTCCATTTTACAAAAGGTCGGGGTATTACATTCTCCCCTCCTTAAAACTTTCATCCTCGAAAGGAGGATGCCACTTTTAAAACATTGGAAAATACCCAAAACTCAAACAACGGTAACGCACAAAAGACAAATAAAGAAAACAAAATCAAGGTTCAATCAATTGTGAAGATTGAATGCCCAAGTGCAAGAAGTATACCGACAACAACTACGATTTAATCCTCAACTTCTTGGTGTGTCAAAGTGAGCAACTTTCCTTTATTCTTGTTGATTGTCGTGCTATCATTCTGATCTTGTTTGTTCAACGGACAATCCTTGAGATAATGCCTAGTTTTTCCACACTTAAAGCAAGCATTAATCTTCGACAACACTGTGCGACGTGGCTTTTGTTGCAAGTGACGCAAACATGATGATAATCTCTAACTTGTTTCTTTGCATCTCGTTGTTCAATATGGTCATCCTGAAGCTTCATTTTCTCTTACGACGAGCGATCATTCTATGGCAGCTTTCTTAGTGGGAGATTCTGTTACATTAACAACGCTGCTTCAATCACCGTTGTGTAAGTGGTATACTTGTGGAGTGACACATAACCCATTATCTCTAGACGAACTCCCCTTTCAAATGTCTGAGCCTTCTTGATCTCGTTATCAATGTAATGCGTGGCGTAGCGAGATAATTCCTTGAACTTCCTTTCATAATCAGCAACAATCCTATTATGTTGCACCAACCTAAAAAATTCGGCCTTCTTACTTGTCCTAACGGTGATAAAAAAATACTTCTTGAAGAACAACTCCTTAAATTGATCCCAAGTTATCGGATTATGCACAACATCATGAGCTCTTTGTGTGAGCTTCCAGCATTTTTGAGCTTCTTGTGTGAGCATAAAAGGTGCACAAACAACATTTTGAGTCACAAAACATAGCATAAACTAGAAGATCTGCTCCAATTTCACAATCCACTCGCTAGCTAACAATGATGGACGAGTGACCATCAAATTCGGGTGGGATCACCTTCTGAATGTGTGGACCAGCTGCATGTCGACTGTTGTCATCTGTTGCGGTTGTTATAATTGAGTTGGGTGAGCCATTCCTGTCTGCCTCAATAACTCTAAAAATTCTTGAAATATTTTGATCATGGTTGCCGAAGGGTTAGCAACAGGATTGACCGATGCGTGATTGCTGTTTCTCGTAAGGAGAGCCATTAGTCAGCTACCCACAAAAGTCAAGACTTACCAAAATTCTAATATTATCGCACAAATATAACATAAACATAACAAACATGCCATGATGAAACTAAAGCACATCATATTGAATTAATAATTAAACACATATAACATGCGTGTGTACCTTACTTGTAAGGTGATGGAGGAGTGAGTGAGTGACATGCTATATTTTTCACTAAAAAACATCTACAGAATCTAAAACCTTTGCTCTGATACCAAACTGTAACGCCCGTTCCTCGAGAGTAAAACATACGTGTTATTTTCACAATTTTGAAATCTCCAATTCGAAACAAACTCTAATTTTGAGAAAATTTCCAAATTGAAATTCTTAATTTACCCATGACAGAAAAACCTTTACCAAAATAGCCGAAGCATTAAAGTGCCTTAACTGGATAAGTAATAAAACCTTGAAAAACTAAATTAAACTCTGAAATAAAGTCAAAACTTGAGATCCATAAGTCATAAAGTTTTCACTCATCATAATTCGTAGAAAAATATAACATAAAAATAAACTACTTGAATAACTAACTTTAACAGAAAATGTTTTCTCAAGTTTTAAATCAATTCATCAAGTGAAAACATAAATTGCTCTTATCCAACTGGTTATGGCAGTCTCCTACTTTTGTTGCTCGCCATCACCATTTGCATCATAAACAACTATGGGGGGAGGGGGTGAGTATTTTGAAATACTCAGTAAGTAAACTCACATAATAACATGCATCCACATGTCATAAATGTAATCATGATAAAATAAACTGAACTTGACATATATAATAAATGAAATAACATAACGTACTTGATCATGACATGACTTAACATAACACGTAGATAACACGTCTCAAACAGAATCATATAACAAATTTATTCATATTTTATCTTGGCATAACCCCTAGTTAACAACCTAATCAGAATTGTTTACACATGAACTGAAATATAACATAACAAATTGGGCGACGAAATAGATGGCACACATCGGGCGGTGAAATAGATGATACACATTAGGTGACATAATAGATGACACTCATAGGTGACAGAAAATGTGAACAGATGGAACCTCGTGAGTGATGGAAAGCATTTATAGATGACACCTAGTGTATGACCAAAACATGAACATAGGACACTATATGTGTGATGAAAACATGAACAGATGACACGCCATTCGTATAACAGAATAAAATGTGAACAACTTGATTTCTTGTTAACTAAGGCTTGTGCTTAAATCCATATCTTTCATAATTAACACTTGAGTTAATTTATCTTCATAAATTGCAAAGTCCAATGCATGACAATAATGAATCATATAGTTCACAAGTAAACATATAATGCATATTGATACATATAACAAAAGCATTAATGATAACATACTAATGTATAATCAGATATATCCAAATATTTATCTCATGATAGTTAAATTAGTAACTGAACAGTAAATAATTACCAAAGTGTTCACGAATATATACATTATCGAAAAACAATTGAACAAATATCAAATATAAATAGATGATACAATTATAATATCAGAGTCAAATTACTATGTAAGATGACTTACACAAAACATATACATGAACATAACATGCTTATAGACAACTAAAACTGATGAGAACATAACATGCTTACATTTATCATACGTGAGTCACATTACGATATAAATTCACTTATACAAAGCATAATCATTTATCACACATGGGTCATATTGCAATAAGTTCACTTACACAAAACAATTACATGAACGTAACATATTTACAAACAATTAAAACTAAGGAGAATAACACATCTTACATTTATCACACGTGCGTCACATTAAGATGTAATTCACTTACCTGAACTGGATGAATGAATTAAACAACTAACGACCTAGAATAAAAAAAAATATAATCACTAATTGTATTGAAATAAATCAATGTTAGATAAACTCATTTTAATACCATATAAATAGAGATTTAATTAAAACAATGCAAATGGGTATGAGCGTGGCTGGAAAACAATCGATCGGGTCGGAAGTCAAAATATTAAACTTGGCCAAACGGTTTACATGAGGCTGTTTCAAACCAGACTGGCTTGGTTTTATCTGATGGACCAGTTCAGACGGGAGTAGCTAAACTGGTTTGGGATATAACCAACTGGGTAGCAAAACCTAGTTGCGGAACAACAAAAATGGAAGGAAAGTACAAGGGAGAACAGAGAAAGCGAGAAAACAGAGGGGAAGGAGAGAGAGAAGCAGATGGGAGAGCGAGAGAAAAACATAACGAGAAAGATGAAGCAAAAGATGGAGAAGCAAAGAACAAAAGAAGAAAGAAGAAGAGAGACATAGGGAGAAAGGAAAGGAAATAGAGAGAAAAAGATTGACTGAGAGAAACAGAGAGGGGGGACGAAGAGAAGAAACAAAAGCTTACCTACCTGAAGACATTGCAGCGCTGGAAGCCATCCGTGAAGGTGGTGAAAGACTTCCATGAAGTGTAGAGTCGAGACAAAATCAAAGAATGAAAGCGTAATGAATGAATGGATGATTATGTTTTTTGAATGTATACATAATGTATTGTTAATTGTATAGTGATTATTAGGTTAGACTTTGTTCGTTGTTTTTTTCCTTAGATCTTGTGTAAGCCGTTTTGAGGCATAGTAATTTTTATAATTTAATTTGAATATTATTGTAATTATTCTGAATGCGAAAAGATGAATAACGCATGAGACGAATGACGGAAAATTTACTGTTCATGATGGAAATTACTCTTCACGGAAATTACTATTTACTACAGAAATTCACTCTTCACGAAAATTTACTGTTTCATGTAAATTACTGTTCAAGACAAAATTTACTGTTCATGCCCGAAAAATACTGTTCCGGCGCGGTGGCTGGTGGCCGCTGATAGTGGGAATGGCAACAACAGTGGTGGCCGATGATGATAGAGCGGCGATAGGAGAGTCCTGTCGTCGGTGGCAACTGTTATCACTTTTAGAAAAGTTTCATACAAACCCTTACAGCAACCAACCCTATCACCATAGGATTTGATGATAACCCTAAGTCTATAAATTATCCTTTTAAATTTTTAAATTAATGTAATTTGAAAATTAATTTTATGAAGAATTATATATTAATAGGTTGATTGAGTTTGATCCAAGTTTAATCAAAATCAAATAAAATGTTTGTTTGACCTAAGAATTTTGTTTTTCTAAATTAAATAGAATTTTGTTCAAAGCTTGGAGATTATGAAGATGTACATCAGGAGAAGAAGACAATTTTGTGGAAATATGTATTCTTGAAGTCTGCTCTAAAATTTTATTTCTTTATTTTAAGGATTGTAATTTAGAAATATCCAATAGTCACTCGGTCTATTATTATTTTATTTAATTATTAAATAATTATTTTAATTGTTATGTTTGATAACATGTCCATGCATTAGTCGATCATATGTCATACATGAAAATCCCACACAATTTTATTTACTCAGACATCTCATCTGCATTAATCGATCACATGTCATACATGCATTGTCCTTATATGTTTATATGTATTGTTTTATGAAATCAATTACATGTAAACTTCTAGGTTTTAATTAGTTAAAACTTGATAATCACACTACACTAAGGGCTATAATAACCTTTAGGATAACTGAATTTAGTGAAAGAGTCTTATTAAAATTTGATGAATATACTTAATTAGTTAATCTAAGCTCACTTAATTAAGACTTATGCGCTTTAGAAGGTTAAATGAATTTAGACCAATGAGATTGACATAACTGATTATTAAATATTCACATGGTTATTATTTTAAATAGTAATTAATTTAGAATTAATTAATTAGTTAAAATGGAAACACATAATCCTAAAGTAGTGAGTGAGAGAATGTTGACATGTCAATATACCATACAATCTCCATTATTAATACAACACCATGAGGTACAGTAATGGCCTCGAGATGGCTTTGTTTTCATCCCTCTAAGGAAGGTTCCGAGTTGTACAATACCAACATTGGACTTCTTAAAATGATAGGAAGAAGTGATGTAGTTTAGTTTTGACTGACCCTAAGGCGACATATTTCAAACCAAGTCATGGAATCCGAAATAATGAGTTACACTCATAAAGTCACAATTAAGCTTTCATGTGGATAATTGTTACTTGACCGAACAAGCGAGACGTTATTGTTAAAAGAGAAAATATAAGATATTTTAAGTTTTAATTAATAAGGATGAGAATGTCTCATAGACATTCTGAGTTTAATCTGACTGACACTAAGGCAGTACATTAGTCGTTGAGTTGTTTTATCGTGATTAGTAAATGTTAAATTTTGTGTGTTTATTATGTTGCATTCATGCATCACATTTACTTTTTGAATTATAGATATTTTTTAATTATGTTGAATATTGTATGCTTTAAGTTTTAGTTATCATTTTTGTGTCTACCATGGGCAACCTTGTTACTGCTTTACTCGTTCTTGAGAAATTGAATGGTGATAATTTCATACGTTGAAAATCAAATATGAACTTAATACTGATTTGTGAGAATCATAAGTTCGTTATTAGTGAAGAATGTCCTGAGGAGCCCGCTTCTAACGCCTCTAAGAATTTTAGGGACAAATATGATGCTTGGATCATATAGAAAAACAAGGCGAAGGCTACATGCTTGTGAGCATGAATGATGTTCTAAGAACCAAGCATGAAAGCATGAAGACTTCCTATGAGATAATGGAATCTATATAGGCTATGTTTGGGCAGTAGTCAGATCAAAGTCATTATGAGGCCACTAGGAGCTATATGACAACTAAGATGAGAAATGGTACTTCTATGCTAGAACATGTTTCGAACATGATAAACATAATGCATGAGGCAGAAGTACATGAGGTTACCATTGATGAGCAGAATCAAGTTAGCATTATACTTGAATCGCTCACACCATCTTTTTCTACGTTCATGACCAATTATGTTATGAATAAGTTATAATTGAACATGACCACATTGTTGAATGAACTACAAACTTTTGAGTCACTCAACCTGAGAATGACCAAAGAAGGCGAGATAAATGTTGTTGAGTAAAAATCTCCTTCCACTGTTAAAAGTAACAAGAGGAAGAAGATCAATGGAAAGGGTGAAAGTAAGCACAAGAAAGGGAAGAAATCCAAGACATCACCAAAAGCCAAGAACAACAAGAAAGTCAGCAAGCCCAAAGGAAAATATTCCACTGTGGGGTTGAAGGTCATTGGAAGAGAAACTGTAACAAGTATCTCTCCGAGCTGAAAAGGAAAGGTAAATATGATTTACTTGTTTTGAAGCTTGTTTAGTGGAATATGATTTGTCATCCTGGATACTGGATTCAGGAGCCACTAACCATGTATGTTCTTCTTTCCAGATGCTTGATTCGTCAAGGGAGCTGACTGACGGCGATGTCGATCTGAGAGTTAGCAGTGGTGCGCTTGTGTCAGTTAAAGCATTAGGGACAATCCATTTAATTTTTGGATGTAATTATTTGGTTTTGAACGATGTTTATTATATTCCTAGATTTTTGAGAAATTTAATTTCTCATTCATTTTTGTAAGAATAATTTTTTGAAGTTTATTTTATTAATAAAGAGTTTATTATTTCAAAGAGTGGATTCTATTTGTCTTGCAAAACTTATAAACGGATTGTATAAGTTTAAACTGACTGAATGCGCGTTGAATAATTCTGAATTATTTAATGTAGAAAAACCTAAAAGTAACAAATGACAAATAGTTTCTCACGATGATGATAACACATTTCTTTGGCATTTTAGGTTGGGACATATTAATCTAGATATGTTAAACAAGTTAACAAAGCAAGGTGCTTTGAGAAAACTAAATATTGGAACTCTTCCTATTTATGAATCATTTCTAGAGGGTAAAATGACCAAGAGAGCTTTCACAGGAAATGGCCAAAGTGCCAAGGAACCATATGAGCTAGAACATAATGATGTATGTGAACCGATCAATGTATAACCTAGAGGTGAGTATGAGTATTTTGTCACTTTTATTGACGATTACTCAAGATATGGTTATACTTACCTATTGTAAAGAAAGTCCAAAACTTTTAGAAAGTTTAAAGACTTCAAAGATGAAGCTGAAAATAAATTAGATAAATCATTAAAAACACTTCGATCCGATCGAGGCAGTGAATACTTAGATTTAGAATTCAATGATTATTTGATGAAGTGTGTAATCCCATCGCAACTCACAACATCTGGAACACTACAGTAAAAAGGTGTTGCAGAGAGGAGAAACCAAACCTTATTGGATATTGTTAGGTTGATGTTAACCTATTCATCACCATCACCTACATTTTAGGGATACGCACTACACATGACAACTTACATTTTGAATGTAATGCCCTCTAAATCTGTATGCAAGACACCGTTAGACTCAAGGTCTGACGTATTCATATTCATAGGCTCTGCTCTATAGACAAGAGGTGTGTAATTTTATAGTCACAAAGATCAAAAGGTGTTTGTGTCGATAAATGAAACCTTCCTTGAGCATGACTATATGCAAAATTACAAACCTCATTGCAAAGTAGTTCTCGAAGACCTTCGATTTCTACTGATACACGACAACCATGATAAACCATAGTTCTTGCAAAGAAAACCCCGGTGCAACGTCATAGTGGGAGGGTTGTGAGACAACCGATTTGTTATGAACTAGAGGCACATGTCCTAGTGTTAGACATTAATAAGGACAATCCATTATCCTATGAAAGAAGCAATGGATGATCCTAAAATGGAGAAATGTCAAGAAGCCATGAACCAGGAAATGGAATCTATGTATTCCAATTCCGTCTAGAAACTTGTAGATCCACTTGAAGATGTCAGGCCCATTGGATATAAATTGATCGTCAAGAATAAAAGAGGTGCATATGGGAAAGTAGAGACTTGCAAAGCATGGTTAGTAGCCAAGGGCTATACACAAAGGGAGGGAGTCGATTATGAAGAGCATTCTCCCCTATGGCCATGTTGAAATCCAATCATATCATTTTGTGCATAGCTGTTGGTTTTGACTATGAGTAATGGAAAATGGACGTCAAGACAGATTTTCTGAATGACTCTCTTAAAGAAAGCATCTATATAATGCAACCAGAAGGGTTCGTACAAAAGGGGCAAGATAAGAAAGTATGGAAGCTGCTTAAATCCATTTATGGATTAAAGCAAGCATCTAGATCTTGAAATCTTACCTTTGATGAGATTATAAAGTCTTATGGATTCGAGCAAAATGTTGATGAAGCTTGTGTTTTTAAATACATCAAAGATAAGATAGTAGTTTTCTTAGTTTTTTATGTTGACGATATTCTACTCATTGGGAATGATGTAGAAACTTTGTCAAAAATAAAGAAGTGGTTAACTAAGAAATTTCAAATGAAAGATTTAGGACGCGAGCTATGTTCTAGCCATCCAAGTCCTAAGGGATAGAAAGAACAAACTCTTAGCACTTTCTCAGGCATCTTATATTGATAAGATGCTGGGGGAGATTCTCTATGAAGAATTCCAAGAAAGGTCAACTACCGATCAGACATGAAATTGTCCTCTCCAAAGAACAATGTCCTAAGACACCTCAGGAGGAAGAAAATATAAGAAAGGTCTTCTATGCTTCAGCAGTTGAAAGTCTCATGTATGCCATGTTGCGTACGAGATTGGACGTCTGTTATGTAGTGAGAGTTGTCAGTCATTATCAATCGGATCTAGGTTTGTAACACTGGATTGCACTAAAGCACATTCTCACGTATCTTAGGAGAATGAAAAACCATATGCTTGTTTATTCAGGTAGAAACGTTAACCCCACTGGCTATGTTGATTCTGATTTTTAATCAGATAGAGACAGTCGAAAGTCAACATCTGGATCCATATTCACCCTAGGTGAAGGAGCTATAGTCTAGAGAAGTATTAAACAATACAGCATTACATATTCCACTATGGAAGACAAATATATAGCGGCTTGTGAAGCTGCGAAAGAAGCGGTTTGGCTCAGAAAGCTCTATACTTATCTGGAAGTAGTTTCAGATATGGACAAGCCACTGATCATGTAGTGTGACAACAGTAGGGGGTAGTGAATTTCAAGGAACCGAGGAGTCACAAGAGGAGCAAGCACATAGAGAGGAAATATAATTTTGTGAGAGAGATTGTGCATCGAGGGGATGTGACTGTTATGAAGATAACGTCGGAACAGAATCTGGCTAATCCATTTAATGAATGGTCGCTAGTACGGTTCATTAATCATTATGAATACATCTGATCAAGATCCAGATCATTGATGTGGATAGACATCTTAGTAAAGATGCTTTATATAATGAGATTATATATGACTGGACCGATGTGAATTAATATTTTTATCGACGTGTCCTTTATCATAAAGATTTAATGAAAATTAATTTAATGATCATATGTAGATCAGTCTAAATCCTGACTAGTCATGAACTCCTATACATGTCCACTAGATCTTTTGATTCACTTGTTAAGGTTTGTTTGGAAAATATACTAGTGACTTTTATTATGGAGTAGATGACTGAGAACATGATCTTACAAGATTTAGAATCCAAGTTTTCCTAACGGATCGTATACGGGTTCCCTTAAGTGTTTATTCTGAAATTGAATGGTTATTGAGCTCAAATTTATAATAAGATTATAAATTAGTCATTCACTAGTGGATTAATGGTACTTAAGGATCAAGATGTAAGGTGAAGGGTAAAACGATAATTTTGATAAGTTGTAATTTATGAACCAATAATTGGAGGACAGAACTACATAAAATGATTATATCAGTGGACTACATGAGAATACTCTGTAAATACAATCAGTAATCTCTAAGTGTGTAAATCTATATTTATAGTGGAGTAATCATGGAATTCATAAATAAGATTATTTAATTAAAAAGTTTAATTAATAATCTGATTTATTGGAGTTTAGTATTATAGGTTCATGGTTCCTAAGTCACTTTTGTACTACACAGTCTAGGGTGTAAATATTTTAGGACATGGGAAAAAGACTTACTTGTAAAGTAATTTTTATTCTGGGACAAGTACATAATTATGAAATATTTATGTGTGATTAGTTAATTAAGAATTAATTAATTAAATTACTTTTATATATAATTTTCGGAATTAATATATATATATATATATATATAATTATCAATTTTTTTTAAATATAGACAAGTGAGACAAAATATCTAACTTATGAAATTAGATAATTAAATTATTATTAGATAATAATTTGAATCACTAAATCTGTTATTTATGAAATAATAGATAATTTGTTGATTGAGATAATCAGATATGTTAATTTTAAATTAAAAAATATATTTAATTTGATTAAAATAAATATTTAATATGTAGTAATTATCACGTGTCAATCACTGATTGAGTATCATAGATTGACATGAATTACTGTAGTGCCATGTGGCACTGTAGCTGTGCAAAATCCCAGTGGGTTTCACTGCTATTGGTAATTTTATAATTAAATATTATTTCAATTATCCCAAAATATTTGATACTCCATTATCAAGAAAAATATACATATATTATCCGGATGGCCTAAGATAATGAATGAGTTCAATCAATCAACAGTTGAGAGAAAAATCAAAGAATTAGTTTATCAATCAAGAGTTGAGAGAAAAAACACAATTCTCAATAAGTGATTTTTCTACGATTAAGAATTAATCAAATCTCTAAAAGAATAGTCATCACGTTCTTTTAGAGAATCGTCTCAAAATAGTCATTCTCTGTAAAATTCATAGATCTCATGTGTTGAGTGCATCTAGAGACAAAAAAGTGTTTTCGTTATATTCTACGTGCCCACACGTGTCCTAGTACGTTGAGGATTGACTTAGAATATCTTGGTGTGAATCTCAGAGTCTCGGAGTCTGCTGATCATTGGAACGATTTCGTCAAAATGAAGAATCGATTGATTTCGTGAGGACGTTTGATTTAGACTACAAGAGGTATATGATTCCTAACCTCGTATATTATAAATTTAATATATAAATATATAATGGATCATGACTGATTGAAAAAAAATTTAAGTAAAAAGTTTTTATTTGGTTATCGTGGCGTTGCGCAAGTTTTATTTTCTTAAAATATTCATTTTAATTTTTTAAATGGCCTCAAGCCACACGATTCCGCCACGCACTTGCCGTGACGACCAACACCCTCAATGTTCGGAGTGGTCATACTGGAAGTGGTATGTCCTCTCCAATACGACGTAACCTCACCCATAATCCTACCAGTCAACAGCCCCCTAAGAGTTCCCAGGCAACCAAACGTTCACCCAAGTTTTTGTCACTTGACTTGGTGACTTGTGATGTGATGATTCGTTGTGATAGCAGAGTGATACGTCTTGTCTGAAGTACTGCATTGTTGTCCTCGAGTTACATTACGAAGGGTGATCCAGGCACCTCCATGGTACACCCATGAGGGTGACATCAATGGTGCTACCATGGGAGTGACATCAGTGGTGCTACCATATGGGTGACATCAATGGTGCTACCAATAAGGGTGACATCCCATGGTGCTGCCATGGGGATGACCCCCATGGGTACCTTACTGCACCCTGTGGGGTGCACCTCAGTGGCAGAACCCCAAAAGGTGCGCCTTAGTGGCGGCACTCCTTGGTGCACCTCAACGCTGGCACTTCATGGTGTACCTCAACGGTGATACTCCGTGGTGCATCTCAGCGGCGGCACTTCATGTGCATCCTTGGGGGATACACTCCCGACACTCCATGGTGCACCTCAACCCTCATGTACATTTAGTCCCCTGTACAATGGCTTGATTAAACGGGCATGGGAGCTCAATGGCGAGATGGCCATGTGGGCTGAATGCACGGGACGGGTCAACCCATTGGCAGGATTGTGCAGGGTGAGGGGGCTGCTTCGCGCATGGGGGGATTAAGCCTCAGTCACAATTGAAGCAAGTGGCTGTTGAACGTGTCAGCCTGGTCCATACCGCCACTGAGCTTCAGTGGCAGCCGAGGGGACTTGCGTGTGCAAATGACTTGTGTACGCAAGGGAGTTGTGTGTCGAGCTATAGTGTTGGCTTCTTCGTCTGTGGGCCTTGCATGTACAAGGGGGTTGTGCGACTTGGCATGTAGGTTGGGAGAGTTTAGTGGTGTGGTTTAGTGGCGGGCTGAGAGGTTGTGTTGGGCTAGTCGAGCAGTGCACGAAGTGCTAGCCGAGCAGTTCTAGTCGGCCTGTTCATCGGCGGATTCAATAGGGTTTGATTAGTGTAATGGCGGTCAGGACCCACTGGATAGTGCCACAGGACTTGAGTTCGCGTAAGGGTATTTGGTTGGTTCCACTCGGCAGTTCCATTCCGCCACTGAGGTTCAGTGGCGGTTGGAGCATGCTTGGTTGGGGAATTCATCAGTGTTGTGCGGTGGCGGGTTTGGGCTTGCTTGGTCAGCTCGGTGGCGGCCTGCTCACTTGTGGTCATGCAGTGCAACGGCGGGTTGCATATGGGAGTATGATGTCCCAGTGGGGGCTTTATAAGGGTGTTGACTGCCGATTTCGGTCACATCAACAGTGTCGAGTTAGGTATCACGCCATTGTGCTCGTGTGAGGGTCCTAGGTTTGCTTGGTGGTTCCACTGAGTGTTTGATACAATGTCTCAATTATTTATTTATTTTTCATGCTTGACATACACCTTGGCCTAACCAAGTCGTTGTTTGATTTATAGATATTTCTTTCACAGACCATCAAGGAGTCATTGCGTGCATTAGTAGGTTTCAGGCTCTCTCTACTTTGGATTTCTCTCTTCAAGTGAGTGAGGTATTCATTGTTATACTCAGAATTTTCAGGTAAGATGCCTCATGATGAACATGCCTCCTTTATAGCATGCCCCCATTGGATATGCCTCCGTTGAATGTGCCTCCGTCATAGGATGTTTGTAGTATCCTTCCAGCTTAGGAAAATTTTGAAAAAATTTGCCTCCATTGGACATGCCTCCATTGAACGTGCCTCCGTCATAGGGTGTTTGTAGTTTTCTTCCCCCTTAGGAAAATTTTGAAATTTTTTGCCTCCGTTAGACATGCCTCCATTGAACGTGCCTCCATCACATGGTGTTTGTAGTATTCTCCCCCCTTAGGAAAATTCTAAATTTTTTTGCCTCCCTTGAACATGCATCCGTCATAGAGTGTTTGTAGTATGCTTCCCCCCATAGGAAAATTTTGAAATATTTTGCCTCCGTTAGACATGCCTCCAGTGAACATGCCTCTATCATAGGGTGTTTATAGTATGCTTCCCCACTTAGAAAAAATTTGAAAAAATTTGCCTCCAGTAGACATGCCTCCATTGAACGTGCTTCCGTCATAGGGAGTTTGTAGTATGCTTGCCCCCTTAAATTTTTTTTGAAAGATTTTGCCTCCATTAGACATGCCTCCATTGAACGTGCCTCCGCCATAGGGTGCTTGTAGTATGCTTCCGGCCTTAGTAAAATTTCAAAATTTGTATGGAATTGGTGATTTTACGTGTAGCCATGTTTGTTGCTTTTAACACGTGCTCCTCTATTTTACAGGTTTTTATTCATATTCATGCTTCTTCAAAGGTTGAGCTTACTGCCTACAAAGGTGAGTCAGTTTCCCCAGTTCCACCCAAACCATGGTTCTCAATGAAGCCTATTGCTGATGGTATGATTAATGGCATGTCGAAGGCGATTGAAGCAGAGGTTAATTCTGGAGTCTTAATGGAGGAGGAAAGCGAGACGTTTGAGTTCCTTAGGCTTGATCAAGTGTCGTTCCTTGTGAATGCTCGTGCTATTTTTATAATTCCCCCCATTAACTTGGGGAGTCATTGCAAGTCAGGGTTTGGCTGGGAGGATTGGTGTGCACACATACTTTCTAACTTTGAGTATGTCCCTAGCTAAAGAGAACTGAAGTTTTGGAAGCATTGGAGGTGGCGTCCAAATTATCGATCCAGCGTGACACCGTCTAGTTCATACACTTCTTCACCGTTGGTGCATATACTCACCCCTTTTCAATGCTTCTTCGGGGGAGTTTACCCCTACACTAGAGGATGTACATGTACTGTTGTATCTTCTTATGTTCAGTGAATACTACACCCTCTTCAGCATACTAGGGGGCCTGAAATGCACAAGGTGATTGATACTCTTGATGATGGTTTGAAGAGTTTTTACAAGCCTTCTTCTGGCAGTAAACGTGGGAAGATGGCCAACTTTTCAAGCTGGATGCGTCATTTCTTCAAGGACTATGATTCAAATCTGAAGAAATCTACAAGACGTTTGCCCATTGATGGCGTCATGTATAAGAATAGGGAGGTGGAGCTGGCCGCATTCCTATCCATATTGCTGCCGAGATACATTTTCTCAGGTAAGGGTCTGGTGATGATTTTTGCAACTATTGTCTTTTGCATTCATTGTTGTTCTTTGCCTTGGTAGTCTAACATTGTTCTCCTCAAATGTTGTTGTAGGTACGCCAGTGGAGATGGTGAGTAAGTGCGTACTCTCGATGGTAGCCATGTTGGCATCAGGGCAGAGGATTACGCTTGGGCCCTTATTCTTGGGCAATCTTTACTCCTTGCTCGATCGATTCCCTAATAATCTAAAGAGGTACGTGGGCAGTTATGAGGTCACCGCCTACGTGGACTGCTCATTCTTGTAAATATTTGTATGGGAGCAATTCATCCACTACGCTCATTAGAAGGTTGGTTACAAAAGTGGGAGTACCTTTCTGAACCGCCCCGTGCATGGTCCTTGTGTGGGATCAAGACTCCCTCTCATGTAAACTTTTCACGAGACATTGACATGTACAATGACTTCTGACCTCACCTTTATCTGAACGCTCGCACTGGTTACGCTCGCATTGTGTTTTGGGGAATGACAGACATGCATATTAGGCTTTTTTTGCAGGGAGGTCGTGCTTGATTGGTCCAGTCTTGATAGTATTTTGGTGGTGATCATGACGCCTTTCACTCTTGCCGTGATGGTGGAGTTAGAGGATGGGCATGATGAGAATCATTTCACATCGATGCGCTATCATTGTAACCGGGTTGCCTGTTAGTTCAGCTATGACTAGGGTACTGCCAGTCTTACTTGGAGTGGGTGTGGGGCAAGGAAACATTGACTCTATGGACGGGTGATAGGGATTATGGGGACCCTGCTCCACACAAGCTACTCGTCCTCCAAGCTGCTAGCATGCCTCGTCGAACAATAAAGCTCCAAGTATTTTGGCTAAGTCAGACATTGAGATGGATTAGAAGCTTAGCATATCCTCCAAAGATGTTAGATGTTCTGATGGTTTATAAGGGTGACATCACGTTGGGCCTTATTCCAAAGCCTAAGTTTGAGGTGGTGCATTCTGAGATGGGTCAAGGAGTCACTTCAGACATTGAGCTAGTGGGAGACTCAAGTACGGTGCAGAAGGGAGGTACATCTAGAGTCCCTATTACAACTGAGGTCGCCCCTACTGGTAAGAGTTAAATGGCCAGAACCATTCGCATGAAGACCAATCCTACAGTTGGTGCTCCTCTAAAGTCCAAGTCTGCATCTGAGGGGATTACCACACGCAGGCTCACCAATGCCTCTAGTAGAGATCCTTCTCGCGGTGCTCCATCGTCCCTTTCGACGATATTTCCCTTTTTTTATGAAGACTTATACTTTCTTATTTACCATTCACTGTGAACCTTTATAATGAACTAGATGATTGATACTTGTATTTGTTTCAGCGTCCCACAATTAGTGCGGCAAAGGAAAAGGACAGCGCCAGCATTGAAGGGCACATCCTCAACTGGGTTAGTCTAAGCCAAAAGGTAAGGAACTTAGTATATACATATCTTCCGCTCCGGCGAGGATCATCCCGTGGTAGAAAGGACTGATGGGCACGTGCCATCTGTTTTAGAGAGAGTGGGGGCATATCTCGAGGTGTGTGTGAATTTTGACTTGGTTCGTTTGTGCCATGTTTGCACCCTTGGTCCAAGTTGAAACTGATTTTTCCATATGCAGGATTTCATAGCATCGATGCCAATGCATTTATCCCATTTTTCTGAATGAACTAAGTGACTGGGCTTCATCTCTGTCTAGTGAGTGAGGGGCCTATCTTACCATTATCGTGGCAGAAAATGGCATAACTGGTTCTACGACTTCCCCTCTTGATATCATGCAACTGGAAGAGGTAGAGGAGTCTCATCTCATGGAAGATTTCCACGCGAGGTTAGAGGTAACACTTTTATTGCATGCTTTGATAGCATAGTCTAGCTTATTTGTGAATGCCTTGCCAACATGTGTTGCTTGGTTCTTGTGGATAAATACTTAATATTGACAACATGTTGCATTTCGCCATGCAGGGGTCTACTGATATGAATGAGCGCGGGCTTATTGTAGTGACAGGGGGTTCCCCGCAGGTTAGAGGATACAGGTGATGGTGCCGTAGCATGCTCCTTGGATGTGACTCCCGCAGTCTCCAACACAATTACTACTACTATGGTAACAACTGATTCAAGCTCTCGTGGTGATGCGATCGTGAGAAGGGAGCTCGAGACTAAGGTAGCAGTATCTCCACCCCGTCGAGCGTCTGTTGATGAGGAACCTCCATTGGATGATGATGATCATGTTGCGACCCCTATTTAGAACCTGAGTAGGGAGTGGTTGGATGGTGACAGCTCTGGGAGAGGCAGTATCAACTACGAAGCTTATAGTGCACACGAATTCAAGCTGGAGATTTCTAGATGGATGGTTGAGTATGACCAGGTTTTAGTGGGTGAGACGTTTATCCCATATCTTCATATGGATGTTAAAACTCATTCTGATTACGGAATTCAGTTTCTAAACTTTACCAGGCATATTCGCCAGTCCTGCATCGTTATGGGTAGCGAGACATTGTTCATTTTGGCCCACCTTCAGTACAAGGATGCCAACTTAGTGGTGGTATCTTATGTGTTGAACATGTGGAAGGAGATGAAGCTGTTGCATATGAAGTTGGACTGGTTGAGACCTGCCATTTGTAACTTCCGGTGGTAGCACCGACGATTGGCGAGGGAGGTGTACATAGAGCATTTAAAAGCGCGGCATCGCTGTCAACAAGAGTGAGTACTTGTGGCGCAAGTGAAGATAGATGACTTAGACGTGGAGATCAACGAGCATCGTCAGCTCCAACCGAAGAGCACTATCGTTAGGCTCGACTCTGAGGAGCTTGTGGCGAGTGATGTTTTTGGGATCCACAGTTAGATTGCTTGTATTTATTCATGTACCCCTTAAGACTTATGATGTAATAATAGCTCATATAATTGTGAATCTTTATTCGTGAATGAGATGTCATCTTCCTATCTTCACATGTGGTATGTTGGATCGTTACTTCACTCTTTTTGTATGCATAATTTATTTTCTCGTTTCTTTGTAATCATTATGTAGCGGCACATTTGCGAGTGTCCTTGGTGAGATCGTGTAAGGTAGTTAGAGTATACTAGACTTTATTTGCCTACCAACTCACCTAGTGAGTGCTCCTTCCACGGGCGTGAGAGCCTTACTCACGCCATTTGGTGTGTCTAGGGGGCATGTGGGTTTCATCATGGTGAGATTGAGCTCAATGAGGCAACACGTGAGTCCAGGTGATACATAAAATACACGGATTTGAGCGGTGCTTTACAAGTATTCACGATGTCAATCATATGTGTTCTTTACGCAGGAACATGAAAGCCTACGTGTCTTAACAAGCATTTCACCTATCATGGGTATTTTTAAATAAAAGAGCGTGAAAGTATACACATCTCACCAAGCATGACGTTTATCATGGGTGTTCTGAAATAGAGGCGTGAAAGCTTATGTATCTCACTAAGCATGCCGTTTATCATGGGTGTCCTTAGGTAGAGGCGTGAAGGCCTACACAACTCACCAGTTATGAAATTTATCATGGGTGTTCTTAAGTAGAGGCGTGAAAGCCTATGCATCTCACCGAGCATGACATTTACATTGGGTGTTCTTAACTAGAGACATGAAACCCTCTGCAACTCACCAAGCATGAAGTGTATCAGCTTCCATGGTGGGCCAATAGTATCATATCCTGAGCAATTCCTCGTATAGCCTCCTGCCTCCTTGTGTTCGCTCCCTTTATGTACTTCCTCCATGATAGTTTGTAGATCATCAATACCCAAGCACTTAAGAGGACGACCATCCATACTAACCCTGCATAACTCTCCATTGAGCATAAAGAAATGATGACTCCACTTCTTAATGATGGAGGCATCTGCTGTGCTTGACGGGAGAGTACAATCATTCAAATATGAGATGGAAGGTTGTCGCTAATTTGTCGTAAATTCCACTATATGAACTTTTTTGGGATTAGGGATTAATTGATACTTAAGATAATTCTTCTATGTAGTTGTGGCCTCTGTGGTCATGTTTGGCCAATAGAAACCCATTCTTTGGAGACAGTGGTGTAGAGTGACCCGTCCCTGGCACAATTGTCTTCATGTAGATGCTTGAGGTGGCAGTGGCCTTCCTCCAAACTCATGCATCATGAAAGTATACCATCAGCCCGCCTATAAAAGAGAACTCCACTCAAATTAACAAAGTTTCTCAACTCCTTGTTCATAGTAGCTTCCCCTTGAGGTAATTGCGCTTTGATATTGCCTCTCCAATCCTAGGATTGTGGCTCAATATTACTCTCAGCTACGGTGCTTGTGGCTTTAACAACAACTTCGACCACAAGAATATGGTTGGTGAAAGGGAGTTTGGTGGCTAGAGTTGTCAGAGCATTAGCATGGCGGTTATTAGATCTGGGGGTATGTTAAAAAATAACATCATCAAATGTTGCACCACTCCAATTTTGGCCTTAGGTGATGGTGAAAACCCGTCATCTATCGGACAATCATCTTTACTCATTTTCAATAAAAGCCATCATAATATGGTGACACAAAAGTAATTAAATGACGGGGATTCCCCGTCATCATAGGCACCGCCAAAAGCAATTAAATGACGGGGAATCCCCGTCATCATAGGCGCCGCCAAAAGAAATTAGATGACGGGGAATCCCCGTCATCTAATGTCTAAATTATTGTTAAAAAAAACTGTCATGGAGTGGTAAAAAATGCCTTTCCATGACAGTTTTTTTCATTATTTCAACCATACATTCTGCTTGTCATTAATAAATGTCCATAAAAAACTATTCATAATCTCTATATCCTCTTTCATTAGAAAACTCACAAATCACTCTCATAAACTGTTCACAATTTAGTATCTTTAAAATGATACTAAATTTACATGGGCTCAATTTACTTTAAATACCAAAATATCAAAATATAATTACAAGGAATTCAGAATCCAACTGCATTTTTATCATACTCCAAATACCTCACTAATCACTCTCATTACAAAGCTCTTACCATCCCACGTCAATGTTTTGCAGACAACTTGTTAAGACCAAAGTGATAGCTAAAGATTTCTTTCCTGATGAACAAAGTATGGTGGTCTTATACACTAGTGGTTGGTCATATACTAAAATATCATTAAACTATAGTCACAAATTCAGGATCCAATGAAGAAATCAAGTGAAAGAGACAAACATATTCATATACAACTGCAAATCTCAAGGTAAAATTCAAATCTTTAGAACATAAGAAAAGTTGGTGGAATCTCTGAATGAAGTGTAAATCCATCAACTAAGCTTCAAATTAGATGAGCGTGAGGCGTCAAGTCAATCACAGTCTAAATCAAGGGGTGAGGGGTGAAGAAATGAGAAAGCCAACTAGAGAGAAAATCTGTGACAAAAAAGTGGAGATAAAATATTCACTTCTTCACAAGGCCTCATATATAATTAGTTCTCCACAAATGATTTTAGACATACGCTTGTCTTAATTACAGTATAATCACATGGCCATCCATGAACTATAAATGCTAACTTAATAGATCTAAGCTAGGAAATGATAATATAGTTGGAGAAAATGATATACGGGTCATCAGATAGGAGTGGAAGACTTTCTGCTGCAATATAATCACTGAATTATTAGCTGAGCAATGCTTCAAATCATCGCAGACCCACTGAAACTGTTCAATCCTTTCTATGAATGAAACAAGTGAACAAACAGAAGAAAAAGATCGCCAAAATAGTAAACTAAGTAGAAAATAGGCACATGAAATTCAACGAAGCATGGACATATATATTTCTAAGTTTGATTTTTGATTCTTATGTGGGATAAAATAAATGGGAGGTAAAAATATTGAAGATACAGAAAGAGGGAATGTTCACATGTTGTGACATAGTAAGAAGTAAATGATCCAACCACGTTCATTAACCGTATTGCTATCATCTCCTTGTTTCCATCTAACCGGTAGTCCTTTAGAGCAACAAAAGTCTGTCCAATTTCAATCCCTTCCTGCTTGATACAAATTCTTCTTATTACTTAAGCTTTGGGGATTTTTAACAAACTAACAACTTCCTTACTAATAAAAAACTAAATTAACAAATTCCTCCCCCATTTCGTTTGGGATCAGTGTCTATACTACATAATTTCATTATGTGAATGAAAGGCCCAAAATGTGAGCTCCAATTAGCTCATTTACCAACCATTTTCTTTGGGTAGATCTTAATCTATATTACAGAATCAGATAAACCCAAGTCCACACAGATTTAAGTACGTAAGCAATTCGACCTGAATTTAATGTTAAACGCATTCTAATCGCATAAGAGATATATCAATTTCTAATTTCTTTAACTAAATTTATGAAATTGAAACGACTTCTTCGATTTCAAGAATATTCATGCTGAGCAATGCGGAATATTTAGGGCTTCAAATATTTGAGTCCAGTGGGAAAAAGAGGAAAAACATATAATCAGTGCAAAGAGAAATGTGAATGTACAATGGGGGAAATGATGGCAGTAATAAGGCCGGTCTTAATAACGAGACCAAGATAAGAGCCTTGAAAATAAAACATGTTCCATGAAGGGGGATTTAATCCTTCTTGCAATTTTTCAATCTGTAAAAATAGAACAACAGAACAGACACAAGAATATGATGAAACAACTGAGAGGCTAGTGACTAGTGGCTACTGTTGCATGGATATATAACTTATAATGAAAAGTAAAGAAAGAAAGAAAGAGGCAATTTGCATCGACGATAGACCCTCGACCCCCACATCCTTCAAAGATGACAGAGCTTGAACTTCACCTCTTTCACAGACCCTCGAGCCTCTGTGTCTCTCGCAGATCCCTCTCTCAAACCTCTGTCTCTCAAAGATTTTCTATCTCTCTTAGAGCTCTCTCTCTGTCAAAGCCTTGTCTCTCGTAAATCTCTCAAATTTCTCCGTCTCTCACAGATCTCTCTCTCAAACCTCTATCTCTCAAAGATTTCTCTCTCTCTTAGATCTCTCTCTCTATCAAAGCCCTGTCTCTCGTAAATCTCTCTATCTCTCAAAGTTCTATGTCTCTCGTAGATCTCTCTCTCTCTCTCTCTCTCTCTCTCTCTCTCGTAACACAACTCTTTGTCTCTCACGAAGCTTCTTTGCCATTCTTATCTCTACCTGGTGGAGAAGAAAGAGTAATGTGAGCTTCCTGAAGAAAAACAACAAATCCAAATTATTTGGCAATCATATGAGATAACTCTATACTCACTCTCAATACTTGAATGAGCAACAACATATTTTTTTGGACCAAGACACCATGTTTCCAGCTTGATGAATAGCAGAACTTCATGTAAAATCTCTATCATTAATGTTGCTTGCCCAGTTAGCTCGTGTGACAAATTTTATGATGAATTTTTTGATAAGTGAGAGAAGCAATTGACAAATGATTCTCTTTTTATATATTTGTGTACCCTCTAGCTTACAAGCTTGTCAGTGTGTGGTGGTCGAATTGTGATTGAACTAACTCAACCTATTGGCAATAAATAATATCTCAGGTCATGTAAGAGTGACACACTGAAGGATACCAAGGATGATTCTATACTGAGTGATGTTAGAAAAAAAGGCTTTCCTCCCTCAAGGCAAATATTTGTTGAAGTGGCATATGGAGTAGAACAAGCATTGGCATTATGCATGATATTATGACTGGGAGAGATGTAAACTAGTGAGGGAAAAAACCACCTCAATTCCAAGATATGGTGTAATAAAATGAGGTCCTTGAGTACGCATATTAAGTGTTAAGATTATCTTTTCTATGTGAACAGTGTCATTCCTAGTGATATGGAAGTGAACAACAATGAAAATAAATCGATTGATAGACTTAAGAACAACTAGAGAGTGATCTGATTAAGTGAAAAACTCTTTCTGAAGAACACATGTTTTAAGTTTGTTATACCATGCTCGATGGGCCTATTTAAGACCATATCACGCTCGGTTGAGCATACAATCATGCCGGAGTTTGGAAGCACCAACGAATTCCCCAGACTGAGTAATGTATAGTCTCATGGAAAATTCCATTAAGGAAGACATTGTGGACATTAAGTTGTCAAATTTTCCATTTGTAAGATAAGGAAATATTCAAAACAATTCCTTGGTAACTTTTTTAACTCATGAATTAAATTTTTATGAGTCGTCTAAACCAGAATTCTGATAAAAACCCTTAGCAACTAAGCATGCCTTATAACTCTAGACCATAGTTAGTTAAAAAGGATATTAAATAGTCAAACATTCGGTAAAATTCAGTCAATAATACATCATATGTAGTAATTCAGGTATTGTTATTAAATGTGTATAATAAGTTTCCATTTAAAAAGTTTAGTATAAAAATTACAAATTGCAAACATATAATAACTAGAAACATATATAACGTTTATAAGATAAAAGACAAAAGAATCATTCATTACGATGAAAAATCATAAATAATTACACTAATTAGATAATAAATCATCGAATAATTGATTATCTATTAGACTTGATAAATACATTTTGTGATCAACTATAAAAATGTGTAAAAATAAATTTCAATATACTATTTAGTATATGATATTATTATATTTGTTGTGAAATTAATCAAGTAAACAACAACTAAGAACTTAACTAAGCCAACTTAAGAGTTTTACAGTTTCCTGATAAACTTATAATTGCATAAAAGAATGAGAGTAGAAACACAGAGATTTATCCTGGTTCAGTTTATAGAGTGTGAACCTACATCTAGCAGTTGAAATCTAACCAATCCACTTTGTATGAAATAGACTACAAGGATTCTTCAAAACACACCTTAGCAGATTACAAAGAATACATAGAGTAACCTCATAAACAGTGCATACACAAAAGCTCCAGGTTCTTCTTCTTTACAAGCTTACCCAATAAGCTTTAATACACTCATAGGAAGCTCTATTTCATGTAGTATTTTCTATGTTTTTCTTGTATTTCCTTTTCCCTAGGAGGTCTTCTCCTTTTTCTGGCCATAACAAACTGCATAATGAGCAATGATTGCTCGATGCTTTCTTGGCCAATACACGAGCTCCAGCTGTGTAGTGTTATAACTAACTATGCCAAGTCAGCATAAGTTAACTAACACCTACCAGATCATTGCCAGCTCATTGATGAGTCATTAATCACATTTTCCACCTTGACTCCTAGAATGATTATCTTCAACTTTACCAACATATCATTTAGTAACATAATCAGTAACTTTAATCAAGTTCAAACACTTCTGGAACTTCATACCTGATATTGGTTTAGTAAGCATATACATCAGCATGATTGTCATATGTGTGGATATTTTCCACCTAAACTTTACATCCAAGCACCACTTCTCTGATAAAATGAAACTTGATGTCAATATGCTTTTTTCTTTCACGGAACATCTGCTTTTTGCTTAAGTGTATTGTACTTTGATTGTGACAAAACACTTTAACTTGGTGATATGTTATACCAAACTTTCCAACTAGCCCTTGCAACCACACTACTTCCTTTATGGCTTCTGTTAGGGCTATAAATTCTACTTCTGTAGTTGAAAGGGCCACAATATGTTGTAAGTTTACCTTTCAACTCACTGTATATCCAAAAAGTTTGAAAATAAAACCAGTGAGAGACCTCTTTTTGTCTAGGTCTCCAGGATAATTTGAATCAACAAAGCCAACTAAACCTTCATCATTAGCTAGCCAACTAAACCTTCATCATTATCTTAAAGCTTCTGGTACGTTAGGCCATACAAGCTTGTACCTCTTAGATACCTGAAGACCCACTTTACTACTTGCCAATGACCTTTTCTAGGATTGGGCATGAACTTGCTTACTAAACTTGTTTCATATGTAAGATCTGGTCTTGTGCACACATAAAGTACATTAGACTACCATATGCAAGATCTGGTCTTGTGCACACATAAAGTAGGAAAATTTTCACATCATTGTGTACTCCCAGGTGACATTGCAGAGGATAACCTGAAATGAGCTGCTAAAGGTGTTTGGACTGGTTTTGAGCTTGCCATTCTAAATCTTTCAAGAATCTTGAGAATGTAATTACCTTTTGATATGAACAAGGTGCCATTACTCATGTTTCTAGATATTTCCATACCTAGGATCCTTTTAGAAAGTCCCAGATCCTTCATTTCAAATTCACTTCTAAGTTTTCTCTTTAGTTTTTGTATCTCCATAGAGTCCGTAGATGCTATAAGTTTGTTATCTACATATAAGAGTAAGAAAACTCCCAAATTTGTAGTGATCCACTTGAAGTAAACACAGTTGTCAAACATGCTTCTAATATAACCATTTTTAAGCATAAATTCATCAAATCTTAGATACCACTGCTTAGGGGACTATTTTTGGCCATATAGTGATTTTTGAAGTAAATATACCTTATTATCTCATTCTTTGTTCACAAAACCCTCTGGTTGAGCCATGAAAATTTACTCATGAAGGTTTCCATGAAGAAAGACTGTCTTTACATCCATATGTTAGAGATCCATGTCAAAGTGTGTAACTAAGGCCAACATCACTCTAATCGAAGTATACTTTACCACTAATGAGTAGACATCATTATACATTCCCTCATGTTGAGTGAAACCTTTTGCCGCTAATATTGCCTTATACACTACAACTTTTTGTTTTACAAATCTACCCACAAGTGTCCATGTCAGGTTTTCCTTGAGTGATCTCATCTCTTCATTCATGTTTGTCAACTAATGGTTTCTATCTTTTTTGGAGATTGCCTCCTTAAAATTCCTTGGTTGTGAATCACACAAATCTTCTGCAACCAATAGTGCAAAGAAGACTAGGTCTGCATATCCATACCTTATAGGTGCTCTATGATTTCTTCTCTTTCTATCTTTGGCTAGTTGATATCCATTTAGATCTTGCTGATCTTGATAAGTTTCTTCCTCAAAATCATCTTGTATACTACTTTCACCAATATGATGTTGTTGAGAGCATTCTGAACTTATTAATTCCACCTCAATTCTTACTTCCTCATTGTTTGGTTTTTGTGAGGTGTCTTCCAATTCCTTAGCCCGTGCATGAACATTTCTCCATCCTTGAAAACAACATCTCTACCATTAAAACATCTAAAAGAATTTCCTTCCTGGTACTACATCTTATATCCCTTTACTCCATCAGGGTAACCAAGAAACATGCATCCCTTGGCTTAAGGGAAATAAAAACCACGAGAAGATTGTTGATATTCACTTATGTAAATGATTTTACATAGTTGTTCATGAGAGAAGAGAGGAAGGGCAATGCCTTTAGTTGATGTTTGCTTCGGTCTCTCTATTTTCTTTTTCATGTGCTTGTACTTATAGACCTGACAATAATAATAATAATAAAGATAAAAGAGGATGATCACACCCCCTATGTTTTCAGCTGATGGGATCTTTTTCTCATTTCCCATATGTCTTGCTTAGCTGCCAATTTAATCACAGCTACTTGACGGTTTTCTATGGTTCCGAGGCCAGAACCATTTGGTGGCCTAGATGAGAAAGGGAAAACTGTATAATTGCATAAAAGAATGAGAGATGAGGAAAGAGGGTAGAATAGAAACACATAGATTTATCCTGGTTCAGTTCACAGAGTGTGAACCTACATCCAGTAGCTAATATCTAACCAATCCACACTGTATGAAATGGATTACAAGGATTCAAAACACACCTTAGCAGATTACAAAAAATACAGAGAATAACCTTATAAACCGTGCACACACAAAAGCTTCAGGTTCTTCTTCTTTACAAGCTTACCCTAGAAACTTTAATGCACTCACAAGAAGCTCTCTCTCACGTAGTCTTTTCTCCATTTTCTTTGTTTTTCTTATATTACCTTTTCCCGAGGCGGATCTTCTCATCTTTCTGGCCATAACCGACTATATAATGAGCAATGATTGCTCGATGCTCTCTTAGCCAATACATGAGCTCCAGCTGTGCAGTGTTATAACTAACTATGCCAAGTCAACATAAGTTAACTAACACTTGCCAATTGATTGCCAGCTCATTGATGAGTCATTCATCACAATATTAATATTTCTTATATAATAAAAATTTCGTTATGATTGACTTTCTTTTTTATTTATTATTATATCTAATAAAATTTCTCATTAAAACAATTTCTAAACTAAAGTATGTTGTAAAAGGAAAAAGTATAGTACGTAATAAAAGAAACAAAAATAAAATGCATGATAAAATAAAAAAAAGCAAAATGGATAATAAAAAACAAAACAAATACATTGAGAAGCCTTGGTTCGAACCAGTGCCAACTTACTTACGACATAAAATATGACCACTGAGCTATTTCTTCTATTTATCGAAATATGGCAAATTATGTTGTATAGCCCACTGAAATTTTGATGCCATTTCATAAGACTCTCGTATTGTACGCATATTATTCGGGAGGGGTAAAAGGCATGTAAAATTTTCTGAATGTTCGAGAAAAATCTGGGAATGGACTACAAAATTTGGAAAATAAATGTGTATAATACGCATATAAAGATTATCATGGCTGTAAACCTTATAGATTGTGCTTGCTTTTCTCATTTACGACCTTACAATTCTCATAAGTTAGTATTAGAGACTGAACTTTGTATTTTTCTTGGTTATTCCTCAAGTCATAAAGGGTATCTTTGTCTCCATTCCACAAGTATAATTTACATTGCCATAAAATGTGATTTTCAAAATATGTTTTCCTTTTGCTAAGGTTTTCCAAAAAAGTTCAACACTCTCTCCATTCCCTGGTATCTTTCGCTCTTGCAAATCAGTTCATGGTTTGTTTTACCCTTGGATTCATCTTTATTATCTTCAAGTCATTCAACAATTTTTTTACCTCCAAGAGCATCAGTCATACTGGCTCATCTTTGTAAGCTCTTTCTACCGGTATGTGTTCTCTTCCTCATCCTTTAAATATTACTCTTTGTACTCCCTTTAATTAACTTGTATCTTAGATTATCATCTGGTATCTCTACTTGTCCACCAACTGCTCAACTTGTGGGACCATAGTCCATTAATCTTATGCTCACTTGATCCAAACATGGGATCTTCAAGCTAAAGGCATACATTTCTAATATTTTGCTTCTAGTCATTCTCTTGAACTAACATGTGTGTCTGAAGCTATTGATTTTCCTCAATGGAACAAAGCCATGGAATCTTAAAACAAGGCTCTTCTCTTGAATGAAACTTGGACTCATGTTCCATCTCAGCCAAACATGCATCTCATGGACAACATATCTCCAAACTTAAATTATATTTTGGTAGTTCAGTTTAGAGCATTGTTAGTTAATTCGTGGTTTCTGGGTAGTAGGAGTAATCCTTGAGGAAGGCTTACGATCAAGACGAGTGTAAGATTTATTGACGTCTCCAATGGACGTAGCGTGGCTTGAGAGTCTACAAAATAAATTCTGATAACATAAAATGTCTGAGAGGACAGTAGGCTGTACTCTGCTTATAAAGTAGATAGCTAGGTAGTTGTGTGAAAGGCTGATCACCAAAAGGACATAGGCATATGAGCTTGGGTCAAAAGATTAAGGCAAGTCTCCGGAATATGCATGTGTTTCCTCTCATCTTGGCCATTTACGGTGATGGTAAGTATTATGATGTTGAAAAATAATCTTATGTGAGTTAAGATTTTAGTAAACCTCAATAACACAGATCGTTATTATCGTGACTGTAATGAACCCAGAAAGACACGCTCAGATTATTGAGATGATGAGAGTAAATTTATTATAATCACGTGATAAGTTTTTTTCTATTTTGTCAAAATAATTTCTTCCGCACCAAACTTCCATTTCTCTCTATTTTCGTCTAAAATGGCTTGAAGAAAGTTCTAAGCCAATTGCAACTGGCGGCTAACCACACAGCTCAAAGAAGACATAAAAAATAAATGGAGTACTTCTCTCTCACGTAACTCCTGGGCGACAAAATGAAAGAATTGGTTTTCCTGGCCAAAATGCCTAACGGGTTGTTTAATGCCCACAGACATTATAGCCCAATTTGGGCTTGAGACTTCCTTGGGCTAGAAGGAAGTCAATCTACTCCAATAGGAGGGACACTCAACAAACTCCCCCTCCCAACTGGTTAGATGTGAGCATCATTTTTCCCAGCTTCTTGCATATCTCATGCTTCTCCTTGGATAAGGTCTTTGTCATCATATCTGACCCATTATCATCTGTATAGACTTACTGAATCTCTAATTGCTTCTTATTCAACTTATCACGTATCCAGTGATACCTCATATCAATGTGTTTTGATCTCGAATGAAATATCAGATCTTACTAAGATAAATAGCACTCTGACCATCACAGTACATATGTAATTCTGCTACTTGAACCTCAACTCTTATAAAAATGTCTCCATCCATAGCATTTCTTTGCAAGCTCCAGTAACTACTATAAACTCAGATTCAGTAATTGATAGAGCATCACATTTCTATAGTTTTGACTGCCACGATACTGCTCCCCCTACGAAAGTAATCAGATATACTGATGTTGACTTTCTGACGTCAAGGTCACCAGCCTTATCTGCATCCATAAACCCTTCAAGAACATGTTTTCCATTACCAAATGATAAACATGGCCTCGAAGTACCTCTTAGATATCTCAAAATCCATTTCACTACTTCTAAGTGTTCTCTGTCAGAATTTGACAAAAATCTGCTGACAACTCTAACTGCGTGAGTTCTGTCTAGCCTCGTACATATCATAGCATACATCAAACTATCCACTTCTGAAAAATATGAGATTATATCCATATCTTCATTCTTTGTGTTGGTATAAGGACTTTGTTTCGAACTCAGCTTGAAATGACTGCCGAGAGGCACCAACTGGTTTTGCTTTATCCATGCAAAACCTTTCAAGCACCTTTTTCAATATATTGTTCTTGTGATGACCACAGCTTTTGTATAAGTTTGTGGCTCACCCCCATCAATGAGCAATGAGTATTCATCTTGAGAGTACCTGGTAGAAGACTGTCATTCTCTACTAGATCTTCGTATCTGAGTAGTCACATCAGTTGTTGGCTCTAATTTTGATTGATCATCCTGTGCTGCTTACTCAACAGTATTTCCATCATCAACATGGTTACCATCAGCACCCATAACTATCACCATCCTCTGTAGAGGTAGGAAGTAAATTTAAGTCAATCAAATCATCAGAACTAGACTGAGGCTCAACCTTTTCAAAGTCTTTAATAGTCTGATCTTTGAGGAATACAACATCTTGGCTTCCGACTATTTTTCTGTCAAATGGATCCCATAAATTATAGCCAAACGCATCATGCCCATAACCCATGAAGATACAGTGTTTTGTCTTGCTATCAAGTTTTGATCTTTGATCATTTAGAATGTGCACAAAGGCTTTACAACCGAACACTCTCAAGTGGTCGTAGGAAAAATCCTTCACTATCCATACCTTTTATGGCACATCACAATCTAAAGATACTGATGGAGAAAGATTAATCAAATCTACAACCGTCACAACTACTTCTCCCCAAAAGGATCTTGGTTGATTTGCATTTGATAGCATACACTTTTCTATTTCTACAATGGTCTAGTTATACCTTCCCGCTATACCGTTGAGATGTGGAGTCTTTCAAACTTTCATCTGATGACGAACACCATGACTTTTGTGATACTTATGAAAAGGACCATTGTATTCACCATTGTTGTATGTCTGGATACACTATAGCAGTCTTCCTGTCTCTCGCCAACTCAGGCATGGAATTCTTTAAAGACACTGAAAACTTGATCTTTAGATTTCAAAATATAAACTCAGACTTTCCTAGAGTGAACATCTATAAATGTAACAAAATATGAAGCACCCCTAAGGGATTTACTATTAATGGGACCCAAATAATGTGCACAAGTCTTAATTAACGTACCTTTTATATTTTGGGAGGAGTCGCTTCTTGGCTCTGATCTCAAGCTTTTTTCTGACTTATGTGTCTAAGTCTCTTGGGTCAAAATTCACTCGTGGGATCACCCTCCACGGCATTTGCCGACTCACTGTTGAGCTTTGTAGATGTCACATAGAGCGTAGGATTTTTTTTATTCATGTGGCCACTATCAACGAACATTTGGTGAGCTTCCATTTACCTTCACCAAAATAGTTATGATATCCCTCTTCGTCGAGCTGAACTTTCAAAATCAAGTTCAGTCAGTTGTCTAGCACATGTATCACGTTTCTGAGTACCAACTTGCACCCAATATTTGTCCCTAGACACACATTTTCAATACCACCAACTTTGGAGGTCCCCTCATTACCCATCTTTATGATACCAAAGTCACATACTTTGTACATTAAGAAAAGATCCCTCCTGGATGTAACATGGATGGCGACAACACTGTCAACTACCCAATCTTTATCTAGGCAAGTGACATTCATAACATTTGCCATTGCAATAATGAAGACATCTTGGTTGGTGGCAGTTATGTCTCTAATCCATCATTTTTATCACTTTTTTCCTTCTACTGTTCAGCTTTCAGTTTTCGATAATCACTTCTCTTGTGACCCATCTTCTTGCAGTGATAGCACTGAATACCCCGTTTCATGGGTATGCTTCTTGGACGACTCTGATTAATGTTCTTGTTCCTACTATAACTTCTCCCCCGACTTTCTGTAACAAGAGTTTCTGAGTGACTAATAGAAACACCCAAAGTTTTCCTTCTTGTTTCTTCATTCAGCAAACTGCTTTTAACTATACTCATCAACACTTTACCATCAGGAGAGGACTTACTTAATGATACTACTGACGTTTCAACTGTCTAGCAAGGAACTGAGAAATAACAAGGCCCGAAGCTCGTAGTCTAGAACCATTTTCATAGTAGATAGTTGATTTACAATACTATGCATCTCATTGAAGTGCTTTGCAATTGAAGCCATCTCTTTGTATTTTAGGTTGACAAGCTTTCTTATAAAAAAAGCTCCATTCCCAGCTATTTTCCTCTCAAACTACTCTTCTAATTTATTCTACAAAGAGTGTGCAGAAGTCTCATTCGAACTATGGTGATACACATTATGATCCACCCACTGATGTATAAAACCCACAACTTGCCTATTCAAAAAATTCCCCGTCTTCATTACTCATATCCTTCGATTTTTCTCAATCACCTTTAATCGTAGCTTGATACTTTTTGCAATATAAGAGATCTTCCATTTTTCCTTTATGTAACTGCCAATTAGCCTCATTCAGACTAATCATCCTAGTTGTAGTAACCTCTATGACTACTCTAGTGACTGTAAACCGATACTGAACCAAGATCTGATACCAGTTATTGAGATTTTAGCAAACTCCAATAAGACAGTTATATTATCATAGCCGATCGAATCAATTTAATTCGCAGAAAATAATATATCGATCAAATTAATAAACGAATAACAGGAAAGTAGAAAAATAGGACACCAGATTTAACGTGAAAAACCTTTCAGTGTGAAAGGAAAAACCATGAGACAAACTCCGAATCAGATTTTCACTATAAAAATAATGAGGTTACAATAAGTTCTTCTCTAAATAAAATTAGAGGATTACAGTAATTAAATAACCTGAATTACATCACCAATAACAGTTGATACACCAAAATAAATCTCACCAAATAAAGAAAATCAAAACCACAACGGTAAAGGTAACAGAGAAATTATTATTGAAGATGACTGTGATGAACTAATGAAAGTACCTTCAAATTACCGAGACGATGAAAGTAAAATTTATCATAACCACGTGTTGAATTCTTTTCCATTTTCTCAGAACAGTTTCTTCCGCTCACCTTACCTCCCTTTCTCTCCATTTTCGTCTAAAATGGCTTGAAGAAAATTCTAAGCCAATTGCAACTGGCGGCTAACCACACATCTCAAAGAAGACGTAAAAAACAAATGTACTCTCTCACGTAACTCCTAGGCGACAAAACCAAAGAATTGGTTTTCTTGGCCGATATGCCTAACGGCCTGTTAAATGCCCAAAGACATTATAGCCCAAATTGGGCTTGAGACTTCCTTGGGCTAGAAGGAAGCCCAGTCTCCTCCAATAGAAGGGATGCCCAACAGAAAACATCTGTATTCTCCTCCCTAATCAGATTGGACAACGTTGATTTGTTTTCTAGTTGTTTTTCAATTAAAGAATTGAAAAACAAGAAATGCATCAGACTTGGTTTTAAGAGAATAGATCCAAGTAAACCTTGAAAAAACATCTAAAAATCTATATAGTATCTGTAATACCATGATAAAATAAATAGGGACATGTCTCCAACAATCTGGATGAATTTACTCTAGTGGCTGACCGATTTTTGTTGTATAAGAATGTGAATTTGAATATGACTAATGAGCTCATGCCTTGTTGTACCGGTTGCTAACAAATAAATTTTTGGAAAGAGGAAGGTATCCTTCAGGCAAACATTGTTTAGATCAGTGAAGTTTATGCAAACTTTTTTAAGCACCCACCCTGGGTCAAGGATTCAATTTCTTCCCTCAAATCAGAACATACTTTACTGTAATGGTCTGAATCTCGATAGTTGTCATAACACTTATTGTTGTCCCTTTCATCTAATGGAAGTTCATATCACCCTTGAAGGTTTGGGCATGTTTTTATCTTTAATGGTGATGAAGACTTTCTCCTTTCGGACCGTTAACAGTGTGTGGGAGGATATGCATACTTGATCATCAGGTTATGAGGTTTTGCCTCTTACTCGGGGCTGAACTTTCACCAACACGAGTTTGTGTTTGATTCTACTCGAAGCTCAAAAGGCTTATACACATTGTTTCTTTTGTCATATCCTGATCTCTCTTCTTTTGGTTTGCAGAATTAGTCCCTTCTCCTTCGCCTTTCATGGACCGTTGGATATCCTCAACGCTCATGTACTTTTGACCCCTAGTATGGAGTTTAGAAAGTGAGTTTAGTGGTGTTTTTGCTAAGGACTAAAGTAATTATCTGTCTGTTATCCCTATCGTTAGAGCTGTCAATATTGTATCCTCACTGTAGTTGTCTATATGTGGAGCTTTGTTTAAGCTGCATCATGTATGCTCTTGAAGTTTCTCACTGTTTAATGTCAAATGGCAAGTAAGTAGGAACTTGGCTTTCTGTGCTACTTAGCCCCCAAAATTAGCCAACAAATAATTGGGAAAGGTTATGGAAGGAACGTATAGATCTCAGTTTCAGTTGCCTTAGCCATTTCGTGCTCCTCTCGTAAATGTTAGAGGAAAAACTTTGCACATGAGGTGGTCAGAGATATGCTGCAGGTCCATCCATGTATGAAAATTATCAAGGTGTTTCAATGGATCTTTGGTCCCATCATAATGCATGATGGAAGACATCTTGAACTTGGCATAGAGCTCAGCCGCCATAATTTCTCCCAAGAACGGTGAAATATCTTGCTCGAGCAACACGTCTAAGGATGCACCACCTCTGTCATTACTTACTTTTTATTTTGAATTCTCCCATTCTTCCCTCATTTCTTTAATCTGGGTTCAGGGTTCGACACTCTGGGTGGTGTTTTAAATATGCTCGACCATTTTTGTAGGCTTGGTAAAACATTCTTCTTTACCTTTCGCTTCTCCTCTGGTACTTCTCTCTACTCAGACTCCTTTTCCTTTTCATTTCCACGGGATGATGAGGCATGGGCTTTCTTTCTTCCTGACTCCTCTGCCTTTTACTGCGCAAGGGTATAGGATTTTTCAATCTGAGTCTGAGGTGGAGGAAGGGGAGGTGGATTTTGATGGGTAGTTGAGAAATTTGTGCGTGTGGTGGGGTTTAGTTGTCAATGGACTATGCCATCAAGGCCATGCACTTGATCATTTTTCTTACTTTCTGTTTCTACCACTCTTCTTTTTTGGTTTTCCTAAAGGGTGGGTGAAATTTGAATGCTCTCACTAGATGAGGACACATCCTTCTCATGGTAGTTTCCTCCACAAAACTAGAACTTCGACTCATGATTTGGTTTTGGGAGGGAGTAATGGGTTGATCTCACACAATGCAAATTGACCTTAAGAAAAGTTTTGGACTGCTTACAAGTCCCTTCCCACAGATAGCGGCAACTGATGTGCCCAAGTGTGGCGGACACATGACTTGCGTAGGTGAGCTGATTTTCCTACACGTGAAGCAGACAAGAAACTAGGACAAGTAGCACCAGTGTTTTGGGTTCTTGCCAAATAGACTCGAATGTTTTAGTCAGAATTCTGTGTGAAGTTTTGTATAGTAATATTAAGGCTGAACTGGACTTGCCTCAAATGACATTTAAGTCTCGTATTTATAGGAAATGGACGGACCTGAGCAAGGGCCCTTTTGGCATATGGGTAAGTGGTCTCTTATCTCATTGATTGTCTTGGTAGTCACATTAATAGCAATGTGAGTGACATACCTTAAAGTGAGTGATGCTGATATGGTAAATAATGATTAAAGACATACTTTATGCCGGTCCATTCTTCATTTGTCACATGAAAGACACTCTGCGATCAAATGATGATAGTGACGTGACATCCTAGTAACCCATTTGATGGGATTCTTGAGTTGGGTGTCCGCGAGCCGAAATATTAATCTGAGCTCGAAGACTCTCATGACAACGAGTTAAGGACTTGTTTGAACAAACCTCCTAAGCAAGTTTAGGGTGAGGCCTTGGACACGTGGCATACATCTAGGAGCCCTCAGAAAGTACCTTAACAAATTACTTGTAGCCTAGTTAACTTGAACCTCAATAAAGCCAGAGGTTTAAATTTATTAGATTTTGGTGCTATTAAATTTTCTCTACCCCAAAAGCTACATTAAGAGGTGAAATTTTTTCTTATATTTATAATAAACTAACATAATTCTTCCCACAACCGGTGTGAGATAGACCTAACAATCTCTCTCATCGCATATCAAGTCCTTAATTGTATAATAATTGACTCATTTCACTCGGATTCACCAAAAATCGGATCATGAGTTGAAAAGTCAACCCCTCATTGCATCGAATTGGGCTGGAGACTTGTTGGCTAAACTTGGATCTGGCTCTAATACCAATGTTGGGTGTTATTAGATACTCTCAACTTTAAAAACTAGCTTAAGAAGTAAGACTTTCATTCAGATTTATAAACTCACTACTAGTTTCTTTCATAAATGATTTAAGATAGCCATAACAACTTATAGCCCAAGTGGTCATATTTGAGAATTTCAACATTTTGGAATAAATCTCCTACGCGTGGTCAGGGTGAGTCACTAGACACGTGGCCTACATCTAGGAGCCCTCAGAAAGTACATTAACAAATTACTTGTAGCCTAGCTAACTCGAACCTCAATCAAGCCAGAAGTTTAAATTGATTAAAGTTTGATGTTATTGAGTCTTCTCCACCCTAAAAGCTACATTAAGAGGTGAAGTTTTTTTTTCATACTTATAAACTAACAACCCAATCTCTTCCACAACCGGTGTGAGATAGCCCTAACAATCTTTCTCATCACACATCAAGTCCTTAATCATATAATAATTGACTCGTTTAAGTCGGATTCACCAAACATCGAGCCATGAGTTGGAGAGCCAACCACTCATTGCACTGAATTGGGTTGAAGACTTGTTGGCTAAACTTGGATCTAATTCTAATACCAATGGTGGGTGTTATTAAGAAGCAAGACTTTCATTTATATTTATAAACTGACCACCAATCTTTTCCATAAATGATTTGAGATAACCCTAACAACTTATAGCCCAAGTGGTCATACTTTGAGAATTTCATCATTCTGGGCATGGGTTGAGGTTAAATCCCATGTACTTTAACCCCTTCCTCCTGAGAAGAAAGATTATACTTTGAAATAACAATCTATATAAATGTATATTTGACCAAATTATTTGTAACAAATAGCAATTTTAGATTATTAAGTATTGTATGTTACTTGGCACTTTCTAGTTACTCATTAAGTTTCTAATTCAACTTAGAAAGGACTTCATACTTGCTAGCGGCTAGATGAAGTTTGCTACTTACTTGTCAACTCCATTCTACCGTAGTTTTTCAGTACGAGATCATGTAGGCTATATGACGTTTTAACATACAACTTCACACATAATAAGGCCAATCCATCTTGCCAATTTCAGGTATATATTAGTTTTAGTTCAACTTGCACCAGCCGGGAGATTTCTGAGAGCCGTCTCAAATTGTATATTTTCCTGATATATCAGGGCATGCTTCCACAGTTATACTTCTATATTAATTATCAAATAGATTTCATTCAATAATTTGACTTCTTGCATTAATTTTTCGTTTACCTTTTGAAAATAGTGATTTCCTAATCTGACCAAAATATTTTATAAAGATTAAACAGCACCATGATGCTAATTTAATGTCATATTAAATCTGATTTTCCGCGTGAAGACTTTGTTAACAAGGAATAAGAAATAAATAACAATACCAACGTTATTTCGCGTGAAGCTTCCAATTCAATTTATTAATGAAGGAAATTATAAAGAATTCCAATGTATATTTTAAAGCGTTTTTATTGTACATTTCTCATTTCCCATATGTCTCGCTTAGCTGCCAATTTAATCAGTCACTTGACGATTTCCTATATTTCTGAGACCATCAATCAGAATCATTTGGTGGCCACCCAATCTGTCTTGTCTGGATCACTTCAACTTACCCAATCAATTACAGCCACTTGATTGTCGGTCTGAACCCATTTTTCCTATTCTGTTGTTCTTTCCCGTCCGGAAGTGATGGCGTCCCGTTCTGGAAGTGATGGACCCCCTATTCTTGAAGTGATGGACCCCCCGGTTCTTAAAGTGATGGTTCCCCGTTCTTGAAGTGATGGTAATCTTTTATGAATGTCTCTCAACTTCAGCCCATAAATCATTTTTGCTTTACTTCAGCTTTCTGCGAGCCCTAGGTAGGCCCCTTTTGTCCACGTGGCAGTGAGTATTTTTTACCTGTTCATTGGCCCCCATTATACTCAACAGAATTTTATTTGTTGATGTGTAATGATTTGTCCTTTCTTATTCGAACGTTACGTCTGCCCGTTTATGTCCTTATGTGCTTCTTGAAAACATGCGACGTGATTTTTCCAAATAATTTTCTGGTTGTTCGCTATCAGTGATGGCTTCTTCTTTTTTCCTTCCTGTGGTTACGTTCTCCTATTCCCGTTACAAATGCTTTGCGTTTGTCGAATAACTTTTTTGCCAGCTCGATGTCGACAACGATTATTTTCCCTTCATTTACTGTAATGTCTTTCCGTTCTTTTTACTATGGGCTTATTGATAGTATTTTTTCTATTTTTTTCACTATGGGCTCATTGGTGAGGTTCCCTCATTTTCTTCAATACGGGCTCAGTAATAGAGTTTCTCCCATTTCTTTATTTTTCATTTTCCATCTCCCGTGCGTTAAGATTTGTGACAAGAATGTTTTACAAGAACAATAGCATAATAATTTATTGAAATAAATAAAGAGCGAGTTTATCGTTTCATAATTGTATCGCACGAGTTTGAGTTGATGTTCCACATTTGTTGGTAGAGTTTCTGTTGTTTCCATATTTTCTTTTTCCTTCTGAGAATGATGTTTGTAGAGACTCCCAAAGACTTAGGCTCCTTTCGTGGAACCATGACTCTGTTTTGATCCTCTTCTGAGAATGATATTCGTAGACACTCCTAGAGACTTAGGTTCATTTTGTGGAATCAAGACCTTGTTTTTTGAGAAATATGTCCGTAGACACACCCAAGGACTTAGGCTCCTTCCGTGGAACCATGGTCCCGTTTTGATTTCCTTCTGAGAATGATGTCCATAGACACTCATAAGGACTTAGGCTCCTTCCATGGAACCATGTCTCCGTTTTGATTTTCTTCTGAGAACGATATTCATAGACACCCCCAATGACTTAGGCTCCTTCCGTGGAATCATGGCCTCGTTTTGATTTCGTTCTGAGAAAAGTGTTCGTAGACACTCGCAAGAACTTAGGCTCTTTCCGTGGAATCATGGCCCCGTTTTGATTTCGTTATGATAAAAGTGTCCGTAGACACTCGCAAGGACTTAGACTCCTTCCACGGAGTCATGGCCCCGTTTTGATTTCCTACGGGCTCATCAATAGAGTTTCCCTTGTTTCTTCATTATCTTTTTCTGCTTTCAATTTTTTCCTTCCTTTTCTCGCTTCTTTTTCTTTTACTCTTGGCCATTTTTTTCTCAGCTCTATTCTTTAGCTTTTCTTTTCTGCCCTTCTTTACTCAACTCTTCTTTTCTCAACATTTCTTTACTGAGTTGAAGGTCTTTCCTCAACTTCTTTTCTTTTCTGTTCTAAAGTTCTTTTCTCAACTTCTTTTCTTTTCTCTTCTGAACAATTTCCCGTTTTGAAAATATTTTCATTTCCGTACTCCAGACTTTCCCGATCTAAAGACGTTTCATTTTTCGTTCTTCAAACTTTTTTGTTTGAAGACATTTCCTTTTCCATTCTCTAGACTTTCCTGTTCTGAAGACGTTAACTTTTTACATTTTTTTCATCCCTTGCATGCTTTTCTCCTTGGCTTTTTTTTTTATTTTCCAATTTTTAGAGAAGTTTTTCTCGCTCTCAAGGATTTTGGCATCTAGGACATAGACCCTTTTTTCACATTTTAGAGATATGGTTTTTCATGTTCTCAAGGGCTTAGACATCTAGGCCGCTGGCCTTTTTCCATATTTTAGAGAGAAAGTTTTCCCGCTCTCAAGGGCTTAAGCATATAGGCCGCTGACTTTTTTTCCACATTTTAGAGTGAAGGTTTTTCCTGTTCTCAAGGGCTTAAGCATCTAGGACGCCGATTTTTTTTTCCACATTTTAGTGAGAAAATTTCCCCGCTCTCAAATGCTTAGGAATCTAAGTCTCTGACTTTTTTTCACATTTTAGAGAGAAGGATTTCCCTCTCTCAAATGCTTAGGCATCTAGGCCGCCGACCTTTTTTCACATTTTAGAGAGGAGGTTTTTCAGCTCTCAAGGTCTTGATGACCTAGACCGATGACCTTTTTTCAACATTTTCTTCTCAGAATAGTGCCCGTATACACTTTCAAGGATTTAGGCTCTTTCAATGAAACCATGACCCCGTTTTGATTTTCTTATGAGAACAGTGCCCGTAGAAACTCCCAAAGACATAGGCTCTTTCAGTGGAACCATGGCCCCGTTATGATTTATTTATGAGAACGGTGCCCGTAGACACTCCTAAGGACTTAGGCTCCCTCCATGAAACCATGACCCCATTTTGATTTTCTTTTGAGAAAGATATCCGTAGACACTCATAAGTATTTAGGCTCCTTCCGTGGAACCATGGCTCTATTTTGATTTCCTTCTGAGAGTAGGACTTATGAACTACCATTCTCAAGGACTTATGCCCTTACCTAGGACTTATGTCCTTAGTTCTTTCTGAAAGTAGGACTTATGAAATGTCTCTCCTAGGAACTTACACCATTAGTTTAATTGTCGAAAAAGAGAGAGAGTTGACATCCTGCACATTATTATGCCATTAATGCCATAAATTTTGATTGAAAGTTCCAAATCGAATTCTATGAGATTCCTCAATAAGTAGACTTCTGTATCTTTGTGATGATATAAGATTCGTCGTATAGTTGGCTTCCAATATTTCCCCTTTCCATTTTCGATTCCCTTCCCATTATCATTTTTCGTTCCTATTCTCAAGACTGTTCTTGTTGTTAAGCTAATTTCGTTCCCGTTCTCAAGCTAATTTCATTCTTGTTGTTAAGCTAATTTAGCTCCTATTCTCAAGCTAATTTCATTCTCGTTCTCAGGAGTTTCCCGTTCTCAGGAGTATCCCATTCTCATGACTTTCCCGTTCTTGAGACTTTCCCGTTCTCAGGACTTTCCCGTTCTCGAGACTTATCCGTTCTGAGGACTTTTCCCAGTCTCAGGATTTTTCAATTCTCAGCACTTTTCCAGTTCTCACTACACTTGCATTCTCAAGTTATTTCAACTCAAAACTTTAAATCAAATTAAAACTCAAAACTTTGTTTATCACGATAATTTCGTCCACCATCGAAGATAATTCGGCCCCCGCTGTCAAGACTTTTCCTGTTGTCAATCTAATTTCATTCCTGTTCTCAGAAGTTTCCTATTCTCAGGACTTCCCTGTTCTCAAGACTTTCCCATTCTTGAGACTTTCTCATTCTCAGGGTTTTCCCGTTCTTGAGACTTTTCCCGTTCTGAGAACTTTTCCCAGTTTCAGGACTTTTCCTATTCTCGAGATTTTTTCCGTTCTCAGGACTTTCCCGTACTTGAGACTTTTTCCGTTCTTAGTACTTTTCCTATTCTCGAGATTTTTCTCGTTCTCAAGATTTTTCCCGTTCTCAAGTCATTTCAACTCAAAACTTTAAATCAAATTAGAATTAAAACTTATAACTTTGTTTATCACGAGTCAAATAAGTTCTCTCCTTCTTTTTTAGAAGTTGTTGATGACATAAAAGAAATAAGTCATTCCAATATGCAAGGAACGAGTTTATCATTTTCTATTCCGTTTCCAGTTTTGTACTTGTTGCCTTTCTCATCTCTGCTTCCAATCCACTATTGTCGTTCTCAAGATTTTTTCCGTTCTCAAGTCATTTCAATTCAAAACTTTAAATCAAATTAGAACTAAAACTTAAAACTTTGTTTATCACTAGTCAAATAAGTTCTCTCCTTTTTTAGAAGTTGATAATGACGTAAAAGAAATAAGTCATTCCAATATGCAAGGAACAAGTTTACCGTTTTCTGTTCCGTTTCTAGTTTTGTACCTGTTGTCGTTCTCATCTCTGCTTCCAACCCACATCTGTTTATGTTCCCGCTTTCATTGTTGAGGCGGCATTTGATTTGGTTTTTGGCATTTTGGGAGGGATTTCTTCGAGTTTTTCTCTAACTCTCAATGAAAGCACCAAAATGTGATGAATTTTTTCGGTATGGAGAACCTTCTACGAACAAATAATAAAAATCATAATTTAAAGAGAGAATGAGAGAATAAGACACCATCATTTACGTGGAAAATTTCTAAAGAGAAGAAAAACCAGGGGAAGATTGTTGATATTCACTTATGTAAAGGATTTTACATAGTTGTTCATGATAGAAGAGAGGAAGGGCAGTGCGTTTAGTTAAAGTTTGCTTAGGTCTCTCTCTTTTTCTTCATGTCCTTGTACTTATAGGCTTGACAATAATAATAATAATAATAATAATAATAATAATAAAAGATAAAGGGGGATGATCACAACCCCCTATGTTTTCGGCTGATGGGATCTTCTTCCTTTCCCTTTCTCATTTCCCATCTGTCTCACTCAACTGCCAATTTAATCACAACCACTTGGTGATTTTCCTGTGGTTCTGAGCCCATCAGTCAGAACCATTTGGTGGCCTCCCAATCTGTCTTGTCGATGATGATCACCTTCCCTTCATTTGTTGTAATGTCTTTCCGTTCTTTTTACTGTGGACTTATTAATAGATTTTCCGTTTTCGTCACTATGTGCTCATTGGCGAGTTTCTCTCATTTTCATCAATACGGGCTCAGTGATAGAAATTCTCCCGTTTCTCTATTTTTCATTTTCCTTCTCTCGTACATTAAGATATGTGACAATAATGTTGTACCAGAACAATAACATGATAATTTATTAAAATAAATAAGGAGCAAGTATACCATTCCATAATTGCATCGTAGGAGTTTGAGTTTGATGTTCTGCATTTGTTGGTAGAGTTGTTGATGTTTCCATATTTTCTTTTTTCTTTTGAGAACCATGTCCGTAGACACTCCCAAGGACTTAAGCTATTTTTGTAAAACCATGACCTCGTTTGATTTTCTTTTGAGAACGATATTCGTAGACACTCCTAAGGACTTAGGCTCGTTCCATGAAATCGTGACCCCGTTTTGATTTCCTTTTGAAAACCATGTCTGTAGACGCTCCCTAGGTCTTAGGCTTCTTCTGTGGAACCTTGGCCCCATTTTGATTTCATTTTGAGAACGATGTTCGTAGACATTCCCAAAGACTTAGGCTCCTTCCATGAAACCATGACACCGTTTTGATTTTCTTCTGAGAATGAAGTCCGTAGACACTCCTAATGACTTAGGCTCCTTTCATGGAACCATTACCCCGTTTTGATTTCCTTTTGAGAACGATATTCGTAGACACTCCCAAGGACTTAGGCTTCTTCTGTGGAACCATGGTCCCGTTTTGATTTGCTTTTGAGAACAGTGCCCGTAGACACTCTCGAGGACTTAGGCTCCTTCCACGGAGTCATGGCCCCGTTTTGATTTCCTACAGGCTCATCGATAGAGAGAATGTTTAGGTCGCCAACCTTCTGAGAACAGTGCCCGTAGACACTTTCGAGGACTTAGGCTCCTTCCACGGAGTCTAGGTCGCCGACCTTTTTTTCACATTTTAGAGAGAATGTTTTTCCGCTCTCAAGGTCTTAAGCATCTAGGCCACCGTTTTTTTTTTTACATTTTAGAGAGAATATTTTTCTCGTTCTCAAGAGCTTAGGCATCTAGGCCGCCAAACTTTTTTCCCCATTTTAAAGAGAAGGTTTTCCCGCTTTATGGGGCTTAGGTTTTGGGCCGCTGACCTTTTTTTACATTTTAGAGAGAATGTTTTCACGCTCTCAAGGGCTTGGGCATCTATGTCTCCGACCTTTTTTCCACATTTTAGATAGACAGTTTTTCCCGTTCTCAAGGCTTAGGCATCTAGGACGCCGACATTTTTTTCATATATCTAGAGAGAATGTTTTCCTGTTCTCAAGGGCTTAGGTATCTAGGCCGCCGACCTTTTTCACATTTTAGAGAGAAGATTTTTTCAACTCTCAAGGTCTTGGGCATCTAGGCCGCGACCTTTTTCCACATTTTCTTCTGAGAACTGTGCTCGTAAACACTACCAAGAATTTAGGCTCTTTCAGTGAAACCATGACCCCGTTTTGATTTCCTTCTAAGAACGGTGCCCGTAGAAACTCCCAAGAACTTAGGCTCCTTCAGTGGAACCATGGCCGCGTTATGATTTCCATATGAGAATGGTGCTCGTAGACACTCCCAAGGACTTATGCTCCTTCTGTGGTACCATGGCTCTGTTTTGATTTCCTTCTGAGAATGATTTCCGTAGACACTCATAAGGATTTTTGTAGACACTTAGACTCTTTCCGTGGAACCATGGGCCCCTGTTTATTTCCTTCTGAAAGTAGGACTTATGAACTACCTCTCCCAAGGACTTATGCCCTTAGTTCCTTCTGAGAGTAAGACTTATGAACTACCCCTCCCAAAGACGTACGCCCTTAGTTCAATTATCGAAGAAGATATAGAGCTCATAGCCTGCACGTTATTATGCCATAAGTTTTTATTAAGAGCTCCAAATCGAATTCTGTGAGGTTCCTCAATACGTAGACTTATGTATCTTCCTGATGATATAAGATTCGTCGTATAGTTGGCTTCCAATATTTCCCATTTCCATTTTTGATTCCGTTCCCATTTTCATTTTCCATTCCCGTTCTCAAGACATTTCCTATTGTCAAGCTAATTTTATTCCCGTACTCAAGCTAATTCCGTTCCCATTCTCAAACTAATTTCATTCCTGTTCTCAAGCTAATTCTGTTTTCGTTCACAGGAGTTTCCATTTCTTAGGAATTTCTTATTCTCAAGACTTCTCCGTTCTCAAGACTTTCCTGTTCTTGAGACTTTCCCGTTCTAAGGACTTTCCCGTTCTGGAGGTGTTTCTTGTTCTCAAGACTTTTCCTAGTCTCAAGACTTTCCCGTTCTCTGAACTTTTCCCATTCTCAATACACTTTCCGTTCTCAAGTTATTTCAACTCAAAACTTTAAATCAAATTAAAAATCAAAACTTTGTTTATCACGATAATTTCGTCCGCCATCGAAGATAATTCCGTCCCCACTGTCAAGATTTTTCCTGTTGTCAAGCTAATTCCTTTCCTATTCTCAGGAGTTTCCCGTTCTCAGGACTTCCCCGTTCTCAGGACTTTCCCGTTCTTGAGACTTTCTCGTACTCAGGGCTTTCCCGTTCTCGTGACTTTTCCTGTTCTCAGAACTTTTCCCGGTCTTAGGACTTTCCTGTTCTCAGGACTTTTCATGTTCTCGAGATTTTTACCGTTCTAAAGACTTTTCCCATCCTTGAGACTTTTCCTATTTTCAGGACTTTTCGCGTTCTCGAGATTTTTCACATTCTTAAGATTTTTCCCGTTCTCAAGTCATTTGAACTCAAAACTTTAATTCAAATTAGAATTAAAACTCAAAACTTTGTTAACATGAGTTAAATAAGTTCTCTCATCTTTTTTTAGAAGTTGATAATGATGTAAAAGAAATAAGCCAATCGAATATGCATGGAACGAGTTTACCGTTTTATGTTTCGTTCCCAATTTTGTACTTGTTATCGTTCACATCTCTGCTTCCAACCCACTGCCGTTTATGTTCCAGCTTTCATTATTGATGGGGCATTTGATTTGGTTTTTGGCATTTTGGGAGGGATTTCTTCGAGTTTTTTCTCTCACTCTCAATGAAAGCACCAGAATAAAAATGATATTTTTGGTATGGAGAACCCTCTATGAACAAATAATAAGGGATAATGAGAGAAAAAATATCATCATTAAAAGGAAGAAAAATCACGAGATGATTGTTGATATTCACTTATGTAAAAGATTTTACATAGTTGTTCATGAGAGAAGAGATGAATGGCAATACCTTAAGTTGAGGTTTGCTTCGGTCTCTCTATTTTCTTTTTCATGTGCTTGTACTTATAGGCCTGACAATAATAATAATAATAATAATAATAATAATAGTAAAGATAAAGGAGGATGATCTTACCTCCTATGTTTTCAGCTAATGGGATCTTCTTCCTTTTCCTTTCTCATTTCCCATCTGTCTTGCTTAGCTGCCAATTTAATCACAGCCACTTGACGATTTTCTATGGTTCCGAGGCCACAACCATTTGGTGGCCTGCCAATCTGTCTTGTTCAGGTCACTTCAACTCACCCAATCAATTACGGCCATTTGATTGTCCGTCTGAACCCATTTTCTTGTTATGCTGTTCTTTCCCGTCCGGAAGTGATGGTCCCCCGTTCTGGAAGTGATGGACCCCCCGTTCTTGAAGTGATGGACCTTCCTCATTCTTGAAGTGATGGTTCCTCGTTCTGGAAGTGATAGCAATCTGTTTATGAATGCCTCGCGACTTCAACTCGTAAATCATTTTTGCTTTACTTCCGCTTTCCACGAGCCCCAGGTAGGTCCCTTTTGTCCACGTGGCAGCGGGTATATTTTAGCTGTTTACTGCGTTCTGGGAAATATGTTTACTGAGAAGATGAACATAGTAGGGATGAAATTGTTAGCTAATCTCCATACAAAATGCTTAATTTTAGATGGAATATCTAGTTTCCAGACTAATTTTCAGAAATTAGGACTAATGGCAGTAATAGAAGAGGAACAGATTTCAAGTTCTTAAAGGCCTGATTATGAAGAATGTAATAACAAGATTTAACACTGAAAATACCCCTCTTACTAGGCCATATCAAAGAATTAACAGAACAGATAGGATTAATAGTAATAGCTAAAATACCCCTCTTACTATCCTCCTGATTATCTTCCTTAAGAGTGGCTAAACTATTTTTTGAAAGCTGAATATTATGATTAGGATCATTCCTCAAACCTTTATTCCACTTTTTGAAATTATTTCTACACAATTTCAGCTAATTGATCAAATTACCGATACCACCCTTAGAAACAGAAGAATTTCAGGCTTTCAGCTATTAAAAAAACAGGTTCAAAAGACTACGCAAGCATCAATTTGACTCAAATTTTAAAATTAGATTCTGTTTACATATTTTTGTTAAATAATTATTTAGTTGTTGGGTTTGTTATTAAACCAGTTTCTAATTCGACCGTATTTATAAATACATAAATTTTAAATTATTCTTCCTTTTATTTTTAAAAACTGGGTTAAATTCTTAATTGAGCCTTGAAATAACTTCCAAGTTGCAAATCCGATCACAGGTAGTAGCTATATAGATATAGGCTCCAATCCGGGTTGTCCAGAGGTTCCATTTCCCAAGTTATGACCAACTCTTTCTTTCACATACCAACAATACAAATCCTAGATCTTCACCTCATCTTCTTCTCTTCTCTCCCTACATTCCTTCATTCACTTTCTTTCCATTTCTCTCACTTCGATTTCAACTCAACCGGCATACTATACCAGGGAGATGCAGAGCCTTCTCTAGGAGCCATTGAATTTAACCTCATAAACTACCCCTACAGAGTTGGCTGGACAACTTATGCAGAGAAAGTCCCACTTTGGGACCCCATAACTGGAAACCTCACTGACTTCACCACTCATTTCAGCTTCTCCATTGACACACAAGGACTTCCTGATAATCGCCATGGTCATGGGCTTGTTTTCTTCCTTGCTCCATTTGAATTTCAATCCCCTTTGAACTCTGGTGGTAGTTTACTTGGTCTGTTTGATCCACAAAGCATTCATTCAGCTCAGACCCAAATTGTAATGGTTGAGTTTGATTCTTTCTCCAATTACCAATGGGATCCTCCATTTGAGCATGTGGGTATCAACAAAAACTCAATTTCTTCATCCGTTTACACAGCTTGGAATGCTAGCTTCCATAGTGGGGATGAAGCAGATGTGTGGATTTCCTACAATTCAACAACAAAAAATTTGACAGTTTCTTGGGGATACAAGAAAACTTCAAATCGTTTGGAAGATTCAAGTATTTATTACGAAATTGATCTGATGAAGGTTCTGCCTCAGTGGGTGAAAATTGGATTTTCAGCCTCAACTGGTAATGTTACAGAGAGACATACACTTAAATCTTGGGAATTCAACTCCAGCTTGGACTTGGAATTCACCCCATCAATTGGAAGTAAACAAAACAAAGTAAAAATAATAATGGGTGTGACAATTTCTGGGGCTGCTGTTTTGGCTGGGTCAATAATTGGAGTCCTAATTTGGCAATGGAAGCAAAAGAAAAGAAAAACAAAGGGAGTAAGCTTTTCATCTGCTAATAGTGATTTTGACATTGATGGGATACCAAAGAGTTTTCTGTATAAAGATCTTGCCATGGCTACCGATCAGTTCTCTAACGAGCGAAAACTAGGTGAAGGAGGATCAGGTATAGTTTATAAAGGTTACATTGCTGATACAAATTTGGCAGTTGCTGTGAAGAGAATCTCAAATGTATCTAAACAAGGCAAAAAGGTTTTCGATACTGAGGTGAGGATCATAAGTCGGTTACGGCACCGGAATCTGATGCAGCTCCTAGGTTGGTGCCATGAAAATAATGAGCTCTTGCTCGTTTACGAGCTTGTTCCGAATAGTACTCTCGATTCCCACCTCTTTGGAAGGAAAAGTCTTCTTCCTTGGGTTACAAGGTACGATATATCTTTAGGTTTAGCCTCTGCTTTGCTTTATCTTCATGAAGAGTGGGAGCAATGCGTGCTGCATCGTGATATCAAATCAAGCAACGTCTTGCTCGATTTCAATTTCAACGTCAAGCTCGGAGATTTCGGATTGGCACGTCTAGTGGACCACGGATTAGGCCCCCAAACAACAAATCTGGCTGGTACTTTAGGGTATATAGCTCCTGAGTGTATTAGTACAGGAAGAGCAAGCAAAGAGTCTGATGTGTTTAGTTTTGGGGTAGTTGCCTTAGAAATTGCCACTGGAAGAAAGTCAATTGGTTTAATCGATAAGGATTTAGGTAAAGGACTAGTAGAGTGTGTCTGGGATCTTTATGGAAGAAATGAGCTGCTTTCGGCCGTGGATGATAGATTGCGGTCCGATTTCGATGCGAAGCAAGCAGAGTGTTTGATGATTGTTGGGTTATGGTGTGCTTCTCCTTATCATAGGATGAGACCTTCAATAAGGCAAGCAATTCAAGTTCTAAATTTTGAAGCAAGGTTGCCAGTACTACCAAAGAGTATACCTGTTCTCATGTATTGTATTCCTTCCCCAACAATGAGTTCCACTCTTCCTTTAATCACTACAAGCCTTGACGAGGGTCGTTGAATAAGTATAATTTACACATTTCTTATTGTTGTTGTGAGAGCACATAAATGTTTACATGTACCGAATTCTAAGTTGTGCATTTTTCTCTGTTCCTATTTTTAGTATAGAGTTTGTTGACAAATGACATGTGACTTTGGTTAGGGGGAAAATAAGATTTCTCTCTTTGTTCCTATTCTTTCCTAACATGGGTTTGAGTCCACATGAAACTGCTTGTTGTGTTAAGTAAACTTATTTTTGAGATAACTAAGGATACTTTTTAGCTAAAATATTCTAATATATTGCCATAATGTTGCCAAGATATTGTATTAGAGACAGTGGATTGTTTCTTGACAGTCCAAGATATAAAATTGAATCCTAAGAAAACATAGAAGCCAGTTGTCGAGCGACGTGGATAAAGATAACCCGTCCAGTCTGGACCAGAATAAGCTTTAATAGTTAGCGGACTAATAAAGTGCAGAAAAGAAGACCAAAATCCAGAGTCCCTTTGAGATGATGAATGATACTTTTTGCTGCTATGAGATGAAGAGGCTGCCTTTGGCACATGAACAGAGTAACATGGTGAACCACAAAAACATATGAAATATAGTCTATTGAAAGTCAAGTACTCTAAGAGCCAACGAGTTGGCGGTACTTATGAACTAGAAACGTTTGATTGCCAATGAGAATAATTTCATAAACGTATAACAGATGTAGCAACATAACAGATTGAAAGCGATAAATAAAAAGAGAATGATCAACATGATATTAGATGAAACCAAACTGTACGAGAGATGTTAAGCGTTGAAACCAAGCCTGAGGTGTCTGTCTGAGTCCATAAATATCCTTCACATCAAGCTACATGTAGTCCACCCAAAGGATATTGCAAAACTTGGCACAATATGAATAGTGGTGGATTCGATCGCAAGGCTAAATGTCTCATCAAAGTCAATTTCGGGTTATTGAACCCAATTATAATTCTTTGAGAACATTAATGATGGGTGTGTTTTTTGGGTGGTTTTTTCAGTCAATTTGGGTGGTTTTTTCGGTTTTACTTACACTCTTAATGATGGGTGTGTTTCACATTCATGTTTTAGATATTTTTTACTTTAATTTTGTTTGTTCTTTGAAATTTATTGCTAGATTTATGTTTGTTTTGTTATGTAAGATAATCAAGTGCACTTGGGAAGATAAAAGCGATATAAAAAGTGATAAAATGATGGATCTAAGAAGAAAGGCCAGCGTTGTAATGCTGGCTTCCACCGTCGCGACGCTGGCACAACATTTGAAAGGCAGTAAGGCCAGCGTCGCGATGCTGGCTTTCCAGCGACGTGACGCTGGCTTTCCAACGACGCGACGCTGGCGCAACAACAAAAAAAACATAGATTCACCAACGTCGCGACACTGGCTCCCACCATCGCGACGCTGGTGCGATTTCAGATATTTTTTTGTGCATTTTTTTTGCTCTAATCTTATCCTTGATGAACTCTAGCATATAGATAGAATATTTTAGGATTCTTTGAGACGTTTTTGGACGTAAGAGGCAAGGGAAAAAAACTCTTGGACAAGAGAATAACAAGATCCAACCCGAACATAAATTTCAACTCCAATTTCCTCTTCAAATCCAATCTTTCTTTTCTCTTTTCTCCATGTTCATCAATATTGTTATGATATTTTCTAATTTTAGTTTGTTTTAATTTTCCAATCTAAGGTACAATATTGTTATGAAGTATATGTATTTATCAACTACAAAACTGCTTTTCATTGATGATGATCAATGTTTACAAATAATGATTTGAAAAAATTATGGAATAAAAATTTCTCCAGTATTCGAGACAGCTCTTTTTTAGAACATTTTTTTGCCCAACTTTGCTTTACCCATACTTAGAACGGTCAAAGGAAGTACTTATTGACTGCATCAGAATTAACTGTATGCGGTAAATCATATTCATCCATGTTTATTAGCATGAGAGCTCCTCTAGAGAAAGCCTTCTTGACAATGAAAGGTTCTTCGTAATTTGGGGTCCACTTCCCCCGGTGATCCTTTTGATATGAGAGTATATTTTTCAACAACAAGTCTCCTTCTCGAAAACATCGGGGACACAATTTTTTGTCATATGCGTGCATCATTTTTCTTTGATATAATTGTCCTCTACATAATGCAGCCAATTTTTTTCATCGATAAAATTCAATTGCTCATATCGTGTTTGTACCCACTCTGCTTCTTCTGATTTCACCTCCATTAAGACTCTGAGGGAGGGAATTTCCACCTCGATTGGAAGGACCACTTCCATTTTATATACCAAAGAGAACGGCATTGCCCCAGTTGATATTCAGACTGATGTGCGGTATCCATGTAGTGTAAAAGGGAGCATCTCATGCCAATCCTTATAAACCTCTGTCAACTTCTCTATAATCTTTTTTATGTTCTTATTGGCTGCTTCCACTACTCCGTTTATCTTCGAATGTAAGGAGATGAAGTATGATGCTTAATTTTGAAGTGCTCACATAATTCTCTCATCATCTTGTTGTTTAAATTTATCCTATTATCTGTGATGATCCTTCTAGGTAGACCATATTGGCAAATTATTTCTTTTTTAATGAACTTAACAACCGCACTTTTGGTTACACTCGAATAAGAACTCGCCTCCACCCATTTGATAAAATAATTTATAGAGACTAAAATGAAACGATGCCCTTTAGAGACTTTTGGTGTGATGGGACCAATGACGTCCATGCCCCACATAAAGAATGGCTAAAGGCACGGCCATGACATGTAAAGGGGATGCGCATACGTAAATTTTATCCACATAAATTTGACATTTATGATATTTCTTGACATGCTTAATGTAGTCAGATTCTAGAGTTAACCAATAATATCCTGCTCTCAAGATTTGTTTGATCATCATACGTCCGTTAGCATGAACACCACAAATTCCTTCGTGAACTCCCTCTATGGTTTGATTCGCTTCCCTTGCGTCAACACATATTAAATGCACCATAACATGGTTTCTTTTGTAGAGTATTTCACCATTCAAGAAGAAACTCATGGACAATCTTCTAATAGTGCGTTTATCATTCTCAGAAGCTTTAAATGGATATTATCCATTCTTTATATACTGTTTGATGTCGTAACACCATGGTCTTGTGTCTGGCTCTTCTTCAATGCTTATACAATGAGTAGGAAAATATCGCTTCTCAATTTTTATGGGTTGAACTTCTTCCAAAAAGTCTGCGGCAAACATGAACGCTAGAATTGCCAGTGCATCTGTGATTTGATTATTCTCTCTAGAGATATGGCCAAATGAGATCACTTCAAAAGCTCGGCTTAACTTAGTTACATGTTTGTTATAAGGTACCAGCTTGAAGTCTCTAGCTTCCCATTCCCTGTTTAGTTGACGTATCACCAATAATGAATCTCCATACATTCGAAACTTCATCATCTTCATATCACATTATGCTTGAATTCCCATGGAACATGCCTCATATTCTGTCATTTGTTTATACAGTCAAAGCATAATTTTTACGTGAATGGGAAAAACTTTCCCTCAGGAGATATGAGGATTGCCCCAATTTCATGTCCTACATCATTAGATGCGCCATCAAATAACATTGTCCATAATTCTGGATCCATAGATTCTCCATTTTTTAATATGACTGATATGTTCTCATCAGGAAAATCAAACGTCATACGTTCATAATCTTGCACTGGTTGATTCGCCAGATAATCAGCAATTACACTTCTTTTTATTGACTTTCTCGTGACATAGACAATATCATATTCCGTTAGCAATATTTTCCATTTAGCAAATTCGCCAAGGATATACTTGATTGGATCTATCTTTGAAATTAACCAAGTGGTGTGGTATAACGTGTACAGTCTACGCCGATGAGCAATCCAAGCTAATATACAACACATTTTCTCCAACATCGAATAATTAGCCTCATAGTTTGTGAACCTTTTGCTTAAATAGTATATTGCTTATTATTTCCTTTCAGAACATCGTGTTGACCAAATACGCAATCCATGGATTTTTCTGTTACTGTAAGATACAAAATGAGGGGACACCCTGGAGTTAGAGGAGTAAGTATAGGTGGATTTTATAAATTCTCTCATGTATAATTGATGGAGCACCATTAGCGGAGCATAACCAGTACAACCCAATGGTCCTGGGAGCGGGACCCATTGAAAGTCACCACATCTATAGATCATCGATGTCTTCGATATCCAATGGGATTTTCAAATAACATCCTCATTTTTCAACTTCGAATAGGTATGAGAGCCACACCTCTTTTGTGGGAAACTACAGATTCTATTTGGCCGTTCCAAATTCTGCAATGATAATTCTCGTCTTCATCCATAAACTTGAAAATTTAACTTGAGGACATTTGAAATCTGGGGGACATCTTAGATGACTGAGAATCCAATTACATAAAAGAGATGGAGAGCCGAAGAACTTCCCTTTTCCAAACACCCGGATCTGATTTAAGGAACCAAAAGTCTCAGCGAGAATTGAGATAACAGGGTTAACACCATGTTCAACTTGAAGGAACATTTTTATCACTTTATCATCCACATAACCTTGAATCTTTAGAAATAATACGGTGTCATAAATACACAGAGCATAAAGAGCCATACCCTTATCTTCCTTCAAGACATTTTGGGTGAGATCTAGGAGGTAATCCACTGGCGCACACTCATTCCCCCTTTAACTTTCAGTCTTTTCTCAATCTCAGATGCATGGACAGTACCCAAGAGCTTGGATAAAGCTCTCTTCAATGTAAGCTTTTTGTCGTAATTATAAACTTTATTCGTGTTTTGCAGCGGGACACTCAGTAGGGATTGATTTTCTTCAATTGTAGGAGTAAGATTAATTGTTCCAAAGGTGAAACATCTATACGGAGGGTCCCAGGAATGCATTAAAACCTCAAGAATGGAAGTGTTGACTGTAATATACAGAAGATAAGCGATGTGACCATATTTGTTGACAAACAAATTTTTCTGCTCCAGTGAAAAATCCTCACATATCTTCTTCAACCTCTCCAAATCAGTGTGTGAGAACTCTATCTTAGTGATTGATGGTAAAAGAACGACCTCTTCCTTTGTCAAACAATCTCCTTTTCGTTTTTGCGTTCCTCTGACTATTGGTCTACGGTAGCTTGATCTTCTATCACACTCGGAGTAGAAGTCATGGTCTCTAAAATATAAATGAATTGAATACTTCTTTACAATTCTTATTACATATCATGATGCATGTATGCAAAAAAGAAAGACGAAGTCAGAAGTGAAACAATGGGGAAGAAAAGAAATGTTTAAATAGCGTAAGACAAAGTAAACCATGATACCATATTTGAGCAGAATCTCTATTTCTACCAAATATTGGCCGTGAGGTGGGCTATAAAAACTAAATTCATGTGTGGTTGGGATCTCAAATATTTTAATAGGCTCTCAAGTTGTCCACACTATTATCCAAACTGAGTAACATAGGCCCCCAAACGGTATCCCGAAAGGTTCGGCTTGAGTGAGAACTTTCATGAGCTTGCACGGGAATCGCAATTCCACGAAAGCATTCCACTACTCGTCCTCGCTAATCTTAAAGGGAAAGCCCGGGTATAGGGCTAATGTATGTGTGTGAAATTAGAAATTATGTAAAGAAATATACTTCGTAAAAAAATGAACTATATACAACTACAATCATGAATCAGAAAAATAATGAATCATATAAACAAACAAAGAACCACACAAAATGATATTTTGGCTTGACTCTCTATCGATCTAAAAATGGTTAAACCAATATTGTCCCCGGTGGAGCCAAGCTGTCGCAACGTGTCTGCGATGTAGAGCGGCGATTGAAAAATCATTTTTTGAAAAAAAAAAAAAATTTGGTCTACGAAAACTCAAAATTAGTTCGGGAGTCATTTGTGTGTGGAAAAAGTATTAGCACCCCGTCACATCCATTTATAAAATGGTTACTAAATTTAATCAAATGCTATAGAAAATTTATTTTTAAAACAAAAGTTAAAGAAAACATTTTTTGAATGTCCCATTTGGTACATTTTATATCATAAAAATGAACAAAATAAATTATATTTAATGGGTGGTACAAAGACCATTGAAATTTTTTTATTTTTTATTTTTTTATATATTTTTTAAATCAAAATATTATTAGAGTTATTTTCGGTATCCCATGAATAACTCCCCACCTTAATAGTTCGAGAAATTTGGTATCCCAAAAATCTCAAAGTCCTTCATAAGATTTTTTTAGTGAAAATTAAATAATGAAATTAACAAAATTTAAATATAATTGTTATGATTTTAATTTATGAGCTCTAATTCTAATGATAAAAGAATGAAATAAGAATCACATTGTAATCATAACAATATGACAATGATACATAAATAAATATGAGATATGGAGAACAATAATTATGAAGAAAAAAAGGTAAGAAAAATTAAAAAAATGATAAAATATATGACAAATTTAAAGATGTTGTGAAAAGTAAAAAAAAATGTAAAATATGTAAAAGAATGGAAGAAATAAGTATGAATTGAAATAAGCATAAAATTTTATCATAAGTTCATAAAAGAAAAATAAAATGAAACGAAACAGTGCAAAGGAAATCCTCTGTTGCAAGATTTTGTTTTTTTAAATAATATAAACTAATAATAATAATTAAAAATAGATTTTTTTTTGGACATAGATATGCTCCGTTTTTAATTTTTGACTACTTAATATACTAATTATCATTTTTTCTGTTTTTCCTCATTAGCCATTGCTAATCAAATAAAAAATGAATGATCATTAGTGATAACTAGTTTAAATAAGTGTCACTAAAAAGGATAAAAAAATAAGCTTTCAAAATAGATTTTTTTTATATAAATATTCCCATTTTTATTTTATACTACTTAGTTTACTAATTACCATTTTTTCTTTCTTCTTTCATTACTAGAAATGATCATGGATGATGACTAGTTTAAACAAGTGTCACTAAAGTGATGAATGAAATCTAAAAAAACAAAAGACTCGTAAGAACATAAAAAAAGTTGAAAGTTTAAATATTGACATAATCTTGTATAGAAATTTTACTCTTTATTTTATATTTTTTTAGGTATGAGAAAGTATCATAAGGGATCTTTGCATCAAATGTACATTTTCATTCATTAGGGTTGATTCACATTGAATTAATTTTACACTCCTCAAAAGATTTATCTTCATCCTCATCAATTGAGTTGATGACAAAAACATCTCATTATCAAACTTGTAAAAAAATTATCAATACATGAAAATAAAACTTAAGATAAAAAATATGAGAAATGGTAAAGAAAGAATAAACAACTTATGTCTGGAAAAAGAAACAAAAAAATACCAACTACATGAGTATGAAGAAGAGAGATGATGAATAATAATGAACAAGATATATAGTAAGTCAAAGTGCACGAAATTGAAACTAGTTTAAGAAAAAGAATGGAAGAAGATGAAAGATAAATAGAAGTGTAGACTCTCTTTCTTTTTCTCTAAGAAAGTATCTCTTATTTTCTCACCCACACTCTCTCTAAAAGATATTATTTCCTTCTTTCTCAAGACCTTTATTTCTCTCTCTAAAACCACCTCTCTTTCTCACTCTCCAATCCTCTTTTTCAAGTAAAGTATCTCCTCTATTTATAGGCAAACTTATGGCTTCACTTTTTATTTTTAATCATTTTTGCTCCTTTTTTATTTTTTTAGTCATTGAACAATTCTTCTTATTTTAGGCCTTGAGCTATTTTTCATATCATACATATAGTTTTAGACTAGTATATGTGCCAAAAAATAACATTTATATTTTTAAAGTATTGGACCGGACAAAATCCCCTATCTACATTGATGTTTGAGAAATATCAATAATTACGTTAGAGAAATTCATTGATAGGATTACAATAAACATTGATTGATTGGGATATGAAATTTTGATCATTGAAATTCATATTATTTTTACGTAATGATCTTAACTGTTTTAGTTTAATATTATATAAAAAACCCCATTTTTCAATACTCTCAATTAAAATTAGTGTCTAGTTCATTTTAATAATTAATATCAATCAATCCATGTAGATGATACTCTATATTCATAGAATTTTATTACTTGATACGATAGTGTACACTTGTACTTTTGAAAAATCATAATAAGAGAGAGATAGAGGCTGAGAGAAGAAGATGAGGGGAAAATAGAGGTGGGTTTTATCCGGATTGCAGAAAAAAGGGTTTTTGCCTAAAGTAGACCACTTGAAAAGCTAAATGCCTAAAAATAGAGTTTCCTCCTAATTTTTACTGATCTAAACTCATGGCCCACTATCCATCAACTTTTTCTCAATCTCTATAAAATTCTTCACCCTCGTACCCTTCTTACACCAGTCTAATCAAATGTCAAATTATTCTACTTCAACACTCAACTTTCATGGCTTCTTAAGAAAGCCATCCACATATATCTCATTTCTACTTCATCGACAGTCCATTCCTGCACCTTCTTCTTCAAAAAAAATTCCCTTCCATCTTCTTCTTCCTTTTCAAAATTTTTACCCGTTGCAAGAGAAGCATTCAATATCTTCATTCTAAAAAAACCTTGCATATACACAAGTTTTATTGTTTGTTACTGAGTTTTGGTTGTTTTGGGTTTATTTGTGTTACTGAGTTTTATAAGAATTTTTTTTTAGGTTTTTGTTATTGAGTTTTACACAATAAGTAGTATGTTGAAAATGATGGTTTCAAGATAATCTTGAAGCAATCTTAAAGGCTTCTTAGTCATCTTGTAAACTTCAACGATGGTCTTGAAGTCATCATAGAGTCGTCTTGTAAACTTCAAGACGACATCAATATCATCTTGAAACCATCTTGTATACTTCAATATGGCTTCAAGAGGATTATGATGCCATTTTGAAGTCTACAATATTACTCCAAGAGAACTTCAAAATCATCTTGAATCTACAATATTGCTTCAAGATGATTTTAAGATGATATTGAAGCCGTCTTATAGACTTCAAGATGGCATTAAGATCATCTTGAAGTCATATTCATGTATACAAGAGTGATTTAGGATGGCTTCGAGATCATTTTAAGTCCATCTTGAAGTCTACAAAGCTTCATGATGACTTTAAGATGATATTGGAGCCATTTTGTAGACTTCAAGAAGGCTTCAAGATCATCTTGAAGTTTTCTTCAAGTCTACAAGAGTGTTTCAAGATGCTTTCAAGATCATTTTAAAGTCTATAAGATTATTTCAAGATGACTTAAAGATGATATTGAAACCATCTTGTAAACTTTAAGACAGATTCAAGATCGTTTTGAAGTCGTCTTCAAATCTATAAGAGTACTTCAAGATAACTTTGAGATGGTTTCAAGATCATCTTGAAGTCTACAAGATTACTTCAAGATCATATTGAAATCTACAAGATTGTGTTAAGATGACTTCAAGATAAAATTAAAGTCTATAAGATCATCTTTGAGATCATTTTGGTCTTCAAGATGACTTCAAGATTCATCTTGTGTAATTTTCTCTCTCTTTGACAAAAACCTCAATATTTGAGAATATTTTTCTATTAAATTGATTTATCCCACATGGATTGTAAGTGACTTTATTAACTTAATTGCCAGAAAAGCTTCATTTTTAGTTGACTAACTAATTAAAAAATCTAAAAAAAAATGTTTTACCTTAGGATTTTGACATGCAGACTTCAAATTTATCGATTGACTGACTATATGTATCAACTAACCTTTTTTATATGTTAACGGTTTATTTTTTTGTGAAAATCAAACCAAACTGAAGTTTTGGTTTGACAATATTATCGAACTGAACCAAACTGAAAATTTCAATTCTGTTCGGTTCAGTTTTTCAGTTCGGCATTAGTAATAGAAAATAATTTTTTTTAAAATTTTTTCAAAGGATATCATTTAGAAAAAATAAGTTTTGCTTCAGTTTGGTTTGGTTCGAAAACATATGAATTTTTTTAATTGAACTGAAACTTCGTTTATTTAATTTTGACGAATCAAACCAAACCGAACTTACATAAAGAAACCAACCAAATCGATAAAGGAAAATAACATATAAAATAAACTAAGCGTAAAAAATCCATTGAAGACTTCAAGTTGATCTTCATGCCATCTTGAAGTCTACAAGATTACTTCAAGATCATCTTGATGCTATCTTGAAGTCTATAAGATTACTTTAATATGACTTCAAGATGATCTTGAAGCCATCGTAAAGTCTACAAGATTGTTACAATATGACTTTAAGATCATCTTGAAGCCCTCTTGAAGTCTACAAGATTACTTCAAGACTACTTCAAGACCATCTTGTAGACTTCAAGATGGCTTCAAGTCATCTTAAAGACTTCAAGATGAAGTTTACAAGGGTAATATAGTCATCTGATTTGATTTGTTATTTTTTTTCTCTTATTATTGTTTGAAATCCATCCAATGTCAATATAATAACTTTACCTTCTTAGTTTGATTGACGGTGAGCCCAAAGTTTATATCAGAAAAAAATAGAAAATGAATTTATTTTAGTCACTAAGTATTCCTAAGGGAAAACCCCGTATGAAAAATTTGAGGAACAAAAATGAAGAAGGGATTATACTACAATACATATACTATACCGTTAGAGACTCAATTTAATCTTTAATTGATTTGAGAAAGTTTAGGATACGAATGATTCTACCATATCAATCTTAGTGATTATGAATGAATGAATGAAAAAAAGAGTGAAAGAAGTGAAAAAGAAAAAGAAAAAGAAAAGAACCTTTTTAGCAAAATCGTCAGACTTTCTGTTCGATCAATGGATAAATAAATGAAATAGAAGAATTTATCTTTGACAAAATGTCATTGATGGAATAATTAAGAAATCAAGAAATTTGAAGATATATCAATTTCAAATATCATGATGAAGCAACAATCATGATGACTTTCAAGACAATAATTATGATTTCGCCAACATGAAGAGATAATTAGGATGATTTTAACCTATGTAGGATACATCATCCATACCCTAAAATTTCTCAAATAAATTATACTAGAAGCTGGAGACAACTTTTTTTTTTTTAAATTATTCTATTGTACATTATCTTTACGGTATAGTATATTAACAAACTCTTAGATCATCCTTTATAACCTGACATTACATGATCCAAATGTTTTTAATCCTGTAAGTCATACATGATTTATACCATAGTAAAACTTTTTTTAAGCTTTCTCTTATAGATCTTACACTTTTTAAATTAAAGAGACTTTAAAGTTTTTTTTTTTGTAATTTACAATGTGAACATGGAATACTTTTTATTTAAATTCAGAATTAATAAACTCAATGTTTACGTATTTTAGGTCTCTCTAATTATATTTATCCGACTTATTTTTTTTATTCTTATAAATTAATTGATTTTTAATTTACCGTAGATTATATATATAATGCTTGTGCATATCCATTTACTAAACTAATACGTCAAATAATCATTTTTAGTAACACATGCTAAAAAAAGTTTAAAATTATAATTGAATATGTCAAAATATAGAAATTTTTAAAAGTATTATTAAATGTGATTGTTGCTTTCACAACTTAAAAGTGTTATTAAATTTTGATATTTTGCTTTAACTTGAAAATAATTCATGGATGTGGCACTCGCGACCCGTTATGTAAAGTCTATTACACCTAATTTCCGTGATACCGCGATCGGGATGTGATATAGACTGCGACCACTAATTAAGACCATGTTCACTACTCTCATTATGATAAGTGGAATGAACCCTTTGATCAAGCAGACACAAGAAACACTGATGATTCCTTCGGTCAATCAATATACGTCTATCCTCTAAGGTAAAATGTATATTATTTGATAACACACTTGAGAAAAGAAAAAAAATGAAATTAAGATCCTGTATTTTGTTAACAAAATTTTACCTTTTTATTGAGGAAATGACTAAGTTACTTATTTAATTTATAATTTTCTATTGAACTTAGCGAATGCTAGACCGTCGTCTAATAAAAAAATTGCTAGATTTTGTCTAGCAAGTGTTAATATTAACGTAATTATCCTAATCAGGGTCTAGCATGAAGATAACTTAATCTTTTTTTTGTCAAAGGCAAAAAAGTTTGTATTGAAACAAAAATATTACACTAGTACAAGGGGCATACCCCAGGGATTACCACAAAGGAACCAAATAATTTTAAAAACAGAGACTAGCTATGAAATCACCAGAATTTGAACTTCTAATCTTTTCAATAAAGATAAGTCTTTCCTTAACCATAAAGCATATCTTCCTAGACAACAAATGAGAATCCATAAATTCTCCTGTAAACATTCTCCTATTTCTTTCGAGCCAAAGATAGTAGACAAAGCAAGAAAAAATAAGTCTAGGACATAAATTTTCAATAGACATACTACTATGTAAGGAACCAAGCCAGAAAATAAGAAAAGACCAATTAAAAATTGCAATATCTCTCCCAAATTTCCTCATAATAGGACTAAGAATATGAGCTGTATAATCACAATCCGAAAAGAGGTGAGAGACTGATTCCAATCCATGCATGCAAAAAATATAATCTTCAGATATATAACGGTCTCATTGTGGAACTCTATTTTTGGTATTTAGCTTACTAAGAAGAGCTAACCAAAGGATAAATGAACACCTAGGGATATGCCCTAAGAACCAAATAGTTTTACACCCAGCAACTTCTGAAGTTACAACAACAAGCTCACTATAAGTATGATCTGTAGAAAAATCATCACTGCCCCAGAGCCATTCTACATCATGCAGAACGGGAACAGTAATATGTCTAGAAGAAAATACAATCTCCAAGCTTTAATTTGGTCAAACCCACTGCCCATCCTCTATAGATGTAGAAAGGAGAGTAGATAGAGATAAACCTGTCTGAACAACTATATCCCAGTCAAACTGTTGAAACAGGGAGCCATTCGACACCCAAGGATCTGTAAATAAACAAATAGAGTTTCCATCACCCTTTTCAACACTGCACAAATGAACAATCTTACTCCTGAGTTAAATAAGTTTTCTCCAAGACCAGGAGGGTCAAAGAACATCTTCACTATGAATATAGAGTGATTTCTAAGAAGATTGGATGAACACCAAGTTACCCATAAAGAACTTTTTTCTCTTCTAGCAAGCTTCCAAATGTATTTAGACAGTGCGGCCTGATTCCATGTAACAGTGTCCCTCAAATTCAAACCACCTGCTATAAATGGAGCACACACAAGCTTCCAAGCAACCTTATAACCCTTACATAAATAGTTTTACCAGTCTAGGAAAAGTTTCTCAAAGCATCATTTACAAGCTTCATAATCTTTTTAGGAAGTATAAGCAAGCTACACCAACGGCTTTGGATAGCAATCGAAATGGCCCTGATCAGTTAGAACATACATGCATATGTTAAGTGCCTATTCTCCCATGCTTTTGCTCTAGAGATAATCTTATCAACTAGAACCTCCAATGTACCTTATTCAACTTAGTAGATATTAGAGGGATACCTAGATATCTAATAGGCAAAGTTCCTTTGAAATACTAGAAATAGAAAAAATATTAACCTGTTCCTCCTCATAAACTATAGAAAAGAATACATTACTCTTATCCACATTAGGCTTCAACGTGGAAAGAGCACCAAACAAGTTTAATCCCTCCATAACAACCTACACAGATTGAGAAGAACCTTTGCAGAAGATTAGCATATCATCAACAAAGCAAAGATTTACCACTCTATTCTTTTTACATCTCCAGTGAAATTGAAATTCAGGTTTTCAAGAACATTGTTGCATGATTCCTGTAAAACTTAAATCTTTTTTTCCCTTTTTAAAGGTCTTCCCACAACTATTTCTCTTAGCTAGTTTAAAAATATGTACTTTGCACGCGTTAAGTAATTTAAAATACACGTAGAATTTGAAATTAATATTAAAGTTAAAATAAATGTGTTATCTTTGCAAATAATTATAAATCTAATTTAAAAATAAAATAATAGTAATAATAAGAGCAAGCAAGATAAGGCTTTTCAGCCGTATCGCGCAGGGGCGCTTACATTAACTTGTTTTAATATTATTGAAATTGTAGTATATATCATTACTATTTGAATCATATAGAATGTATTCATCAATTTGTCAGATTCTACAATATTAAGAGATAAGGAAATTTTTTTCACAATTCATTAATATAAATTTTCATGTTTCATAATAAATATTATATCATAATTAATTTTATTAATTTTTAACGAATAAGTTACTGTTGACTTAAAAATAGTATCAAAATTCATTGAAATTAGTTATGAATATTCAAGCTTCTAATTGTATAATATTATAATATTAAATTTTAACCTATTTAAAATAAATTATTATTGAATAAGAAATAATATTTCATCTATGAATTATATTAAATGAGAAAATATAAAAAAATTTAAATTGTATTATATTTTAAACATGTGAGGATCAAAAGAAAAGAAAAGGAAAAGGAAAAGAAACAGAAAAGATAATTTTATACAATAATTTTCTTTCATTAATCCCATGTTGTGCCATGTCTCTGTCGCAGTTATTCATTTTCAATTCCAAGCAAGTCAATACCTATTTCCTATTCCGAGCTCTCACGCATAATATTCTTTTTGTTATCTCTATTCTTTATTTTGGCCTATCAAGTAAGAAGCTGAGGCCTTTCTGAATATTCTATTTGTTTGTTCCTTTCTATATTGTTACCTTAATTTGGTTGACATTGTGGTGGCGTTTATCTCATTTAAATTAATGTAAATGTGCCGCGAATATTCTACCCATCATTAGATTGCATTATATATGTTTGTTATTATTCCTCCGAGAGTTTTTGGTGGGAAAAACAATATACTTTTTTCTTTCAAAAGCCTATTAAATGTATTCATTTAGCCGTTTATCTTGTCTATATTATTGACTGCATAGGGATCAAACTCATAATGCTGAAAACTAGCCGAAATTCGAACCCGAGATCGCAGTCGAGGTATTCCCATCGTTTTCTGATTTGTTTGTGGTTGGTACATAGAATTGGAAGCCTACAAAATGGTTGGAATAAAATGTACAACTTGCATACTGTACTTGATGTTGTTTTCATTGGACAAGGAGTTACGCTGTCGTTTTTCAGCTCGAAACCTGTTAACTTGCCCCATAAGTTACCAGATAGAGCGTCTACCTGATAGCTGATATGTTAAGCAGTTACCAATTAATATGTTTTGATCAATTATGAGCATCATGATTCATGAGACATACTCTCGCACATCTTGGAGCGATTCTTCTGTTCAAGGACAGCTGAGCTGACATTGTTAAACTTTATATTTAACAAACCAAGTGGAGAAAAAGAACAACGACATCCTCGACATGGGTACCGCTACAATGCCAGGATTTTTTTGGCATTGATGCCGGTATTTTTTTTCACTAAATACATACTAGTGCTCATTCGTATATTAGGAGTTCACCAAATATGTATTGGAGTTCATCAAATACATGCAAATTAATAAATCTTGAAGCGGTTCACTAAATACGCACAAATAAATAAATTTTGGAGAGGTTCACTAAATACGTTGATGTTCACTAAATATGTACAAATGTCCCTCAAATATGTATAAATTAATAAATCTTGGAAGGGTTCACCAAATACGTAGTGAGGTTCACTAAATACGTAATGATGTTCACCAAATACCTATAAATTAATAATTCTTGTAAAGATTCACCAAATACATAGTGAGATTCACCAAATACGTAGTGAGATTTACTGAATATATATTGGGGTTCACCAAATACATATAAATTAATAATTATCGAAAATGTTCATCAAATATGTAGTGGAGTTCACCAAATACGTAATGAGATTTACCAAATACGTATAAAATAATAATTCTTGGAGGGGTTCACCAAATACGTAGTAGGGTTCATCAAATACGTAGTGAGGTTCACTGAATACGTAATGAGGTTCACTAAATACATATAAATTAATATTTTTTAGAGGGGTTCACCAAATATGCATTGAGGTTCACAAAATATGTACTAGGGTTCACCAAATACGTAGTGAGGTTCACCAAATACGTAATGTGGTTCACCAAATACGTACGAATTAATAATTCTTGGAGTGATTCACCAAATTTGTACTAGGGTTCACCAATTACGTACTGTGGTTCATCAAGTACGTACAAAGTCATTCTTGGTGAACCCCTCCAAGAATTATTAATTCTGTAAGTATTTGGTGAACTCACTACGTATTTGGTGAAGCACAATACATATTTGGTGAACCCCTCTAAGAATTATTAATTTGTACATATTTGGTGAACTTCATTATGTATTTGGTGAACCCCACTATGTATTTGGTGAACTTCTAAAAAAAATATTTAACTTTTGGTGAGCCCCTCAAGATTCTATTTGTACCCCACTATGAATTTGTCATTTTATATTAATATGTATTTGTATTATTTGGTGAACCCCATAAAATTTATCATTTACACACTATTATGTCTTATATTTATCTTTTCACATATCACACATTAATATGTATGTCACACCATCATATATGAATTAATCAAATTTATGAAATATGTTGTTGTACTTTTGTAACAAGTATTAAAAGAGACGGATTTTCACCATGTATAATTATAGGTCGTGATGTAGTTAGTAAATCCTATTTATCTTTTGACAAACATGTATAACCCTAATGTTAGTTTAACCTTTTATTTTATAATTATTACCCCATAACAACGTGTCATTGACTACGTTGTCGTGATTTTATGACATATATCAAATAAAATAATTTTTCATGGTGACACGCCATCACCACATGGCGAAACGCCATGTGTTGATGGCGTTTAGAGCCTGCTAGTGGCGTTTGGGCACCCAAACACCATTTTTTGTGACCTATACCCGCGGTTTTCATGTCAATAGCAGTGGTTTTCATGTCAATAGCAGCGGCTTTTGCAACATATACCGATGGTTTTGCCCCTATAACGATGTTTTTTGTCCATCTACCGGCGGTTTCTAACGATTTTTCCAATTTGAAAGTCTATTGCGGCGGTTTTAATGTTAATTACTGCGAATTTAGTGTCTATAGCGATAGCTTTCATGTCAATAGCGAAATTTTTAGTTTCTATACCGATGATTTTAGTGTCTATTCAGACTATTTAGTGTCTATAATGACGATCGCCATTCATGAATGGTGTTTGGGGTCTAACTGATCCATTTTGGACCCCAAACGCCACGAGTGGCGTTTGGCTTAGATTTAATAAAATATATTTATATGCTTATAAATTAAAACGTAAAATGTATGAAAATGGTTAAGTGTATGAAAATGGTTAAATTGGTTAAGTGTATAACGGTTAAGTGTTTAAAATTGACTAAGTGACAAAATTGTACATAAAAGTGACAAAGGATTAAAAAATTATTAAGCGAATGAAAATTGCTAAGTACGTGAAAATGCCTAAGTGCATGAAAATATGACAAAGTGACAAAGCAAGTAAGTACATAAAAATCGATAAATAGGATTTACCGGCCATCATAACATCATGATCTTATAATTATAAATGGTGAAAACACGTCTCGCTCGATATTTGTCACAAAAGCACAACAACATTATCAATGACAACTTTTAATGAGTTTATGAATAAGTGTTGAATTACTTTGAGAATCTTTACTTAATCCAATAAAATCACAACGACATAATGAAGAATATGTTCTTATGCATTTATGAATAAGTGTTCAATTATTTTAACAACTAATTACTTAATTCAAATCTAATCTAAAATATAAGTGAATGTATTTAATGTTCGCATTGAAAAATCGAGAATCTTGATAACTTTGTTTACGATTTATCGAGTATACCCTGATTAATTTTAGAAAATCGATTGTGTTGAAAAACCGCTGTAAAAAGGTCCAAAAAATCATTGTATTGATGCAAAACCGTCGAAAAATAACAAAACTGTTGAAAATTGGAAAAATCTCAAGAAATCGCCGATATAGGGGCATTAATTGCTGATATAGGTTGCAAAAATCGTCGCTATTGACACGAAAATTACCGGTATGGTGTATAAAAAAATGACGTTTGGGATCCCAAATGCCATCAGTAGGCTCTGGTGGCGTTTCGCCATGTGGTGATGGCGTTTTGCCTAGTTGAATATACAAATATTGAAAAATTATTTTACTCGATATTTATCATAAAATCTCGACAACATAATCAAGGATACGTTGTTATGGGGTAATGATTATAAAGTAAAATGTTAAACTAACCTTGAGTGTTATACGTGTTCGTCAAATCGATAAATATGATTTACCGACTACATCACGACTCATAATCATACATGATGAAAATCTGCCTCTTCTAATACTTGTCACAAAAGCACAACAACATATTTCATAAATTTGAATGATCCATATATGATCGTGTGATATACATATTAATGTGTGACATATGAATCGATAAATATAAGACATAATAGTGTGTAAAATGATAAATTTTGTGGGGTTCACCAAAAATTACAAATGCATATTAATGTAAAATGACAAATTCGTAGTAGGGTACAAAGGGAATCTTGAGGGGTTCACCAAAAATTAAAAATTCTTTTTTTAGCGGTTCACCAAATACGTAGTACGGTTCACCAAATACGTAATGAGGTTCACCAAATATGTAATGAACTTTTCCAAATATGTACAAATTAATAATTATTGGAATGGTTCACCAAATATGTATTGAGATTCACTAAATACGTACAAAAATAATAATTCTTAAAGGAGTTCACCAAAAATGACTTTGTACGTATTTTGTGAACCCCTCTAAGAATTATTAATTTATACGTATTTCGTGAACCTCATTACGTATTTGGTGAACCCCACTATATATTTGGTAAACCTCAATACATATTTGGTGAACCTTACTACGCATTTGATGAACCGCACTACGTATTTGGTGAACCCCTCCAATAACTATTAATTTATACGTATTTGGTGAACCTCACTACGTATTTGGTGAGCCCTTCCAAGATTTATTAATTTATATATATTTGATGAACCATTGTACATATTTGGTGAACACCAGACATATTTGGTGAACCCCTTCAAGATTTATTAATTTGTATATATTTAATGAACTACGATACATATTTGGTAAACTTCTAGTACATATTTAGTGAACCCTAATATGTATTTAGTGAAAAAAAAAATTACCAGCATCAAAGCCGAGGGAAAAATCTCAGTGTTGTAAAATTTTCCCCTAGAAAGATGTTTTCCCATGGCAGAACTTCTATTGGCCATTTTTTTTATAAGTGACATGTCAAAGGAAAATTCTACAATACCTTCTCGGCATCCATGCCAGGTTCACTAAATACGTGTGAGGGTTCATCAAATACATATGATATTTCATCAAATTTTTAGGGTTCACTAAATACGAGTTCAAATTCATCAAATACGTGTAAGCGTTGATAAAAAATTCTGACGTTTATGCCAGAAAAAAAATCCTTGTCCGTGAGAGGATCCCATGTCAAAACTCAAAAGTTGACCTTTGACAACGACATATTAGAGAAATCACTTTCGTAAGATAGTAAAAACTTACTAAATGAGCACCAACAACTTCACGTCCAATCTGATAACGTAGAGCTATTGCGAAAAATATAATGAGAATTTTAGTTCATTTTAGACATCATGAATAGTTATTATAGAATAGTTCTTTAACAAGCTGCTGAATTATAAATGAATAAATATTTCATTATCAACTGTGTCTTGACTCTTTTCCCCTATCATCTGAGGCCACGGCCGCAATTCACCTTTCCTACTCCATGTTTATCTAGCTGTAACTCAAATATCTATGTTATAAATGTCAACTATCTAAAGTCAACTACAAAGATGATTTCACTTGTTTATGTGTACCATTCTGCTTCAGCACTCTTGTGCTGGAGAGAACCTGCTTTTTCTATATATGCTAGTTTTGTTCCATCAAATTTTATTCAATGGAATTTCTATTCATTCTCTGCAATTCTCCAACTCGTTCTCTTCTGTCCCGTCCCCTACCCACCGTAAGGGATGGCCTCCTTTCACTATAACATACCGACTCAATCCATCTTCATCTTTCTCATTTTGTATCTCCCATCTGCTTGTTCAATTTATTTCCAGATAACACACTTTGACTCCATTATGGCTGACATAATCTATCAAGGTGATGCATCTCCTTCTAATGGAATAATCGAATTCAACAAATTCAATTACAGCGGTGTTGGTAGGGCCACATATGCTCAGAAGGTTCTTCTCTGGGACTCTTCCAGTGGAAGGCTCACTGATTTTGTTACCCATTTCTCCTTCACTATCAACACCAAAGGCTACCCCAATCATGGCCATGGCCTTGCATTTTTTCTAGCTCCTGTTGGTAATGATATACCATCAAATTCATCTGGGGGATTTTTAGGTTTATTTAACACCACAACCAAGGACCCATTTCATAACCAGATTGTTTTAGTTGAGTTTGACTCCTTCCCCAATCTTGAATGGGATCCTTCTATCGAGCACGTCGGAATCAATAATAGGACACTTGCTTCCTCAGTTTATCACCCTTGGAATGCTAGTTTACACAGTGGAGAAAAGACTGATGTGTGGATCACCTACAACGCTACGACAAAAAATTTGAGCGTCTTTTGGACCTATTTGTCAAAATCTCAAGAACACACAAGTCTGTTTTACCAGATTGATCTGATGACGGTTTTACCAGAGTGGGTCAGCATTGGATTTTCAGCTGCAACAGGCCAAAACGTAGAGAGGCATACCCTTGAATTTTGGGAATTCAGTTCAAATTTGGAGTCAAAAGAGAAAAATGGAGGAAATGTAATGTATATAACTTTAGCAGCACTTGTAACCATTCTGGTTGTTGTTTTGCTTGTTGCGTTAGTCATAGGTTTCACATTTTTCTTAAGAAAAATGCAAAAGATTGGGGAAAAGATAAAGCCTTTTAATTTGAATTCAATTAATAATTACCTAGAGAAAGGAGCAGGACCTGGAAGATTTTCTTATGATTATCTTGCTGTAGCCACAAACAACTTCTCTAATGAGAGAAAGTTGGGTGAAGGAGGGTTCGGTACAGTTTACAAGGGTTACTTAACTGGAATTAACATGTCAATTGCTGTGAAGAGGATTTCAAGGGGATCTAAGCAAGGGAAAAGGGAATACATAACTGAGGTGAAGATCATCAGTAGAATGAGACACAAGAATTTAGTGAAACTCATCGGTTGGTGTCACGATAGAGGCGAGTTCCTAATGGTATATGAATTTATGCCAAATGGTAGCCTTGATTTCCACCTATTCGGTAAAAGACCTCCTCTCCCTTGGACAATAAGGTACAAGATATCCATAGGATTAGCCTCTGCACTTCTCTATCTTCACGAAGAATGGGAGAAGTGCGTGGTTCATAGGGATATCAAATCGAGCAATCTCATGCTAGATTCTGATTTTAATGTCAAGCTTGGCGATTTTGGACTAGCTCGGCTACTGGACCATGAGCTTAATAACTCTCAAGCAACAGGGCTAGCTGGAACATGTGGCTACATGGCTCCAGAATACATAAGCACTGGCCGAGCAAGTAAAGAGTCTGATGTGTTTAGCTATGGGGTTGTTGCACTGGAAATTGTTACGGGGAGAAAGTCAAACAATCCCGCAGAAATGGATACTATGATGGGATTAGTAGAGTGGGTTTGGGATCTTTATGGGAAAGGAGAGCTCCTTCAAGCTGTGGATGAGAAGATGCAAAAGGATTTTGATCAGAGACAAGTGGAATGTTTAGTGGTTGTTGGGTTATGGTGTGCTCATCCTGATAGAAGTTGGAGACCTTCAATAAGTCAAGCAATTAATGTTCTTTGTTTTCAGGCTGCAATGCCAAGCCTGCCATCAAAGATGCCTGTTCCCAAGTTTCAGGTCGCTTCACGTCAATATGCTCTTGTTGGCGTTTCATAGAGACGACACTCGATACAGATCATTGAACAATAAGATTTAGGACTAAAAGTTCCCAAGCAACTTTGAAAGTAAATGCTTGAGCAACCTGTTATTGTAGGAAAGGCTACTAAGGAAAGTTATTTACAGTCTACTCCCTATCATCACTAGAGAGTTCCATTACTGATCTTCTTTAGGCATTCTCAGTATTTAGTACATGTTTATTAAAGTTTTCTCTGTTTTTTCTTTTCCCAAAAATCATATGAAAAACTTAGTGTTAATATCTGATCATGTTTCAAACGAAAAATCTATCGTACTCCTTTAAGTATATATTCTTTCATGTAAGTTTAAAGGACATTAAAGCGATCATTTTCCAAGATAAAGGGATCGAGACAGGTATATGCTTTAAAAAAATAAACTCGTATTAACCTTAAAGCAACAAAACTAAAGTCGTATTAGCCCAATACCAGCATGAAGACGAGCCTTGAAAAAGATCAAACTTAGCTAATCTATCCACGGCCTCATCACAAGACCGAGGGGCATAAGACAAAACCCAGTCAATAAAACAGCTTCAAAAAGCCTACTAGACAAAATAATCTGGCCATGAACAGCGAAACTACCTTGATTGGGAAGCAGACAGAGCCGAAACCAGAATCAGACTGTCACTCTCGATGGCCTGGCAGGAGAGTGAACAGTCAGATGTCTTAGGAAAAAACAAGAGGAATATTTAATTCATATAATCAAAGATTTGAGAAGCTTCACGAATACGAAAATTTTACGATGCTGGATTTTTCCGGCATTGATTCTGGTAATTTTTTTATTACTAAATACGTTTTAGAATTTATATTGGAGGGGTTCATCAAATACATATTGGTGTTCACTAAATATATATAGAGGTTTATCAAATATTTAATGAGGTTTACTAAATACATATACATTAATAAATATTGGAGTGTTCGCCAAATACATAGTCGGGTCTATCGAATACGTAATGAGATTCACCAAATATGTAAATTAATAATTTTTGGAGGAGTTCATCAAATATATACTGAGATTCACCAAACACATAGTGTGGTTCACCCAATATATAATGAGGTTCACCAAATACGTATAAATTAAAATTCTTGGAAGGATTCACCAAATATGTATTGAGGTTCACCAATTACATATTAAGATTCACCAAATACGTACAAAATCATTTTTGGTGAATCCCTCCAAGAATTATTAATTGTGTACGTATTTGGTGAACTCCAGTACGTATTTGATGAACTCTAGTACATATTTGGTGAACACGTCCAAGAATTATTAATTTATACGTATTTGGTGAACCACAATACGTATTTGGTGAACCCCAATACGTATTTGGTAAATCTCACTATGTATTTGGTGAACTCTACTACATATTTGGTGAACCTCTCCGAAAAAAAGAATTTTAATTTTTGGTGAACCCCTTCAAGATTCCCTTTGTACAGGCGATTTCTTTAACCAATACCAGAAGCTTTTCTAATGTATAGTGATGATTTTTGCAACCAATACCCGCAGTTTCTGGCGATTATTTCAATTTGCGGCGGTTTTGTTGTTGTTCGGTGGTTTTGCATTAATACAATGGTTTTTAGACCTTTTTACAGCGGTTTTTCAACAAATTTGATTTTTTGAAATTGATCATGGTATACTTGATGAATCATAAACAAAGTTACCAAGATTCTCAAATTTTCAATGCGAACATTAAGTACTTTCACTTATACTTTTAATTAGATTTGAATTAAGTAATTAATTGTTAAAATAATTGAACACTTATCCATAAACGCATAAGAACATATTGTTGTGATTATATTAGATTAAGCAAAGATTTCTGAAGCGATTAAACACTTATTCATAAACTCGTTAAAAGTTCTCATTGATAATGTTGTTGTGTTTTTGTGAGAAGTATCGAGCGAGACATATTTTCACCATATATAATTATTGATCGTGATATTATGATGGCTGGTAAATCTTATTTATCAGTTTTTATGTACCGTCATGTTTTGTCACTTAACCATATTTTCATGCACTTAGACTTTTTTTTAAATCCCGGTTCATGTATAGAATAAGTTTAAAATCGAACATGTTCCTAAATCTCGGTTCATGTATAGAATCGAAATCAATAATTATGTAATACTTGTTTTGTCACTTAGCCATATTTTCATGCACTTACACACTATTATGTCTTACATTTATTGATTCATAATTTTTCATTATTCCCTTTGTACCTCACTTGAAATTGGCAAACACCAAAATACAAAGTCAATTTTGGTGAACCCCTCCGAGAATTATTAATTTTGTACATGAAATATTTTGGTGAGCCCCTCGAGTTCCCTTTGTACCCCACTAGAATTAGTGAACACCAATATACAAAGTCAATTTTGGTGAGCCTTCCAAGAATTATTAATTTTGTACGTGAAATATTTTGGTGAACCCCTCAAATAACTTTTCATTATTTAACAAACATGTATAACCCCTCAAACGTCATCACCACATGGCGAAACGCCATCACCACATGATGAAACGCCATCACCACACGGCGAAACGCCACCAACACATGACAAACGCCACCAACACATGGTGAAACGTCATGTGTTGATGGCGTTTAGAGCTCGCTCATGGTGTTTGGGCTCCCAACCGTTATTTTTTATGATACACTATAACTAACCTATACCGACGGTTATCTTGTCAATAGTAGCGATTTTCATGTCAATAGCGCAGTTTTTACAACCATTACCGGTTTCTGGTAATTTTTCCAATTTTAATGTCAATTGTAGCAGTTTTAGTATCAATGGCGACAATTTCCGTGTCAATAGAGGCAGTTTTAGTGTCATTACCGGCGGTTTTAGTGTCAATTACGGTGGCTTTAAAGTCTATAATGACGATTCGACATTCATAAATGGCGTTTGGGGTCCAACTGATCTATTTTGGACCCCAAACGTCACTCACATGTTTGGCTTAGATTTAACAAAATATATTTATATGCTTATTAAATTAAACATAAAATGTGTGAAAATGGTTAAATGTATAATGGTTAAGTGTTTAGCGAGTTTATGAATAAGTGTTCAATTACTTTGGGAATCTTTACTTAATCCAATAAAATCACAACAACATAATCAAGAATATCTTCTTATGTGTTTATGAATAAGTGTTCCATTGTTTTAACAGTTAATTACTTAATTCAAATCTAATTTAAAATATAATAAAGATATTTAATGATCGCATTGAAAAATTGATAATCTTGATAACTTTGTTTGCGATATAGCCTGATAATTTTAGAAAATCAAATTTGTAGAAAAAATGCTGTAAAAAAGTCTGAAAAATCATTGTATTGATGCAAAACCGTCGAAAAACAACAAAACCGCCGAAAATTAGAAAAATAGCAAGAAACCGCCGGTGTTGGGGCATAAACCGCCACTATTGACATGAAAACTGTCAGTATAGGTAAAAAGATGGCGTTTGAGACCCCAAATGCCATTAGCAAGCTCTAAACGCCATCAACACATGGCTTTTCACCATGTGGTGGTGGCATTTCACCATGTGGTGGTGGCATTTCGCCATGTGGCGATGGCGTTTTGCCATGTGGTGATGGTGTTTTGCCATGTGGTGATGACGTTTGGCCTAGATGCAATATACAAATATTTAAAATTTATTTTACTTGATATTTATCATAAAATCACGACAACATAATCAATGATACGTTGTTATGAGATAATATAATAAAATAAAAGGTTAAACTAACCTTGGGGGTTATACGTGTTGAGTAATCTATATATGATCGTGTTACATACATATTAATGTGTGAGATATGAATCGATAAATGTAAAACATAATAGTGTGTAAAATGATAAATTTTGAAAGGTTCACCAAAAATTACAAATACATATTAATGTAAAAATGAGAAATTCATAGTGGAGTACAAAGAGAATCTTGAGGGGTTCACTAAAATTAAAAATTCTTTTTTTAGAGGTTCACCAACTATGTAGTGGGGTTTATCAAATAAGTAGTGGAGTTCATCAAATACGTAACGAGATTCACCAAGTACGTACAAGTTAATAATTCTTGGAGAGGTTCACCAAATATATACTTGAGTTCGCCAAATATGTAGTTGGGTTCACCAAATACGTACAAAATTAATAATTCTTGGAGTTAACCAAAAATGGCTTTGTACGTATTTGACGAACCCCGGTACTCAATTCGTGAACCCCTCCAAGATTTATTAAATTATACATATTTAGTGAACTTCATTACATATTTGATGAACCCCACTAGTATATGATGAATCCCACTACGTATATGGTGAATCCCTCTAAGATTTATTAATTTATAAGTATTTGGTGAACCCCAATACGAATTTGGTGAACTCATATACGTATTTGATGAACACCAGTACATATTTTGTGAACTTCTGATTTATTAATTTGTACGTAATTGTGAACCCATTACGTATTTGGTGAACCCATGTACGTATTTGGTGAACACCAGTATGTATTTGGTGAATCCCTCTAAGATTTATTAATTTGTACGTATTTGGTGAACCCCATTACATATTTGGTGAGCCCCTGTATGTATCTGGTGAATATCAATACGTATTTGGTGAACTCCAGTACATATTTAGTGAATCCATAGTACGTATTTGATGAACTCAAGTACGTATTTAGTGAAAAAAAAATTGCAGGCATCAATGCCACGGAAAACATCATCAGATGAACAATGAAGGGGAACATTGACTATTGCTAAAGGTTTGTTGAGATTAAAAGCACCTCTAGGAGAAATCGAAACCATTTGTTAAGAGAAAATTCTGAAGGAATCGATGTAGCGGAAAATATGAAATCTTGAAATATTCAAAAAATAACCTATTGATGTAAAAATGGATTAGAAAAAATGACTCTTGAGGCATGACGATCTAAAATCAAAATTCCATAGTCTTGTTTACTATTTCTCGGACCATTAACCAAAATCACGAACGGGTGAATACTCGAATTAAAACACAAACCAAAAACTAACTCATTGAATTTACTCGAATTAAAACACATACCAAAAACTAGCTCACTGAATTTTCTTTTTCCGAAAATCATTTTCGGCCAATAGATGTAGTGTTGTTAAACCAAATTCTCGAAAAACAATTTTTATATACATATCACAAAAACTGTATGAAAAAACAGTTCAACAATTAGAATGGCTAAAAGCCATGTCCCTTCATGTGGGAGGCAGCGGTTGGGGATATCCCCATTTTTCTCTTTTAAAATTAAATAAATTAATTAAGATTAAGCCAATTAATGTTAATTAACATTGGCCTTTTGGAATGTACATTAAGCTAGATTTTAGAAAATTTGGTTGAGTATAACATATCCACGTTAAGACACTTGTTTATTAAACAAGTCTCGTCACAACGTAATCTAAATACGAGGCTAGTAAGGAGATCATAAAGATAAAAATACATTTGACTACAAAATTAAAAACCTCTAAAGTTAATCCTAAAATAAGAAAATAGACCAGTGAAATAACTACACGTAGATCTCATTATGTTAAAAGAAAACATTTCTCCTCACTGTTACACAATTCTCTGGGTGACCCATATGTAACCAATTGGGATACAATCCAGATATTTATCTTGAATTTTGTGAATGTCATTAAGAGGTATTTACTTCGATCAATCAAATAGACATAGTTTGTCTCTCCAATGCCTTCTCGACTTTCGTTCTAAACTATTCGATTTCTCAAAAAGTTTAGAATCGAGAAGCATAAGACAAACATAGTCATATCTAGAGTACCTGTCAATAAAATTGACATTATACCCATAGTCACCTCTCACCTAGACTTTCATTTGTCCACTCAAGTGATATACTCCAATACTAATGTCATAGACTGTATGTCATTCTATCTCAGAAAAGACTATTGGTCATATACTTATCAGTAATGAATTCGCTTACTTGTAAGGGTTTAAAATTTAAATCCATGATGTCTATCTCTTACTAGTCTTTGAATCATACTTAGATAATATGACCATGACATATGCTATAGACATATAGTTGGCTGGAGAAACTTTTCTCTTCTATAATGTACTATGTATACTATTATTTTACTCTATATCATGCAACAAAAAATTTAAAAATAAATGTACTATCCAAAATAGTGTGTATACTTCATTCCAAAGTACAACATGCAATCCCTCTCATTTAGTTTTCTAGTTTCCTAGAACCTTCACAAAGAATTGTGAATGTGATTAGTGATTTTAGAGTCTGCACACCAGGACGTAGTAGAATCAATCACTGATCACTTCTTAATGAGATGCATGTTTAATCTCTTTACAGTTAAGAAAACATTTTAACTAATTTTCTTGTATCCAGTCTTCCCAAAATAGAAGCACTTCCTATTAGAACTTTCTCTCACTTTCTTACTCTGAGTCACCGCTATTTTGACATCTTTATCTTCTTCCTCTTATTTAGGCTAAGCTTAGGCCTAAAAGAAAAATTTGACTGGGTCATGTTTAACACAAACGGTCTTCAAGATTCCCTTAGCTATCTGGAGTTCCTAGTTTAGTTAAGCTTGATTAAACATTTCTGCAAGTGCTATAGTTTAATCATAAACTAATGTAAGGAATCTGCTAAAAAATCCAAGACTAGATAGATCTGGATTTTCCCATCAATTTTAACTTTTAGAATCTCTTTCTAGTTGTATAAAAACAACCATAAGGATATGGTCATCACATCTTACTGTAGATTAATAATTATATCAGCTTCCATGGAGAATGAATTCACTATAGTTCTAACATATTCGTCATACAATGACACTATGTAACATGAACTAAAATTCAATCTATTTATATAGTCAATATTAATTTTATTCTCCTGAGAGGAATTCTAAGAAATATCTAGCGTAGCATTACTTATGAGTGTACTTGCTTCTTTTTACAGTCAGATTCATGTCCTAGTTAATATCCATTAATGTCGACAATATTTTCAGAATAAAATGTAAAATACGCCCCTGTACTTTGATGAAATTGTAAACTATACTCCTACATTTTTTTTATATTTTTATACCCCTGCACTTTGACTAGACTGTAAAATATACCCCTCCGTGACGTTTTTAGTTAAATTTAACAGAAAAATTAACTCCATCCATTTCCCCCGATTTCTTCCATTATTTTATTCTATTTTCATCAAATTCTCCTCATTTTTAAGCCCTCATTTTCGCTTTCAATATATTTTTCAAATCTGATTTTTTTTTATTTTTCCTTTGATAAATTTTTTTGCTTTATTCTTAAAATATCTTCTTTATTCTTAAAAAAATCAGCTTCATTCATACTGTAATGAATTTTGCTTCATTCCTAAAAAAATCTGCTTCATTCTAAAAAAAGTCTGCTACTAAAAAAATAGTTCATTATAAAAAAATCTGCTACTAAAAACTTTTTCATTATAAAATTTCAATAAATTAAGTTATATTTTTTATTGTTTTCAATCATATGAATAATACATTGTAGTTTATTTTTAATAGAAAATCATTGAGACTTTAACTTCAGTTCAATAAAATATTTAAAGGATGAATAAAAAGCTTGAATTACATTTTCCATGTAACAATCTTCACTACCTATCATTAATTTTTTGGAAAGTCAAGTTCCCTCAAACCCTATAGAAAATGTCATTAAAAAATGAAGAGTCTTTTTACATAATTTGAAAAGAAAAATAAATGTTGGAGAGACGATGAAAAGTTTATAAAATTATAGTAAAAATGAATTAAAAATACAAAAACTCTCTCACAAAATTCTCTAGGATTGCAACCATCCAAAATAGAAATAACTTGTAAGTAGAACTACCCACCAGAAAAATCTCCAAGTAATAGGGATTCTGTTTTTAATCATATGAATGAAGTAGATTTTTTAAGAATAAAGCAATAAAATTCATTACAGTATGAATGAAGCAGATTCTTTAAAAATAAAGAAGATTTTTTTAGAATAAAGCAAAACAAAAATCATTAAAGGAAAACAAAAGAATCAGGTCTAGAAAATGTGTTGAAAGTGAAAATGAGAGTTTAAAAATGAGGGAAAATGGAGGAAAATAATGGAGAAAATTGAGGGAAATGGATGGAGTTGATTTTTCTGTTAAATTTAACCAAAAAAATCACGAAGGAGTATATTTTACAGTTTAGTCAAAAGGCAGAGGTATAAAAATATGAAAAAAATTGTAGAGATATAGTTTGCAGTTTCATTAAAGTGCAGGGGTGTATTTTATATTTTAGTCATATTTTTAATATAGATACTAATGGGCTCATGAATGACATTTCAATTACTGAAAAATAATAAAATTCTCAATCATTACAAACACATTCTAATTAAAGCATACATCATATCATGAAAATAAAAACTCAAAAAAATAATATGCAATGTACGTAACGGTATCCCAACTCTCACGCTTAGGCAGAACGCACATTTAAAAAAGTTAGCTAGGATAGTCCAATTAATTATCAATCTAATATTAATACATAGTAATCATACTAATATAGTATTCATATCTAGCGATTAACTAACATTTAGCTTTGGTCTCTCGAAATAAGTAATAAGAACCGCTTAGATATGATACTACAAAAATGAGTCAGGTGTATACCCTAACATCTCACTATGATCCAGTAATGGAAACTGTGAGTTTCGATCTCCACCTGATATGAATAATTACATCATCACAATCCTAACCTTCTTGAAGAAAGTTTACAAGAATCTATGAAATTTAAATGCGAATCCTAAAGGGAAAAATAATCTCTTCATAGATTGTCTCTCTAATTACATAACCAACATAAAATTACACATAAAATCAAAATAGTTATGCAAGGAATTATCAAAAACAACCAAAACCATCAAAAAAATTCCGCAAGGCATTTCTCGAATAATTCAAAAATTTTGCTCTGATACCAATTGAAGGAATCAACGTAATGAAAAATACAGAATCTTAAAATATTCGAGAAATAACCTATTGATATAGAAATGGATTAGAAAAAATACATCTTGAAACATGACGATCTAAAATCGAAATCCCATAATTTTCATTGCTATTTCTCGGATTGTCAACCAAAATCATGAGCGGGTGACACTCGAATTAAAACACAAACCAAAAAGATAACTCACTGAATTTTCTTCTTCCAAATTTTTTTAGGCCAATAGATGTAGTGTTGTTAAACCAAATTCCCAAAAAACAGTTTTTTATATACATCACAAAAACTGTAAGAAAAAACAGTTTGACAATTAAAATGGCTAAAAGCCATGTCTCTTCACATGGGTCATCCCATGTGAAGGCATGAGTTGGGATTTCCCCAACCACATTGTAAAGGAAAAAATTCACAGTTTTTGGTAATCGGTTGTGAATTTCTTACATTATATTATGAAAATCAAGAGAATAATCTAGAGATAAAATGCGAGAATAAATATATCATGATTTACGTGAAAAATCCATAAAAGGAAGAAAAATCACGGGGAGATTTTGATAGTATTTCATTATGGAGAAATGGTTTACAAGGCAGCTACATATTTAGCTTATTTCTTATGGGAGTTGAAAGTTGTATTTTGTTTGGAGTTACATCTTACCTCTATTTATAGACGTTCATGTAATCTGATACAGTTCATCTAATTCTATCTGAAAATATGATCAACAGAATAATCCTATAAGATTTTGTTTATCAACATTGACAACTTAAGTAAATCTTGACCGTTTGATCAATCTAATGGTCTTGATTAGTTTCTCTTTGGATTACCACGTCGGCAGTCCATGTACTTTCATCTGATTAGTTTGTTATTCATAACCGCCTAGTTGATCATACGGTTCTCGCTCTATCTTCCCTTCATTGAATTCTTTCATCTGATCTTGCCACATGTCATGTGTCGTGTAAAATTTTGTCTGTACATTGGCCCACATTACACTCAACGGAATTTTATTCGTTGATTTGTAATGATTATATTTTCTTGTTCTGACGTTACGTCTGCTCATTTATGTTCTCACGCGCTTCTTGGAAACATGCGATGTGATTTTCCAGGAAACTTTTTACTGTCTATTGTCAATGACGACTTCTTCTTTTCTTTCTATTTTTATGTTCTTTTGTTCCCGTTTACAGATGCATTGTGATCGTCGAGTAACTTATTTCTTTGCTTGTTGTTAATGATGATTATTTCTCCTTCATACGTTGTTATGCATTTCCGTTCCTTCTCATTGATTAAAATTTTCCCGTTTCTTCATTTTTCTTTTTCGTCTCTCGTACGCTAAGATCTGCGACAAGAATGTTGTGCAATAGCAATATAATAGTTTATTGAAATGATTATGGAATAAGTGTACTGCTTCATAATTTCATTGCAGGAGTTTGAGTTTGATGCTCCATTTCCATTGGTAGGATTTTCCCATTTTCTTAATGACTTAGGTTCAAATAAATAACCATAGCCTCGTCTATATTCTGAGAGAAGGAATTACGAACTGCTATTTTCTTTTGAGATGAGAACTTAGGTTCCTCAGAACTTTTTTCGTTTTGGTTTCTTGTAAAGGGTAGTGCTGCAGACAACATTCCTCACGAGCTGCTATTTTCTTTTGAGAGCATAACTTAAGTTTAAATAAATAACCATGGTCCCATTTTTATTCTGAGAGAAAGGACTTACGAACTGCCCGTTTTCAAGGACTTATATTTAAATAAAGATCCATGTCCCCGTTTGTAAGCTTGATTTTTGTTCAAGTATTATCATACCACCGTGATTGTTTCTCGCTCAGTTTCACCTTGGTATTGAGATGTCTTGATTTGAGCATTTCTGTTTACAAGTATTTCTTGGGAACACGTGACATAGTTTTTCATACTGGCATTTGACAAGTCATTGTTAATCTCCATGTTGAGGATGCTGTTGTCAACCTTTATGTTGGAGATGTCGTTGCTGATACAACCATAGTCCTTTCGATGTTCTTTCATCATACCTTAATTCTTACTTTATCTTTCTTTGTTCACTTTCCCTTTCATTTCTTTTTCTTTTCATCATTTTGACTTTTTCCTTCCTCCACTTTCACTTTCTCCACTTTTAGTATTTCTTCCTTTCTTATTTTCAATTTTCTTAGATGAAGTCAACACAACCACTGATCGTTTGACCTTACAATTCCCATATGGTTTCCTTTTTTGAATTCCTTTAGAAGCTTCATTTTCTTCTTAATTTGTTTTCTTTCTTTTCCTCGCTTTCATATTTTTTCGTTTCTCCTTTTTGGTTCTTTTAAGTGTCGAATACTCTTTTCAAGATTCTGACGTCTTGAGACCTTCTTGCTTTGCAATTCTCTTTCTCTTTAGACTTTTTTCTTTTTGGTTTCCTTTAGAAGGTAGTGCTGTAGATACCAGTCCTCATGGACTTAAGCTCTTAGTGAGCTCAGGGACCCGTTTCCTTTAGAAAGTACAAATTTTCATGGACATGAACTCTCGGTGAGCTCAAAGGCCCGTTTAGAAAGTAAAAGTCTTTATGGATGAACTTTTAGTGAGCTCAGTGGCCCGTTTCCTTCTGAGATCGATGTCCGTAGACACTCCCAACGACATAAGCTTTTCGCAAAGCTTAAGAGCTCTAAGTTTTCTTTTGAGAACGATGTTCATAGATACTCCTAAGGACAAACTTTTCACAAAGCTCAGGGGCCCTAAATTTTCTGTCGAGCTCTTGCTAGAGTTTCTTTCGTTTGTTTTTCTTTTTCTTTTTCCCGTACATAAATATCCACGACAAGAATATTAAACAACACCATATATAATATCTTAATGGAATGAGTAGGAAACTTGTATACCGTAACTTTCTTCTAGAAGCTCGAGTCTCATTTCGTAAATAATTTTGAAAAACTGACTTCCGTAGCTTTATAGCGACGTACGATTTGTCACATAAGTATAAATGTGTTTGTCAAGTTTAATAAATGAAGCTGACAGTTCTGCACAGTCTTCTTTCCTGAACATCCTCCACGAGAATTTTAATAACTTTTGATTCAGGTCTCTGAATTGAATTCTGTAAAATTTGATGAAACCTAGGCCTCTGTATCTTCCGATGATAGAAGATTTTCCATATAGTCGACTCCCAGTAAATTCAGTTTAATTTTCAAATTTGAAGGTTCTGCATATTCTGCTTTCTTGAATAGCCTTTACCAAAATCGTCATAATGTTCTTTTGTGAACTCCAAAGTCAATTCCGTAAAGTTTCCCCAGAAGTAGACTTCCATATATTTGTAATAATATATGATTTTTCGTGTGGTCAGCTCCTAATGGATACAATATAATTTCCTAAATTTACTATTCTGCAAAATCTTCGTTTCTGAATAGCATGTACTGAAACTACCATAAATTTTGATCGGGAGCTCTAAATGTAATTCTGTAAAATTCTCCAAGAATTAGACTTTTGTATATTTATGATGTAATGTGATTCACAATATTATTGGCCCCCAGTTATTACAGTTTAATTTCTGAGTTTGACAGTTCTGTATTATCTTGTTTTTGAACAACTTGTATGAAAACTGCTTTAACTTTTGTCCCAAAACTCCAAATTGAGATCCGTAAAATTCTTCAAGAAGCTAATATCCGTATCTTTAAAATGATGTATGATTTTCTATATAGTTCTCTTCTGTTCACTTCAGTTTAAAAACTGAATTTAGTTGATATGTAATGGTTTCTATGTCAAAGACCATCTTAGCTTCGAGTTGAATGAGATTTTCTGAACGTTGAGCCGGTAGAGGGTTATTTAGTGGCGTTATGGAGATCGCAATAGTTGATTTGAGAAATTGAGACTTTTGGGATTTGCTGCTTAAATTCTACAAATGTGATCCTCTTTGTGGGTAATTTATGTACTACTCTTTCTCATTCTCATTACAAAAAATGATTCGGTTCCCATCATTGGCGTCTCAGTTCCGTAGCAATGACCTATCCATTTCCATTGTCAAGAAATTTCCGTTCATGTTGTCTGTTCATCTCTTATTTTCATACAATTTTCCACACAAAAAAAAGAAGAGAAGATCTTCGAATATACGCCGATCAAAATCCATGTTTCTATCGTGAAAAATTTATTGTTTAAGCTTGTAATAAGCTTAAATTCAAAACTTGAATTAGAATTTAAAATTCATAAATTCATTCATCATGCAATACGTGCATCAACTCAGTTTGAATATGGTTTACAATATTAAAAATTTCATGTTATCCATAATAGGGTCAAGCTATGAATTTTTATCAAGATAAATGACCTAAACAGGATAAATGTAATTTCTATAATTACATTGAAGCATGGTAAAATTTAAACATAGAGTTCCAATTAATCATGCCCTACACAATTAACATAGAATTATTTTCTACTAATTTAATATACTTGAATAATTGTGTAAATATATTTCTCAAGACATTATACGATATGTTCATGCAAGTATTCATTTGTTTTTTAACGGAATATATGTATTTAAAATCAAAGCAATAATAAATACTTATCTTGTAATTTGAGGTCTTTCATATGTTTTCATAAGATGATCCGTGCATTTGAAAGTCGGTAGTATCTCCATAGTTGAATTTTGAATGAGGTTGAGCAAATTAATTTTTATGAAATTTTTTGTGAATGCTTTGAAGCTCATGGATCAAATCTGTTAGGCTATGAAGAGCATGGGCTCGGCCTTGAAGTTGCGGGGTGGTGTTGGGCAGAGTGCGGGTCGTGCATTCTTCCTGGGTCGCGTGCTGGGCTTCGCTTTATGGGCTAAACCGTGGCCTTGCTGTGCTAGTCTGTGGATTGGCCCGTTTGCATGGAGTCTCAACCCAAATGCCAAATGAGTATGTATATAATGTGATACAACTTATCTAATTCTATCTGAAAATATGATCAACAGATTATTTTTCTGAGATCTAGTTTATCAACATTGACAACTTAAGTAAATCTTGACCGTTTAATCAATCTAATGGTCTTGATTAGCTTCTCTTTGGATTATCACATCAGCAATCCATGTTATTTCATTTTATTTGTATGTTTTTCATAACCACCTAATTGATCCTACGATTCTCATTTTATCTTCACTTCGATGAAGTCTTCGGTCTAGATTTTGTCACGTATCATGGAAATTTTTATTTGTACACGCATGTTTTCCTTTTTTCTTTTTAAATTAAATGAATTAATTAAGATTAAACCTATTAATGTTAATTAACATTAGCCTTTTGGAATAGATATTGAGCTAGATTTTAAAAACTTGGTTGACTATATGGTATCTACGTTGAGCCACTTGTTCATTAAATAAGTCACGTCACAACGTAACCCAAATTTAAGGCTAGTAATAGGACCATAAGAATAAATATATATTTGGCTACATAATTAATAAACTCTATCGATTAAACCCATAATCGAATTTATTCATTATTAATTATGATTAACTCCACTATAAAATTGTAATTAAACTTAAAGTATATTTTATATTACTCGACGTAACTATTCTTGAGCTATTAAGTATTATGTAATGCCCCTCCATAATATAGTACCGTGTATAATTAGGTTAATTACTATCGACTTAATATTTATTCACATCTTAGTATCCTTAGGTTTCAAATTCATTCTATCAGTTAACTATGATAATTTTCATACTTGATGTCTCAAGTAAAATTATCAAATCTCTAGTACTCCACAAGAGATACTAAGCGCTTAGATTATGTGACCACATCAATGAATTACCTAAGAGGTATTATGTCACTTATTAAACATGTCTATGGATTCTACTATTGAGAATCTATGGACTCACTATCTAATAACTCAGTCATCCAACATATGAGATATGTTGACTTATAAAGTATCATTTTTAGTAGATCAAAACAACTAATTTTTTAAATATGAGCTCATAACTATCTCAAGGTTGAGAGTACTCTTAAAATAATAACAATGAGTTATTATTTTCATTTGATAGTAATTTACTTAAAATCAGACTCATTAGTCTTTTCAATGCATTTCAAATGTACTAGTATTTTAACTAAGTACCCCTCCTAGTGATAAGTCACTCTACATAATAGAGTTAATGTATTACAATTTTCTCTTAACAAAGCGCCCAACTTCACTAGAATGTGAAATTAAGTATTTACAAGTCATAAATAACTCTTGGTTAAATATTTTGTTCCTATGAGTTAAACTTCATAGGACCCATTAAACACGTACTATCATACTTGTGGGCCTTTTACAAGAATTTATATTGCACATATATAAGAATATATTATTTATTATTAATCAGAATTAAATGTCTTAATAAATATAATAGAATTACAGTGTTTTTAGGGCACAATCCTAACAAATTCTTTCTTTGACTTTCTTAATGTCAACTAATGAAACAAAGAACAATCAGATCATGCTGTTCTAAGATCTTTTGGGATTGCTTTGGATTTTAACTTCAAGGTCAACTCCATCAGATTTTTCAAGCTTACATTTCTTCAGATTCCTTCTTCTTAATCTTGACGCATCTGAACTCGGCCCCATAATGTGTTGAATAAACATTAAATGTTATGTTTTAGTGGGTTTTTTCAATTATACGTTACAATTTAGAAGTTACAATTTAGAAGTTACAATTTAGAAGTTAGTGAAAACATAAAAGGTCAAGAGTCTTTGTAGATGAAATGTTTGTAGATGAAAGGCCAATGGGTGATAGATTTAATTATTTTTCAGTTTTTTTTGCAAGAGTAGAGTCTATATAAAGGCCTTGTCGAGTTCATTGAAAAACACAACTTAGAGGAATACAAAAGTTAAATATTTCAAGTGAGTTTTTAGTTTACAAGTGAGTTTTTAGTTTACAAATTGGTATCAGAGCCGACGAATGTGACGGGTCAGATTCTGCTACCACGACTAACGAAGGCGAACTATGAGAACTGGAGTATTCAAATGAAAGCTCTTCTCGGTTCTCAAGATGCATGGGAGGTGGTCGAAGAAGGTTTCGAAGAACCAACAAATACCACGGGATATACGGCGGCTCAAAACAAGGCGTTGAAAGAGGCGCGAGCGAAGGATAAGACGACGTTATACATGTTGTTCTGAGCCGTTGATGAGTCGGGCTTTGAGAAGATTGCCGGTGCAACTACTTTAAAAGAAGTGTGGGACATTTTAGCAAAAGTGTTCAAAGGAGCCGACCGAGTCAAGCAAGTGCGTCTCCAAACTTTTCGTGGTGAGTTGGAGAGCATGAAGATGAAGGAGTCAGAAAGTGTATCTGACTACATCACGCGTGTCCAAGTCGTGGTGAACCAACTCATTCGTAATGGCGAAGCGTTAACCGATGCGCGAGTTGTGGAAAAGATTTTGAGATCATTAACTGACAATTTTGAGAATGTTGTGTGCGCAATAGAAGAATCAAAGGACCTTGCAACGCTCACAGTCGATGAGCTTGCCGGTTGTCTCGAGGCACACGAACAACGTAAGAAGAAAAAAAAGGAGAAGACACTCGAGCAAGCACTTCAAACCAAGGCGTCAATCAAAGACGAAAAGGTATTCTATTCTCAAAATTTCTGAGGTAGAGGGCGTGGCCGTGGAAGTCGTGAAAATGGTCACGGTGGTCAAGGCAGCAGTCATGAGAGGTACTATAAGGAGAAGGGACATTCGAGCCAACCAAATTGGCGTGGAAGAGGATGCGGTCGAGGAAGAGGCGGCCGGTCGAACTATTCCAACATCGAGTGCTACAAGTGTTACAAGTATGGTCACTATGCGAAGGATTGCAACTCCGAAAAATGTTATAATTGTGGTAACGTGGGGCATTTTGCAAAAGATTGTCGAGCCGATAAAAAGGTGGAAGAAACAACCAACCTAGTCTTGGAAGACGAAAATGAAGGCCTTCTCTTGATGGCCCAAATGAAGTCAACATCAACAATGACACTCTATGGTACCTCGACTCGGGGGCAAGCAACCATATGTGCGGTCACGAGTACATATTCAAAGAGATGCAAAAGATTGAAGATGATCATGTGTCATTTGGAGATGCATCAAAGGTGGAGGTCAAAGGCCGAGGTACGGTTTGTTACTTACAAAAGGATGGCTTAATAGGGTAAATCCAAGATGTTTATTACGTACCAGGCCTCAAGACTAACATTTTGAGTATGGGGAAACTCACAGAGAAAGGTTACTCGATACTTTTAAAAGACCGAGTACTACACTTGAAGGACAAGCAAGGGTGTCTGGTTGCTCTAGTCAAGATGGGAAGAAATCGGATGTACAAACTGAATTTGAGAAGCGTGCGAGAAAAGTGTTTGCGAGTCAACGTAGAAGACAAGGCGTCGCTGTGGCATCTCCGCTTTGGTCACCTACATCAAGATGGTCTAATAGAGTTAGCAAAGAAGAACATGGTGCACGGGCTGCCGGACATGGACTATGAGGGCAAATTTTGTGAAGAATGTGTGCTTGGCAAGCAAGCGAGAATCTCTTTTCAAAAGAAGGTAGAATATCGAGCTAAACATACTCTCGAGTTGATTCATACCGACATGTGTGGCCTAATTGCCCCTGAATCTTTCAGTGGTAAAAGGTACTTCATTACCTTTATCGATGATTTCTCACGGAAAACTTGGGTTTATTTTCTGAAAGAAAAATCCGAGGCATTCGAGGTGTTCAAAAAGTTCAAAGTGATGGTGGAGAAGGCAACTGGTAGACACATCAAAGCCGTACGATCCGATAGAGGTGGTGAGTATACTTCGACGGCTTTCATGGAGTATTGCGAGGAGCAAGGCATAAGGAGATTTCAAACCGAACCATACTCTCCTCAACAAAATGGTGTGGCCGAGAGGAAGAACTGGACTATTCTTGACATGGTTCGATCAATGCTCAAGAACAAGAAGATGCCAAAGGAATTTTGGGAAGAAGCCGTGCAATGTTCCATCTATGTACAAAATTGATGTTCACATGTGAAGTTAGATGATCAAACACCACAAGAGGCATGGAGCGGACAGAAGCCGATAGTTTCTCATCTCAAAGTATTTGGTAGTGTGGCTTATGCACACATACCGGATCAACGAAGAATGAAGCTCGAAGATAAAAGCAAAAGGTATATTTTTATTGGGTATGATGAGAAGACAAAAGGGTACAAGCTACTCGACCCGATAAGCAAGAAGGTGATGGTGAGTCGTGATGTGCGAGTAAATGAAGCAAGCGAGTAGGACTGGAACAATTCGATGGAGGTTATCATCGATGTTGGAGAATCATCAATCATTGCACCAACAAGTATACCAACAAACTCTGAAACTACCGATGATGAAGATGAACCACAACAACTAAAAATGCGAAGTTTGCAAGATTTGTATGATGCGACAAATGAGGTACACCTTGTATGTCTTTTGGCAGATGCTGAAAATATCAACTTTGAAGAGGCGGTGCAAGACAAGAAGTGGCAAACTTCCATGAACGAGGAGATTAAGGCGGTTGACCGCAACAACACATGAGAGCTAGCAGAATTGCCGAAAGGCAGTCAGCCTATTGGTGTGAAGTGGGTGTTCAAGAAAAAGATGAATGCTCAAGGTGAGATAAAACGGTACAAGGCGAGACTTGTTGCGAAGGGATACAAGCAAAAGATAGGAATCGACTATGACGAGGTGTTTGCTCCTGTTGCAAGAATGGAGACAATCTGATTACTCATTTCACAAGCTTCTCAATTCAAATGGCAAATATTTCAAATGGATGTCAAGTCGGAATTCTTGAATGGTGTGCTCGAAGAAGATGTCTACATCAAACAACCACCCGGGTTCATGAAAATCAGAGAAGAGAATAAGGTGCTAAAATTGAAGAAGGCGCTTTACGGGTTGAAACAAGCACCGCAGGCATGGAATACACGTATCGATACATATTTCAAGGAGAGCGGGTTCAAGCAATGTCCTTACGAGCATGACCTTTACGCAAAGAAGAATGGAGGTAACGTGTTATTTGTTGCTCTTTATGTCGATGACCTCATTTTTATGGGAAACAATGATGAGATGATAGAAGAGTTTAAGGG
>QANY01001929.1:834026-951603 GCA_003255025.1 Datisca glomerata
TGTATGTCATGCGATATGGCTTAGAAATTTGTTGAGCAAGATGGAGCTAAAGCAACTAGCTGCAACCGTGATTCAAGTTGACAATAAATCAGCAATTGAGTTGGCAAAGAATCCAGTGAACCATGAAAGAAGCAAACACATTGACGTTCGTTTTCACTTTATCCGAAATCATGTGAAGGAAGGAAGTGTGGAATTGGTGCATGTGGCAAGTCAAGATCAAGTTGCGGATATCTTCACAAAACCGCTACCGAAAGTACTTCTTGACAAATGCAAGAAAATGATTGGCATGATGGATGGTAGAAGCATTTAAGTTTATGAGGGAGTTTTGTTGAATAAACATTAAATGTTATGTTTTAGTGGGTTTTTTCAATTAGAAGTTACAATTTAGAAGTTAGTGGAAACATAAAAGGTCAAGAGTCTTTGTAGATGAAAGGCCAATGGGTGATAGATTGAATTATTTTTCAGTTTTTTTTGGCAATAGTAGAGTCTATATAAAGGTCTTGTTGAGTTCATTGAAAAACACAACTTAGAGGAATACAAAAGTTAAATAATTCAAGTGAGTTTTTAGTTTACAAGTGAGTTTTTAGTTTACATAATAAAGCTGAATTCAGGAGAACTACCATTGTAATTGTGCAATCCTAGGTTTTTTTTTTTACTTATAGTTTTCCAAAAAGGAGTCCCCACTGAGTGAAGCTTCTTTGACATATAAACAGCTATCCAATTCCATGCTTTAGCCCACTTCTAATGGATATCTATTTCCGTGACTTGCAATCGGTGGTGTCATTTCTCCTTCCTTCTGTTTCTTATTCTTCACTCTGCTAATTCAGTTTCCTTTGCTTTTCTCGGTTCAAACCGAACTCGGCCGGCATACTCTATCACGGAGATGCGGTGCCTTTAGCTGGAGCTGTTGAGTTCAACAAAGCCAATTACTTATCTCGTGTTGGCTGGGCAAACCTATTCAGAAAGCGTACAAATTTGGGATAATGATACTGGAAAGGTCACTGATTTCACTACCAGATACACTTTCACCATTGACACAATAGGCCTTGACAGATATGATCACAGACTTGCCTTCTTTCTAGCTCCAATTGGGTTCCAAATCCCTCCAAACTCAGCTGCTGGTTTTTATGCCTATTTAACACCACAACCAAGAATTCGTCCAGAATCAGATTTCTCTAGTCGAGTTTGACTCTTACCTTAATCTCAATGGGATCCACCATTCCAGCATGTGGGAATCAAAGTCAATTCTATTGTTTCTGATATTTACACTGCTTGAAATGCTAGCTTGCATAGTGGTGATGATGTTCATGTATGGTTTTCCTACGATTAACCACTATGAATTTGAGTGTCGCTTGGCGATATGGAAGAACGTCGAGTTCATTCGAGAGTACTGAGTCTATCTTACCAAATTGATCTAAAGAAGGTCCTCCCTCAATGGGTGACAGTAGGATTTTCAGTAACAACTGATTCCTTCTTCGAGGGACATACGCTGAGGTCGTGGGAATTCAACTCGAACTTGGAGAGGAAGGAAGCTATAGGAAGTAACTCAAAAAAGGTTCAGATAATTGTGGGTGTAATAGTTTCGGGTGTTATTCTCATGGCTGGGGCAATTGTAGCATTTGCGGTATTATGGAGGTTGAAGCAAGATAAAACAAGAGCAAGAGGAGAAGTGAATTCTCTATCTTTGTTATAAATGTCGACTATCTCAAGTCAACTACAGGAGACGATATCATTTGTTTATGTACCATCTGCATTGGCAATCTCGTGCTGGAGAGGACCTACTTCTATATATCCTAGCTATGTCTCATTACATTTATTCAATGGAACTTTTTAGTTTCATGTTGAGTTTCGCATTCATGGGTTGTCTGTCATGACAGAATGACGTCTATGGATAACATTAGGAGATGGACTCTAGCATAATTTCAGCATGTGTTTTCTGTTTTAGTGGAGATGAGAACTTGGAGCATCTGTTCACATAGTGTCCTGTGACACAACAGAGTTTGAGGGCAGCTGGTAGCCAGATGAGGTATGATTTTTAAAACTTCTAATAATGGTGAGTCATAGAAAGAGTTTTTATAGTATATTTTAAAGCATTTTATTGTATATTTTTAAACTTCTGATCTTGTATTGTGAGGTAAAAAGTGTGTCATTCCATGTGCATGATAAAATCACAGTGGTGTTAAAAATAAGAGAAAATTATACATTATCTTTTTAAACTATAACTAATAGATACTTTAAACCCTAAACTTTAAAAGACGTGATTGAAATCCTAAACTATTTGAAACTCACAATTTTAACTTTAGATGTAACTCCGTTTAATACACTGTAGTTTTTTAACAAAATTACGTTGTTTTTCTCTATCTGACATGACGTTGTTTTATCAATTAGGATAGCGTAATCTATTAATTAAATCACTAGTAATCAATGATTCAAATTGGAATTTGATTTTCCTTGATTTTTTATTAATTAGATCAACCAGTAATTAATGATTGAATTTTCTTCCTTAATATCAGCAAAAATTAATTTTGGCAAGATTCTATCATATTAATGATATCATCAATATTCACTATTCAACAAATTTCAAAGAAAAATTTGATTGACTCGTTTATCATCATATATATATATATATATATATATATATATATATATATANTTCACTGATATAGTAAATATATAGGTTGATCAATAATTATCAATAGTTAGTTGAAAAGAATATGGTTATTCACTTATACTGAATCTATTATAGATAACTTGACATTATATCAATGATTGAATGGTTTAATGGCGGTTTACTCAAGTAATTTTCTTTTGAAAAATCGTTGATTGGCATTTTCTATGGAATATTTGAGCGGGATTGAAGTATTTTTCAAATATTTTGGTGGTTTTGCTTGAGCGATTATGGTGTTTTAATTTTTAAATTTCTGAGCATTAATTAATTTTTTAAATCAAGCATCTATCAAATCATCTGTATCCCATTTAAATACCCAAAAATTCTTCAAACACACCATATTTAGATTATGATCATTTTAATCTAAAATTATTGACAGATTAGAAAACCTCATATTTATCTAAAATTATTGAAAATTTGCTATTTCTTAAAACAATATTTCTAAAATTGTATATTCTACAAAACTTCCCTTATTGTTATCATTTTTCGGACAAAATGTATTTTTGCCCCGTAAGTTTTATCTGATTCCCAATTTAGCCTATGTTAATGTAATTTTTTTCTAATCAAGTCATGGAATGACTTGAAATGTTGAGTCATTCGTTAGCTTCAAATTTGATAGTTCTTGAGACCTAATTAACGACGAAGCACAACTGTATGCTAATTATAAACGTTCATTTCAACAACACAAACAATTTAAAGTTGCGATGCTTAATGGAAGGAATTGATTGGGGTATTTTTGATATTTTCAAGAACTTGATTGGAAAAAATGTACTTATGACAACTAAATTAGAAATCAGAGTGAAATTTCCACCAAACCAGCGCGAAGACTATCCTTGAAAAAGGCCAAACTTAGCTGATCTATCCGCATCCTCATTACTAGATCGAGGGGCATAAGACAAAACACGGGCAATAAAACAGCTTTAAAAAGCCTACTAGACAAAATAATGTGACCATGAACAACCAAACTACCTCGATTGGAAAGCAGGCACAGCAGAAACCAGAACCAGACTGTCACTCTCAATGGCCTGGACGGAGTGAACAGGCTGATGCCTTAGTAAAAAAAGAAGTATTTATTTCATGTAACCAATGATTTGAGACACTTCAACAAGAAAAACACCATCATATGAAAAATGAAGAGGAACTTTAACTTTTTTGGTTTTTAAGATTAAAAGTGCCATTTGGAGGAAGTGAAACCATCTGTTAAGAGACAATTCTCACTTTGACTTTCTTAATGTCAACTAGTAAAACAAAGAACAATCGAATCATTCTGTTCTAAGAGCTTTAGGGGTTGTTTTGGATTTTTCCTTCAAGATCAACTCCATCAGATTTCTTCAAGCTTATTTTTTTAAGCTTCATTCTTCTTAATCTTGACACATTTGAACTCTGCCCCATAAGTGAAGCCGAATTCGGCAGAACTACAATTGTAATTGTGTAATCATAGGTATTTTTTCTTATAGTTTTCAAAAGAGAGTTCACCCTGAGTGAAGCTTCTTTGACATAAACAGATATCCAATTTCATGCTATAGCCCACTTCTAATGGCTATCTATTTCCGTGACTTACAATTGGTGATGTGTCATTTCTTCTTCATTCTGTTTCTTATTCGTCACTCGGCCAATTCAGTTTCCTTTCGGTTTTATCGGTTCATACCAAACTCAGCTGGCATACTCTATCACGAAGATGCAGTGCTTTTAGCTGGAGCTGTTGAGTTTAACAAAGCCAATTACTTATCTCGTGTCGGTTGGGCAACCTCTGCAGAAAGCGTTTGAATTTGGGATAATGATACTGGAAAGGTCACTGATTGAGAAGGATTAACACTGCTGTTGGCTTTTAAGAATTCTAAATCTCATAGAAATATATTGAAGTACATAGCAGGTATTTATACAAACCATTTGAACAATCTAACTGTGGAAAGCAGTAACGTAAATTCTATATTTACAGAAGGTTACAACTAATAAGAAACTGATCCTAGAATTATGCTTCCACAAATCTTTGCTGATTATACTGTGTCTATTGATTGTGAGCTGGCGTTGAGTTGGCTGTAGGATCTTCCTTGATACGCCCCCGCAAGAACGGGCTGCCATCAGTAAGTCCGATCTTGGTTTTGAGTTTATCTGTTTTTTGACAGGAGAGAGGCTTTGTGAGTAAGTCTGCCAGCTGATCATTGGTATGGACATGTCGCACTTGAAGAACATTTTTTTGAACCAAATCCCTGACGTAATGAAGGTCTATCTGAATATGCTTCATTCTTGAGTGCTGAATTGGATTGAAGCTAAGATGTGTGGCACTTAAATTGTCACAAAGCAATAAGGGTGGCTGTTTGAGTGTGATATTCATTTCTTGAAACAGTGAAAGTATCCACATAGACTCAGATGCTGCAGTGGCCAACGCCCTATATTCAGCTTCGGTGGATGACCGTGCAATTGCTCGTTGTTTCTTTGAACTCCATGAGATGAGATTGGTACCAAGGAAAATGAGGTAAGCGGAGGTGGAACTTCTATTATCCAGATTTCCTGCCCAGTCAGCATCAGAAAAGCATGTAAGTGTTGGACTGATGTTTTTTTGAATGGTTATGCCATGAAAGATCGTGTTCTTCAAGTAACGAAGTAATCGTTTTGTGGCTGTCCAGTGAGTCAGAGTGGGACGATTCATGAACTGAGATAACTTGTTGACTGCAAAGCTGATGTCAGGTCGAGTTAGAGAGAGATACTGCAGGGCTCCAATGACACGACGATACTCAGTTGAATCTACTGCTGAAGTGCCATCATCCAGTTTTAGATCAACCGAGGTTGATAATAGAGTTGTAACATCCTTAGCGCCATCCATGTTTGTTTTAGCCAAGAGATCACAGACATATTTATGCTGTGTTAAGAACAGTCCATGACTTGTAGGAATAACTTCAATGCCAAGAAAGAAATGCAGGGGACCCAGATCTTTGATGGAAAATTTTTGACCAAGCTGAGTCATAATATTTTCCACAAAGTTTGAATCATTTCCTGTGATGACTAAATCATCAACATACACTAAGCAATAGACAATTATTGAACCAGTAGTGTAAACAAACAGAGAAGAGTCGGACTTGGTATTCAGAAATCCAAACTGAATCAGTGCTTGCTTAAGAGCAGAATACCAAGCACGGGGGGCTTGTTTGAGACCGTATATAGCTTTGCGAAGACAGCAAACATGGTCTGGTTTTTCTGGATCCCGAAAGCCAGGGGGCTGCTTTATGTATACTTTTTCCGTAAGATGTCCATGCAGAAACGCATTATTGACATCAAGTTGTCTAAGTGACCAACCATTTATTACAGCAATGGACAACACAGTACAGATGGTAACTGGTTTCACTACGGGACTAAAAGTTTCTTTATAGTCTAGACCGGGTCATTGATTGAAACCCTTGGCGACTAATTGCGCTTTATACCGTTCAATTGAACCATCAGCCAACCTTTTTATCCGAAAAACCCACTTGCATCCAATAATATTGCATCCATGTGGAGGAATTTCCAGCTGCCATGTACCATGGCGCATGAGAGCTGTGAGCTCAGAGGACATGGCATCTCTCCACCGAGAATCAGATAGGGCCTCACTAACTGTGTTTGGTTCCAAGGAGGGTTGGATCGGATGCCTAGTGACCAGAAATGATCTTTTCGGTCTATAAATATTATTCATAGAATGAGTTACCATATTATGGCTTCGGGTTACAGGTGGTATTTCACAACCGGATGAGGGTGGATTATTTATGGGAGAAATAATAGGCAAATCAGATAAAGAGGAGGGAGAAGCACATACCTGGTGAGAAATCGGTGGAGGAGACGAGTCCATCAGAGGCGCCAAAGTCTGGTGAGTACCCGATGCAGGAGGAGCAGCATGCGGCAGAGATTGAGGCGTGGTTGTTGGCAGAGATTGAAGCTGATTAGTCTGTAGGGATTGGGACGGATTGGTCGGCAGAGAGAGGAATACGGGATGATCAATTTCAGCAGAGAATGGTGGAGTGGTTCGGATCTCACGGGATTTAGGACACAGTTCAGCAAAGGGGAAGTTGCTTTCATCGAATAGCACATGCCGTGAGTGGTATACACGATGGGTTGTGGGGTCCAAGCATAGGTATGCATTTTGAGAGAGTGAGTAGCCCACAAAAATACACGGCTTGGCTTTGGGCTCAAGTTTGTGTTTATTATATGGCCGGGTCAACGGGAAGCAAAGACAACCGAATTGTTTGAGTTTGAGATAATCTGGAGTTTGATTAAAAAGCTTCTCAAATGGAGTTCGGTTATGCAAGGTTGCAGTTGGCATTCTATTAATTAGATACGCAGCTGTTTGGAAGGCATAAGGCCAATATGAGCGAGGTAACTGTGCATCTGTGAGAAGAGTGAGACCGGTTTCAACAAGATGTCGATGTCGTCTTTCAGACATGCCATTTTGTTGGGGAGTATGAGGGGCGGTTGTGTAGTGACCAATACCATGAATCGAAAAATAGGATTTTAGAGCAATGTATTCACCTCTGTTGTCAGAGTATCGACTCTTGATGCGAGAGTTAAATCTATTTTCCACAAGATGTCGGAATTGAGGAAAAATAATTTGAACACTCGATTTTGTAGACATTGGATAGAGCCAGATATATTTAGTGTAATAGTCAATAAAAATGAGATAATATTTTGAGCCATCAAGACCAATGTCATGTGAGGGACCCCAAACATCCATATAAATTAACTCAAGTGGTGCTTGACTAGTTAAACCATGAGAATGAAACGGTTGACAATGGGCTTTATTTTGGGAACACGCATTGCATAAAGCTTTATTGGCATTTTTATTGGTAGGTAATGAAAAAGCCCGAATTAAATGATTGAAAATTTTAGAAGATGGATGACCAAGTCTCTTGTGCCAACCATCTGTGGTGGTACGTTCATGAACATAGGCTGTGATTTTTTTGGATGCCATAGCTAGCTTCTCTGGTAAGGAGTACACACCATCTTCACATGCGCCTTTGAGTAGTGTCGCCCCCGTGATCCGATCCTTCACAAAAAAATAAGATGGATGAAATTCAAGATAAATATCATTATGTTTGGTGAAATTATGAACAGAGATTAATTTTTTTTTATGGTGGGAACACATAGAGTATCTTTGATATGAAAAATACGATTAGACGATGTAAAAGATAGTGAACCAACATGAGATACAGGCAAACCTGACCCATCTCCAATTACTACTTCATCAGTACCATCATACTCAGAGTGAATCGAAAGATTGGAAAGATCCGTTGTCATGTTGTGAGATACAGCGGAATCAACAAGCCATTTGTGATCTTTGGACGTAGTGGACGCTGCACAGTTGGCAGTTACAGGACTGGATCCAAGTTTGACACAAATTTTGGCCGTATGGCCCACTTGGTCACATAGTTGGCACTTGGGTTTGAATTTTCTAGGACCCGAATTTGAAGCCCACCTTTTTTTGTTGTCTCGGCTTTTGTTGGTGGAGGATGAACGATGCTGGCTTTCATGGTTGTTTGTTCCTCCAGACCTAGATGAATAATTTGCAGTTGCAACGAACTGCTGCGCAGAGTTGGTTTCCAGTCGCCGAAGATAATTTTCATGACCAACAAGGAGATCATGAAGTTCCTCAAAGTTTAGAGAGGATTCTCGAGCACGAATTGGTGCAACGATTTCATGGAACTCGGGACCCAATCCATTTAAGATGTAGAGAGTTAAATCATCATCCGAAATGGGATGATCAATAATCGCAAGCTCATCTACGATTATCTTGACTGCATGTAGAAAGTCAGTGACCGAACGACTGCCACGAGTGTGCAATGTAAGATTCTCCTTGAGTTGCATCGCACGGGTTCGGGATTTTCCTACATATAGACGAGTGAGTGTTGTCCAAGCATTATAGGAGGTTTTGCAGGATGCAAGAAGTGGAGTGATGGCAGGGGAAGTGGACGCAAGGATAACATGGAGAATGAGTTTATCTTGGCGAATCCAGTGGGAATTCGCTGCTTTGGAGGTGGCAGAATTTTCTGCATCTATGACCGGACATGTAAGCTTGCCAGTAACAAAATCGATGAGATCGTAGCCAATTAACAGTGCTTCAAATTGGGCTCTCCATTGAGGGAAGGTAGCAGGCGTAAGTTTTTCATTGATGGTAGTGGAAGCGTTGATGATAATAATCGGATTGACAGAGGAGGACCCAGGTAGTGTATTCATTTTTAAAGGAAAGTATATCTCGTTAGAGACCGATGGCTCTGATACCATGAGAAGGATTAACACTGTTGTTGGCTTTTAAGAATTCTAAATCTCATAGAAATATATTGAAGTACATAGCAGGTATTTATACAAACCATTTGAACAATCTAACTATGGAAAGCAGTAACGTAAATTCTATATTTACAGAAGGTTACAACTAAATAAGAAACTGATCCTAGAATTATGCTTCCACAAATCTTTGCTGATTTTACTGTGTCTGTTGATTGTGAGCTGGCGTTGAGTTGGCTGTAGGATCTTCCTTGATACTGATTTCACTACTGGTTTCACTTTCACCATTGACACAGTAGGCCATTACAGTTATGGCCATGGACGTGCCTTCTTTCTAGCTCCAGCTGGGTTCCAAATCCCTCTAAAATCGGCTGCTGGGTTTTTAGGCTTATTTAACACCACGACCAGGAATTCATCCCAGAATCAGATTGTTTGAGTTGAGTTTGACTCTTTCTCGAATCACGATTGGGATCCTCCATTCCAGTATGTGGGGATCAATGTCAATTCTATTGCTTTTGATATTTACACTGCTTGGAATACTAGCTTGCATAGTGGTGGTGATATTCATGTATGGATTTCCTACAATTCAATCACTATGAATGTGTGCGTCGCTTGGCGAAATGAGAGAATGTTGAATTCATTCGAGAATACGAGCCTGTCTTACCAAATTGATCTAAAGAAGGTCTTGCCTCAATGGGTGACAGTAGGATTTTCAGCAGCAACTGGTTCCTTGGTCGAGCAACATACGTTGAGGTCGTGGGAATTCAACATGAACTTCGAGATGAAGGAAGCTAGAGAAAATAACTCGAAAAAGGTTAAGATAATTGCTGGTGTAACAGTTTCGGGTGTTGTTCTCATGGCCGGGGCAATTGTAGCATTTGCGGTATTATGAAGGTTGAAGCAAGATAAAACAAGAGCAAGAGGAGAAGTGAATTATCTATCTTTGTTATAATTATCAACTATCTAAAGTCAACTACAAGAGATGATATCTTTTGTTCACGTACTATTCTGCATTAGCAATGTTGTGCTGGAGAGGATCTGCTTCTTCTATATACACTAACTATGTCTCTTTACATTTTATTCAATGGAACTTCTTAGTTTCATGTTCAGTTTCACATTTTGTTTCTTCATTTCATGGGTTGTCTTCCATGACAGATTGACATCTAAGGCTAATATTAGGAGATAGTCTCTTTCTCATTGTTTGACTTTCTCATTAATCAAAGAGAAATGCTCAAAGCACACTCTGGTTCCTTAGTTTTGAGTCTCATTTAACGTAATATTTTAAAGCCCGTTTTTATGAGAAATGCAAGAGCATTGATAGGTAAAAATCATAAGTTCATTATTTGGTACATTTTTCATCAAATTCAGACGAGATCACATCATTTAAACTCATTCAATAGTTGTTCCATCAAGAAAATACCTTATTCATCAGTCTGTAAATTATACTATCAAAATTACGAAAAAAACTTACCGTACTCTGGGGACATCGTACGCCCTCAAGTCAAAAATTGACATTTGATAAAAAAATATTAAAAAAATGACTTTCTGTCAAGTGTTAATTTTTAACTTGAGTGAGTACGATACTCTCGGAAGTATCGTACTCATTTCACATAATTACACTATAAAGTTTAGAAGGAATGAATGAAAAAAAATATGTATCTTAAATTTAATTTAGATGTTCTCTAGTTTGAGATAACAAACGAAATTTATCTCTCATGCTATTCGACTCCTTTATTTTTCCAGTCATGTAAAAATTAATTAAGTTTCTACCGGGAGTTTTTAACATGTGTAAATCATAATAAAAAATGTCTACATCATATACTATTTAGACAACTTTTTAATTTTAATAAATTTTAATATCAATTTTGTCCGTAACTTTAAAAAATATTAAATATAACACTTTTCTAAAAATATAATTAAGATAACAAAATTCATTAAATTTAATAAATTTCTCTATTTAGTTAGTTACTAATTGACCATTTTATTATTTAATTGAAATGTATAATCATTCATATTATCTCTCTCTATATCCATTAAATATCTCTTTCTATCTCTGTCTTCATCTCTCTCTCTCATATATATATATATATATATAAATGTGCGTGTATATATATTATGTGTAATGCACAATATATAACACGTACTTTTTTATAGGCATTTATAATGTGTTCGGTTGTAGCGTTATATATACTTATATATAAGCCTATATAGCAGGCGCGCGCGCACACACACACACATATCTGTGTGTATATGTATTATATACATATCTGAAACGCTTATTTGCAAACAAGGTATTTGTTTACCTACACCTTTTGTGTTAATAAAAAACATGACACAGAGCATAATTCTTGACAACCCTTTTTTTAAATTCTATCATCTCTATTACAGGAAGAACTCTTAAGGTTTACTTCAAAAACTTGGAAAGGACCAACAAAAAATTATCCGACCATTAAACAAGAATGCTTAGCAATTGTTAAATGTGTTCTTAAATTTCTGGATGATTTACTTAACCAGCATTTTCTAAATAAAGTTGACTGTTCTGCAGCTAAAGAAATATTTAAAAAAGACGTACATAATCTTACTTCTAAACACGTATTTGCTTCTTGGCAAAGCATTTTATCAGTATTTGACTTTGATATTTCATATATTAAAGGTAAACAGAACTCTCTCCCTGACTTCTTAACTCGTGAATATTTAAAGAGATAAAAATAATATGAGTAACATAAGTCATGGCCGAGGTCAACGCGGCCGTGGCAGAGGTCAACGCGGCCGTGGCAGAGGTCGTAACAGTATACAACAACAACAAGATGACATTTTTTGGCAAACAGAATTGCCTAGCATTCAAGAAGCCAATTCTAGCAAGTATGCTAAGGATATCCTCTTAACACCAGAACAGTATAGCCCAAACAATATTTCTGAAGAGATAATTCTCATTATTGAAACAAAAGATAAAAAAATGGATGTCTGATCCATGGAAGATTAAAAGACGATATCTCTCAACCCAACAGTACCCAACACAATTTGAACAATATCAATATTTCTATGAAGCAATCGTTCCCACCATCCTTCACACATATTACACTGACGCGTGATGGAAATAAGGTCATACATGTCTGACTATGTGCCCTCAAAGTTTTGTAAGTATAATAGGAAGGACGGATGTGTAAGGGAGCACATTATACATTTCATTGATGATTTGGGCCCACACGAATGTGATGATTCCATGAGGCTGAAGGAATTCTCAAAATCGCTGACTGAGCGAGCATACACATGGTACATCAACCTGGTGCTGGGATTAGTTTTGACTTGGCCGCATATGGTTTCTGCCTTCATGACTAAGTTCTTTATGTCTGAAGAAAATATGAGCATTCTTGAGTTAAGGCGTGAGCCTCAAAGAAAACATGAGGACCTGGTGACTTAAATTAGACGGTTCAAAGATAAGGCACTGGATTGCCAGGAAGAATGGAAGGAGTAGGACTTGGTGAAGATGTGCACTGTGGAATGATACATGAGTATAAAGCGCATTTGGAGAACATCAACATCACCACGTTCTCCCATCTTCACGTAGCTGTTCAACGCACCAACACTTTGGTGCCTAGGTCAAAAGCTGTGGAGTAGAGTGAGTGCGAGGGGCTTATATGAAATTCCGTGAGGTACACCCCGTAAGTAGCCATGGCACAACCCCAAGGGCAAGGTGCAAAATGGGACAAGAGCGAAAGAGGTGATCCACCACCTTTCCCATGTTCCATGGACAAGATAGAGGCGTTGTTGGATGCTTGGATCAAGGATAATGTCATACACAGACCTTTGGTGGACAGTTTTCCCACCAGAGAAGAAATAGATTCACCCCAGTACTGTTGCTTCCACCGAGACACCACCCACACAATCAAAGATTGCAGAAATTTAAGGCAGATCTTCCATGACAAACTCCAAAAATGAGAGATCATTACTAAGGACATGGAAGTTGTGGGGAACCAGTCTTTCCCACCGCATGCTACTTGATCAGTGTGGCTAGAGGCCTCTACATCGTGATGGGCTAGGACGATGTAGGAGAAGAAAAGGACGAGGTCATGCATATGAGAGTGGATATCACCTTCCTAGAAACATCAGGGAGGTAGGGTAAAGATCCGTCCAAAAAAACAACAAAAAATAAAGAAAAAACAACGGTCAGATACAATGGTTTGTTGATTTCAGAGATTTGAACAAATTAAGCCCGAAGTAGGCTGCATTACCAAGGGGCGAGCCTGAAGTAGGTTGTATGGCCAAGATGCGAAGTCACGAGATCAAATATGGTTCCACTAATAAAGCCCTAAGGCGGGTATACTATAAAGTCTGAAGCTGGGTATATTAAAAACGAAGGTGATCATGTGTTGTGAAGTCTAAAGATTATGTATCCTAAGTCACGATACATATGTTTATACATGAAATGTCTATTATGAAACTTACAATTATTTATCAATGTACATGCTTGTACGAATGGGAAGGCCACATGAGACTTCTTCCATAGATGATAGTAGACATTATCGATGAGATGAACCTTAAATGCACCAAGTCAAATTGACCACAGTCAACTTCAAGTGCGTAAAGAAATATTATTTTTAGCGTTGTAATTTTTACTTCTGCTTTTATGATGATCAAAATGGTCTAGAAATTTATAACGGGTTCATTATCCTGAAATGTATCTAAGACGTTTCAGTAAAGTTTGTTCCTGGAGCACACTTAAGATGTTTCAGCAAAGTTTATTCCTAGAGCGCATTTAAGATATTTCAGCAAAAGTTATTCCTGAAACGCATTTATTACGTATCGGCAAAGTTTGTCCCTGCAACGCACTTAAAATGTTTCAGTGAATCTTGTTCCTATAATGCCTTTAAGACATTTCAATAAAGTTTGTTCCTAAAATGCAATAAAGACGTTTCAGCGAAGGTAGCTAGGTAGAATTTAGCCACTGTTGCGAATCACTCCAAAGCAAAACTTGGCCGCCATTGTTTGAAATGTATATTAAGAATATGCTTATGCTAAAAGTCACGTGTAAGGGCGACATAATGTGTGAAGTATGGATGCATGACAATGTTCAAAGTAGGAATGGATGAGCATGTGTGGTGAAAGTTCAAAATAAGAACTAACACATAATGAAAGTTCAAAGCAAGAACTAACGCATAATAAAAGTCCGAAGTATGAATGAATATATAATCCTTTAAGTGCGACCAGAGTGGTTTAAATGCTCACATATGTACGTGCCTCCTTAGGCAACTTTATTATATTTTCATGTACATATGTGCATTCTTAGGAAGTATCATGCAGGTTCCTACATATATGCGCTTTTAAAGGATGAATTGTCTGAGGAAGACACTGCAGCATGTGTATCCGCCGCCAAGCCATTACTTGATGAGCTTCGCCCTGTTCTTCAAGATCATCAATATTAGAAAGTGATGGTACGTTTATTTGTGACTCTAATTAATTATCTTTAATGATTATTATAAACACATCATTAAGTTATATCTGTCATACGAGCATGATATAATTAAAAAATGTTGCTTGGCTCTATTCACTTGTCATGATACGAACATGCATGTGGTACATATATTGCCATGTATACTCTCTCGTGCTAGCATTGAATATAAGGATGTGTATTGTTAGTGTACATATATTCATCTAGTCATTCTTCCGTGGATGCCGCCATAATCAGACTCTTTATTAAGAGAGACGACCGCCTCCGAACTTTTATCCATTGAGTGAATTATTCGCTTCGTCATTTAGCCAGAGATACCCCATGGTTTCAGTGGGCACTTCGACGGAAGGGTGTTTTTTTGGAAAAGAAGTATTTCTTTGGAGGCCATTTTCTTCGACGGAGTAAGAAATGAAGACCCAAACTTTAAGAACATGGGAAAACCTGGGAGAGAGAAGTGGGAAACCCTCTCCCGACATGTTTTTATAGAGGAAAAGAGGTGGGAGAGCACCCCCCGCGCCTCATCTCGGGGTGTGACAACTCCCTCCCACGCCTCCCCAATTTGTCAGATGGAGATGCCCGTAGTCATCCCGAGGTGTTTTCCGTAACTTCTAGATTTACTCAGGCATACCAATTACATTTCAATGTATAGTAATCATGTCTTATGATTTATTTGGTGTAATTAATAAAGACCTCTGGCCCACAAGCTGATGCGAAGGACGCAACACTCAAATAAAAAAATATATCCAAGCTTGATTGCTACGCCCTCAACCTTGAATAGGGGGTTAATGTAAATAGTGAGTCACGTCGTTAAAAGTGACGTGTCAAAAAAGACACATGGCGTCTAAAGACTGACCCACGTGGCATAACGATGAATGATACATGATGATAACAAAACATGTGTGTAAGGGACGCCCCTAGATTTATAAAAGTGGAAATCCCATTATATGAAATTATATGTTAAAGTGTTGTACTTTGTCTTCGAACTTAGTGACAAAAGTTTGAAGGTCTTTTTTTGTCTGGGAACAATATGGGGGCTGTGGTCTGGTAGGATTAGGATAAAATTACGTTATACTAAAATAGAAAAACCTCTTTTAAAGGTATAGCCTCCTAAGGCGGTTTGGAAGTACTCCCCTTCAGGCCGCCTCGGGGGTGGCTCCCCATGCCGCCACGGGGGGAACCTCGGGTGAAGCTCTCCATGTCTTAACGGGGGAAATCCTGAGAGAAGCTTCCAATGCCACCATCGGGGGACCCCGGCGACGGCTCATCATTGCGCCAATGCCTCAGAATAACCGAGGGTAATTGGTGTGTTAATGCAAGTCTTTCATTTCAAAGTTGGTTATATGACTACTCGATGCCACAAATGCACGACTAGTTGAGAGCATGGAAATTGATCACCTTTTAGGCGTGATCACGTGATTTCCATGTCATTGCGAAGGACGAGTTCGTGGTCCCTGCTTGACCCCATCTTTTTAAATGGGTCTTTGGTACCATTATGGAGATCATCAATTTCACACTTCTTGAGGCCAAACATTAGAGAATATTCTCTTGGACTTCCACCAACCTTAGAACAACAAAAGCATTGTCACCTTCTGAGAGTCGTCTAAGGGTGCTTGTCCTTCACCCCACCGACCACACACCTCACACCTTATCTGGCTTACTTATCATAGACTAGGTCACTCAAATCACACATCACCCGAAAATCCCTAAACAACGATATTTTTTAAAGTATAATGTATATACGAACAAGCATGAAAAAGAAAATTCCACAAAATTCACAAACACCCTCTCATAGCAAAAAAATATGTATTTCGCACAGATACACTAGCCCCGTACCTAGGCTTTTCCTTCAGGATTAGCGAGAATTAGTAGTGGAATGCCTTCGTGAAATTGTAGTTTTTGTGCAGACTCATGAAAGTTCTCACTCAAGTCGACCCTTTCGAGATACTCCGTTTGGATAACACTTTGGATACCCTGAGAGCCTTGGTAAGAGATTTAGACCCTAACCACACATATCTAGACAGCTTTAAAGTCCACCCTATGGTCAAGTGAAAACAAATGCTAGGGTCGTCCAAGTGCTAGATACGATACTTTAAATTATTCTTTGTTATATTTTAACTGTCAATTTTTTATTGAGCCATCATCATCATCATCATCATCCTCATTATAGATTTATCATTTTCATTACTTCATGCAACATTGGTATTGTTTCCATTTTAGCATACAAGTTAAATAATTTTTTTCATGGACAAGATATTTTTCTCTTCATATTTTTTTCAACATTGACTTTAACATCATCCATTACGTTGTTTAAATTCATGATTTGTCTCAATTGCTTTCGTCATAAGTTCATTATTTCTTCATGTCTTATAGGATTCATTCTTAGCTTCATGCATTATTCATCCATTCATTCCTTCATGCATTGTAAGTTCATTTATTCCTTAACGCATACGTTAATCTAGATTATTTCATTAATTATTTTAAAATAGAAAATAAAATAGCTCACTTGTGCGCCTCCATCATCCTAAGATAACACAATCTCAAGCTAGATTTATGGATGAGCAAGAAAAAGAGCAATCTCGAGAGGAAATGAAACAAGAAATCACAGAGATGAAAGAGTAAATGGCTAGAGTCCTGGAACTCCTCGCCGCTAGTAAAGGAAAAGCATGTTTTGAGAGTCTGTAAGTGACTCAATCATCACAAGATCAACTTCCAAATATTACCCCATTTTACCCTCCTAGGTTCACTCCAACCTATCAATGTCATCAGGCTGACCAGCTTTAGCATGCTTCATCATTACTAGTAAATATTTAGCACTATTCATTTTCAAATGTCTAGGAAATGATGCAGACATGGAAAATTGGATACAACACATCGACAATGGCACCTGGCCATAACCAAGCTTTCACTCCATAAGGCGAACATGCTAATGAGTCAATCATCATACCTGATATTGATAACTCAAAGGCACATAGGCATGTTACCAAACCAAGTGAAAATCCTCTAACGATAGATAAGTTGGATTTTCTGGATGAGAGGTTACTTGCTATTGAAGGATTAGATGTGTACGGTACCATTGATGCAACCTAGTTATGCTTAGTCCCAGATGTAACCATCCATCACAAATTCAAACTACCTGAATTTGAAAAATATGATGGTAGCAGATACCCAAGGAGTAACCTTATTATGTATTGCAGAAAAATGGCGGTATGCGTGTATGTTGATAAGTTGTTAACACATTTTTTCCAAGACATTCTGATGGGGGCTGCATCCCGCTAGTACATCCAGTTAGATAATCAACATATCTAGAGGAGGAAAGACTAAGGTGATGATTTCTTGAGATAGTACAAGTACAACATAGACATAGATCTTGATCGTCTTCATCTATAAAAGTTGGAGAAAAAGCCTACTAAAAGCCTCAAAGAATATGCGCAAAGATGGAGGCAATTAGCTGCTCAGGTATAACTTGCCTTATCAAAAAAGGAAATGGTTGCAATGTTTATCAATACCTTGAGATCTCCATTCTATGATAGGATGATTGGAAATGTTTCAACAACTTATGTGACATTATTGTGATTGGTGAAATAATAGAATATGAGATAAAAAATGACAGAATTTTAGAAGTCTTATCAGATGCATCCTCCTTAAAAAATGGTCCACGGTCGAAGCGAAAAGAATGAGATGTACAAATTGTCAATTGAGAATATTCATCAAAATATGGAAGTTTTAATCATTTTCTAAAATGCAATGAAGGGTTTCAACCTCGAACATCATATGCGTCATATACCTTGTATGTTCCATACAAATATCACTCTCGGCAATCATCTCATCATAATAACCCTGGACATGGTTTGAGACCACAAATTCACCAGCATAATGTTCTTCATTTAGTTCAGAACCAAAGAGGAAGTGGAAATATCAAAGATTCTCTAAGTATGATATAATTTTCATGGCATGCGCAAAGCTTTTACAATATCTGATCTAGAATAATCAATTGGTGCAAGTTCTATATGATTCCGTTTAGCCTCCATATCTTAGGTGGTATGATCCAAATGCTTGATTTGACTATCATGTTGGGTTAATAGGTCATTCAACTAAGAACTGCATGCCATTAAAAAGTAGAGCTCAGACATTGGTTGAAGCTATCTGGCTAAACTTCAAGAACACTGATGACAACATATAATTAGTTTTAACTCTCCACCAAATCATGATAACACCACTATAAATTCCATGGAGTAACTCTCTTCATGTGATAATGGAACAATTCAATATGGTGAATGTTTTAATTGTTGCAATACACTGATGTTTCCACTTATCTTTGTTACCCTGATCATGAGTTCAATAGTTGGGATGCCACTGAGTTGCCAATACTTCTTAGGGACGTTCAAGAGGGATGAGCTAATGTCAAGTTCCTAAATGCTCTACCCAATGTCTGAAAAAAGAAATTTTGTCATAAATTTTCTTATCGTGTTTCGTCTATTTTTAGTCGTCTCCTAGATTCAAATCTAGTTTTGTTCCCTTTACATTTCTGTTCATTTGAAAGTTAATAAATACATTTCCAATTCTTCATTCATTGATGTTATACTCTTACATATCTCTCATTTCTTTCCTTTCACCTAACAAACCAACCTAGATTATCAATGATGAGTTTGGAAGTAAAAGCATAAGCAATATCATTTATAGTTTCGACAATTTCATTTTTAGTGAAGAGCCAGATGAAAGTGAAAAGAATCTTATTCTAGTGAATGAAGACATTACAAAAAGATATTCTTCTTAACTGAGGTCATGTTCTTATTGAATTTATTTTTTATTGAAAATGATGGAGGGGCATTCTTTTTGCTATCTCAAACACTTTTATCTATTACATGCCCATTTGAGACTGAAAATATCTTCATTTCATGACACCAAGCCAATGATCACTTCCTACACTAGAGCAATTATTCTTTTCGTCAAAGTACATGTCATTAAAGTTGAAAATTTTCTCAAACACGGGCAAAAGAAAATGTCAAAGGAAAATAATCAACCAAAAATATATTGCAATAAAAAAAGTCAAAGCCAAGTGAATCTTGTGATATTTTTAAGAGTGCCCTCCTACATTAGGGAAAAATTTATTCAACAAAAATTCTAAATACATTTTCCCAAACTGTAAGTAGTTGTTGCAAAAAAGTTCTAATACAACTACTTACAGTTTGGAAAGTAAAGTAATGTAAAATGCTTTTAGTTCTCAAAAGAGTCTTTCCAAGAACTGGGAAACATCTTATTCCACAATTTATTTTCTTATAATCTCTTTAAATCTCTGTTTATCATAATTTCTTGATCAATAAAATGTCTTTCAATCACAATATCCATTTTGTCATTCTTGTTTTCTTCATTTTTTCCTCCACTACATTCAGGGCATGTAGATCACATTGTAAATTACTCTTGGAATAATTTAGAAGCATGACTTTTGAAAAAAAAAGTTTAAGGTCATGGTGAAAAGCTGAAAGGGCACCGTGGGCAAAAACAAGTTTGAGGTCAGGCTAATAATTTGAGAACGCACCATAGCAAGATGGTAGGACTGAAATTATAAAGCATTATATTCATAGCAGATGCTCAAAAAAATAATGTTGGATGTTTTACACAATTAGGAGTGAAGAAAAGAAGTAAAATAAGGAAAATCATTTGTTTGTCTCTTCCATCAAGAGATGTTGAATACTGGGGCATGATCTAGTATAAAGGAGCACACTATTTTCTCTATCATATGCTTGATATCTCATTGTCAATCTATGATCCTAGTCCAAACGAGTGTTTTGAAGGAAGATTGAAATGTCACAATGGCCCATTTAAAAGAATATATATATATATNTATATATATAATAATAATAATAATAATAATAATAACCATCATAAGATTTTCTTAAAATGTTCTCCATCATGCATGGGGTTCACGCTGCCATGATCATATCACTTGCATTATAAGTCAAGAATTTCATTGTATAGATATGCATCATAGTAGTTGTATATTTTTATTTCAAGTCATCAAGGACATCCATTTGAAATCTATGGACACTGTAGTATTTATAGCCTCCATTGGTCTATATTTTGTTATCATATGAAACTTGCATAAGTAAACTTCAACATCATTTTCAATATGGTTAAATCGAACTCAGCTCAGTTGCGGTCGAAGCCTGATATCAACGCCTGATCCGTTTCAATCAATATGATTAAATCAAACCCGACTTAGTCACGATTGAAGCCTGGTGTCGGTACCAAGTCTGTTCATTTTCAACATGATTAAATCAAATCCAAATAGGTCATGGTCAAAGCCCAGTGTCAGCGCCTAGTCCGTTTCAATAAATATGGTTAAATCGAATTGGACTTGTCGTGGTCGAAACCTGGTGTCAGCGCCTGGTCCGTTTATTTTTATTTTTTGTTAAATCAAACCTGACTTAGTTATGATCGAAGCCTAGTGTCAATGCTTGTTCCATTTCAATCAATATGCTTAAATCGAACCTTACTTGGTCGTGGTCGAAGCATGGTGTCCACACTAGGTTCGTTTATTTTCATTTTTGGTTAAATGGAACATGACTCAGTCGTGGCGAAGCCTGTTAATTCGAGGTCGAAGCTTGTGTCTATCCAGGTTCGTTTCCCTTTCAAATATCTTAGTTAAATCGAACACAAATTGAGTCGAGGTTGAAGCCTGTGTCTATTCAAAAGAAGGGAAATTATATTTGTTAAAAATTATGTGCCCTAGACAACGTAGAGAGAGCCGATGACAGAGATAGCTGGACGACGAAGAGAGAGTTGGACGATGAGAAGTTTCGAATGAAGATTGAGTTTGGTGAAGTGAAGCTTTCGAAGGAAGATTATGGTGAAAATCAAAAGACAAAAATTTGATGAAGCTTTCCAAGGAAGATTGAGGTGAAAATTAAAATAAAAAATTTGTAACTTGCAACCTATTCATCAGGTGAAAATTTTAAAGAGCCATCAATGGCTGAGATTTCTTTGACCAGATCTAATGGTCACAATGTGAACAAGCATCATTGCTGGAAAAAATTTTCCGACATTGGAGATTGATCACCATATATCATTTTTCTTAAGGCTAATTACACAATCACCTCTAATCTTTCAGGTTTATACCAAAATGCACCATTATTTTCAAACCATCGCATTGGTACTCCATGACATATGTTATTCTTCATTGAGTATCCCCACAGTCACTTCCGTCTGAGAAACAGACGGAAGTGAGAGCACATGACATCCACCTGTTATTTTTATGAGAAATAGATCATTTCATACCCCCTGCCACGTGTCTAGCATCTAATAGAGTTTCCCTACCTATCCCTTTGTCTCTCTCATTTCCTTCTTCTTCCTTCATTTCCTTCTCCTTCTTCTTTTAGTGGTGTCCATTTTACTGCAAAATTAGTGACACACTTTTCTTTTTTTAGGGATAAGTCCAGTCCTCTACAAAACTTGTATTAGGAACCTAAACACTCATCATAAGTTAGCTTAGCTACAATTCAAATACATGTATTAGGAAAAAGAAGTGAAGAACAAGAAATATTCTTAGATTGTTCAAAGATGAGAGAGACAACCTCAGCCACTTATGGCTGCTCTCATCCTGGAGTTTCATCAGCTTGCAAAAATGCTCATCCATATTAACGGATGTCATCCTACATCAATTGTGAGTGAATATATGTTTGTGTTTATATATCTGTTGGGACTCTACACCTAACAGCAATTAGTTTGGGGTTGGAATTTGACATGATATCAGAGCTTGATTCTATTCTACCATAGGCTCGATCACTATCTGTCTCTGTCTCGTTTGCACCTTCCTAGCTCATGGAACGCTCTGTATGGGGGGCATTGAGGGTTGTTATGCCACATCAATCATGAATGATGATATGTCTGTGCTTATACTTGTTCGGCTTCTCCACCTAACCTCAATTGATTTTTGGTTAGAATCTGACAATCGAATTTCCTCTTTTTATCAAAAAAATCTTTCCAATAAACAAATTAGAAAACATAAAGCAAGCATAATGATAAAAACTAGCAAAATTGCAATATTTTTATGACAAGTTCAACGTTAATAACCCATGGCTGGATGCTCTGCATTTGGTCTTATGTGTATGAATTTTCCCATTACCCATTTCAAAGGGAAACCATAAGGGAGCGATAGAGATGACATAAGTTCATTTATGGTTTTATTGTTGTTGTCAAGGAACAATTGGGTTTTCAACTCCAAATTTCTCAATCTAATCTCTTCCATGGTATCTCTTTAATTTTCCCAAAACTTCAAGACAAGCAGAGCTAGCTGAATCAAAGAGAGGAGGGATAGAGTACAGACCAAACTCGGGAGAGAAAGAAGCAGACAAGAGAGAGACTAAAAGGAAATTCAAATGAATGTCATTTTGGAGAATTAGAATAGAAAATAAATTACCAAAATGGCATGGTTTATGTGCAAACATTTAAGAGTAATGAATACCCATGAGAGCACTTGGGTGTCTCGTGGTCTCAATTCTGTCTAAATTTTTTACAGAGTTAACAGTAAGAGTCTGGTCACAAGCTGGAATGGCGTAGTTTGTTAAACTCTCACACCCATATGTTATGGTTTTCTATAGCGCAAGTGTACACTATCGTCGTCAAATAATAATTTTTTATAAAAATAGAGTATTATCCACATGATTGATTGATATTAAATATTAAAATTAATTAGACCATAATTCTAATTGGGAATGACAAAAAATTGGGAGTTTTAATTAAAATAAAATGATAAAGATTTGATAAAGATAAATAATTCAAATTTGAATAGATAAAGGATCTAGGGATTCCGATTTCATCAAACCAAACATGCTCAAAATTCTAAAACTTTATCAATTAATATTTATCAAATTATTGACAGCGGATTTCTCTAAAGTAATTATCAATCTTTCTCAAGCATCGATAACAATGAGCCAAAAATACTAATCCCTCATCTCTATCAAGATTAAATAAATTAAAACTTATTAAGGATAAAAAATTATAATTGCTACACTAGATCCATAATTATCTCTAATGTATGAAATTCTAATGGTGTTATAAACAAAGAGTAAATATAATCATCACTTCTCAGTCTCAGAATTAAATCCAAAATCATGCAATAGCTGGTAAGGTGATCACAAGCATTACGGATTATAACACTCAATAGTATTGAATAAACATTGATTGGGTTGAAAATCAAAATTTATGAATAATCATTGTTTGACTACGCCGTAGCCCTAGATGAGAAATTTAGAACGTACTAGAATAAAAAGATATCCTAATCGTATTCATGAACATAGAGTAAAAGAGAAGAAAAAATTAGATTTGATGATGAATTGAAGTTCAGATCCATCTCTCGGTTGGATTCATCTCTGTTTCCTCTCCAAAAAGATTTCTCCTCTACCTCCCACGTCCAAAAAGTCCTCAAAAAGACCTAAAATATTCTATTTATACACTAGGGTTTGATGAGGATAAAATAAGAAAGATCATGAAAAACGTTATCGCGCCAGCATCGTGACACTGGAAGCCAGCGTCGCGGTGTTGGCTTACTGCCTAGCTAGCCAGCGACCAGTGCTTGGGCATTGGAAATCCAGCACCGGGCAACCAGCGCTGGAGCACTAGGAAGCTAGCGCCTAGGGCCCAGGTGCTGGGAGCTGCGTGCACCAAGCGTCGCCCGTCACGACGCTGGTCTTTCCAAATCTTTTAAAATCAACCCATTGTACAAGAATATTTTACCTACAAAGATAAAAATAAATCAAACAATAACTCTAAATGAACCAACAAAATTAAAGTTAAAATTTACTAAAATATGAGTGTGAAAGACACTTATCAAATACCCCCAAAACACAACTTTTTGCTAGTCTTCGACCAAAATAAAACAAAAATAAATAAATAAAGAAATATTAAAATCTAATTCAGCAAAACTATAGATCAAGTGACGAAAAGTTTCAACTAACTAAGCATGCCTCAGAGATTTCAAAATAGCAATAACCAGGAAAAATTATCTGAATTCTGATCATATAGAATTTCCATAAAAACACTAACATTACACTTTTTAAAATCTCGAGTGCATGTGTGTTCTCTTTTATTTAACAAGATTTCAACTAATAGCTCGCAAACCAGTTAGTCTGAGGGTATTAGGTTTTAAGACACTCCTTTGAACTTAGTCACTCAAGTTCAAGTGGCTATGAAATCAAACTTATTCACAATTTTTTTTATATCTAAACTTCTCCCGTCCACCCAGATTGTCAAAGCACCAAGTATTTTTCAAGAACATCCAAATACTATGAGTAAAAATGATTACTAGGAAAATATTTTTATAAGATTGTGAAATTGTCATGGGTGATAAAAAAAATAGCTATTTAGGCTCAACATGGATGGCTAGGAAAACAATTATGCACAGGTTGGCGAAGATGGCCTAAATTCACCTTGAACAACAATCAAATTGGTTATAGAGTTCTTATGAGATCATAATGATTTCTTAAGTCACATAAACCTTCTCTAAGTAAAAAGATAATCAAATGCTCAATATTCCTAGATTCTCTAGTGAAATGTAAATCAGTGATTGGTTCAGACACACACCGATACACAAATTCAACATATTTTTTAAAGCTTTCAATAATTTGAAACCAATCTCGTCATAGGTGTTAGTGTTACCTACAACAACACGCCAAAAAATGAAATTTTAATTAAAGTCACGACCCCCAAACGAAAAACTTTCATTGTCCTCAATGAAAAGAAAATATGTAAAAGAAGTAAGTAGAGAGGATTTTCCTAAATAATGATGATCTATCATCCTCGTCATTTTCTATATTGTTCATGTTCGGAAAGTGGTGCATGAGCCAAATTCATCCATAGCGTTTTTTTAATTTAAAACCTGAAGGACAAAATAAAAAAAGAAAAAGAAAATAATTTTAAAAAGTAAAAAAATGAAATAACTGAAATAAAATTGGGTTGCCTCCCGATAGTGCTTCCTTTAATGTCTTCAGCCAGGCATAATGATCATCCAGAGGCTTCATTCATTGTCTACTCACTTTAGAATTCCCTTTGGGTCAGAAATTGACCAGCCTAAGACCATTTTGTGCTCACTCAACACCCTCAACATCTTATCTTTTAGTTCACCATTTAACGAAGCAATGATAATGACAGGCAAAGTGGATGGTTCTCCCATAAAGGTGTACCGAAGGTGGACATCTAACACTGATGGTTTTTCAATACATGGTAGGTATCTAGGTTTACCTTCTCCAAATTCTACACTATCCACCCGCAAACAACTATTAATATCATTTGGGTATTTTATTACTTTGAAGACATTAATAAGTTCTCATTTTTGCACATCAATGAGAGTTATTCCCGTAGCTAAGAATGGTCTACCAAGAATAATTAGAATTTTTTTTATTTTCCTCCATTTCAAGAACAATAACATCAGCTAGAAAGATAAGTTTATCCACCTTTACCGAAACATCCTTAATAATCTCAATGGATATCTGATAGATCGATCAACTAACTGTAAAGATACCATCGTGGGCTTATTTTCTCCAAGACCTAGTTTCTTGTAAACTAAATACGGAATCAAATTTGATACCTGCCCCAAGATCACATAAAGCATTTTCAAAATATGAATTCCTAATGGTGCAAGGAATAGTAAAAATCTAGGGTCCTTTAACATTAGAGGCTATTGATTCTGCAAGATAGCACTACACTCCTCAGTAAGTGTAATTGTCTCATATTCCTCTAGCTTTCTCTTGTTTGAGAGAATATCCTTCATTAATTTAACATAGCTCGGCATTTGTTCCAAAGTATAAGCAAAAGGGATGTTTATATGTTGTTTCCTAAATACATCAAGAAACTTAGAAAATTGCTTATTCAATTTCTACTTTTGGAACCGCTAAGGGTATGGAATATGTGGAACGTATGGTGCAGGATTATCAGGAAAGAGCTTTGACTTAGGCTTGTCTTCCTTATTTTCTGAGCTCTTGACAAGATAATCACGCTTCATCTCAACTTTTGCTTCAATTGGCTGATAATTTTCAATAGTGATTTTCTGAGGTTCTAATAACTCCTTGCCACTACGAAGAGTAATGGTGTTTACTTGTTCTTTTGGATTCCTCTCGGTGTTGCTCGGTAGAGAACCTTGTGGTCTTTGAGTGAGTATTTCTAATAGTCGACCAATAGATGGAGCTTGACTTTGAATACTTATTTCTTGCCTCTAAAGTGTAGTATAGATTCTTGCCATAAACTGAGTAATATTGATTGTGAGCTGGGTAAGAGCATATTCTAACGAAAATTTAGGCTATTGAGGCTGAGTAGCAACTGATGTATTCATCGCATTCTGACTATTCTTCCAATAGAAATTTGTATGATTTCGCCACCCTTGGTTATAAGTGTTGGACAATGGGTTATTCGGTGTGTTGTAATTCTCAACAAAATTAACATGTTTTGACTGAGCAGCAAAATGATTACCAGCTTGACCTTCAGTACTAAGATGAGGTCCAATGCACAATTTGCAAACTTCCCATGAAGCATGAACAACACTAGCATTGGCGATAAAAGCGCTTAATTGCTTGGGCAGTGTAGCTACTTGAGCAGTAAGAGCAGTTAAAGCATCGACTTTGTGAACTCCATGAATCCTTCTCAGTACATTGTGCTCAATTGGCCATTGATAGGCATTAGCAGCCATTTCTTCAGGCAAAGCATAAGCCACCTTATTTGTTTTGCCTATTAAAGCTCTTCCTGTTGCTGCATCCATTAGTGTCCTCGTTGAAGTTCCCAAACCATGATGTGGCCATCCTCTAAACATCTCTTTAAATCTCTCCCAAGCTTCATAAAGAGACTCCATATCATATTGGACAAAAGTAGTGATCTCGTTCCTCATCTTGGTAGTTTTAGCTAGTGGAAAGAATTTAGCCAGAAATTTCTCAGAAAGTCCATTCCAAGTGGTGATTGATCCAGCAGGCAAAGAATTCAACCAACTCTTAGCCTTATCTCAAAGTGAAAATGGAAATAATCTCAGCCTAATTGCATCAGTGAAGACATTGTTGTGCTTGAATGTCCCACAAATTTTGAGGAAAGTGGCTAAGTGAACATTTTGATCATCATTATGCATGCCACTAAACTGATTGGTTTGCACAATGTGAATGATAGCCGGCTTAATCTCAAAATTGTTAGAATTAATAACATGGTGTTGAATGGCAGACGCGGCCTCATTGATTTGCCCAGTTATTTTAGTTGTTCACAATTTCAGAATTTTCTCTAGTGTTTTCCATGGTTTCTTGAGGTTGTTTAGAAGCTTCTCTCCTCACTTTTCTATTATGATGACAAGTTCGCCCGATTTCTAAATTTATAAGAATCAAAATTTTACTTTCAAATTTTCTCATACACCATAGAAAATGCCTGAAATTTCAAAACAATAAGGAACTATAAAGAAAAAAAATTAAGACTCGAAGTAAAATTAAGGATAGGTAACTGCAATATTAATAAACAAAATCAATCCCTAGCAACGGCGCCAAAAACTTGTTACAATTTTTCTATAGTGCAAGTGTACACTATCGTCGTCAAGTAATAAATTTCTATAAAAATAAAGTATCGTCCATAAGATTGATTGATATTAAATATTAAATTTTAATAGACCTTAATTCTAATTGAGAATGAAAAAAAATTGAGAGTTTCAATTAACTAAGATTCTAATTAAACTAAAACGATAAAGATTTGATAAAGTTAAATAATTGAAATTTAAATAGGTAAAAGATCCGGGGATTTTGATTTCACCAAAACAAACATGCTCAAAATTTTAAAACTCAATCAATTAATGTTTATCAAATTATTGACAGTGAATTTCTCTAAAGTAATTATCAATCTTTATCAAACATCGATAACAATGAATCAAAAATTCTAATCCCACATCACTGTCAAAATTAAATAAATTGAAACTCATTAAGCATAAGAAATTATAATTACTATACTAGATCCATAATTATCTCTAATTTATGAAATTCTAATGGTGTTATAAACAAAGAGAAAATTTATTCATCACTTCTCAGTCTCATATTGAATCCAAAATCATGAAATAGTTGGTCAGATGATCACAAGTATTGAGACGGATTATAACACTCAATAATACTGAGTAAACATCGATCGAATTGAAAATCAAAATTTATGAATAATCATGGTTTGGCTATGTTGTAACTCTAGATAAGAAATTTAAAACATACTAGAATAAGAAGATATCCTTATAACATTCATGAACCTAGAGGAAAAGAGAAGAAAAAACTAGATTTGAGGATGAATAGAAGTTGAGATCCACCTCCCGGTTGGATTCGTCTTTGTTTCCTCTCCAAAAAGCTTTCTCATCTTCCTCCCACGTCCAAAAAGTCTTCAAAAGGACAATAAAATATTCTATTTATACGCTAGGGTTTGATAAGGATAAAATAAGAGAGAAAATCATAAAAAATGTTATCGCGCCAGCGTCACGGCGCTGACTTACTACCTAGCTAGCGAGCGACCAGCTCTAGGGCGTTGGAAAGCCAACACTAGGGAACTGGGTAGCCTGTGCTGGGGCACTAGGAAGCCTGCACTTGGGCGCTGGGAAGTTAGCTCCTAGTGCCCAGGTGCAGGCAACTAGCAGCTGCTTGCACCTTGCGTCGCGATCTCTGGCCCTTTTGCCCAGGTCCATCATTTTCTCATTTTCTTCATATTTTTAGCTTCCAAAACTTGTTAAATCAACCAAAATGCTCAAGAATATTTTACCTAAAAAATAATAAAAATTAAACAATAACTCTAAAAGATCCAATGAAATTAAAGTTAAGATTAACTAAAATATGAAGTCAAACAGACTCATCACCATGCCCTTGAGGTCATGGGTTCGAGTCATATTTTCCTATTTACCTTAGAATTTGTAAGTTAATAACAGTAAGGGTTCTTGTGAACAGTGACTAAGCCACTTGTATGATGGTGGGGTCAAGTGACCCCACTCAATTTATTTTATTAATTATTACTAGGGAATTTTTTTACCTTTTTTGGATTTTTGATCCCACTCAATCTTCAATTCTCACCTACTAAGTTTTAAGTTTTAGTCTTTTATTTTTAGTTTTAGGTCAAAATTTTCATTTTAAACCCCATCAACTAAAAACCTCACTATCCCTAAAAATCCTCAAATTTCCTAAAATCCCTAAATTTCTCAAAATCTAGAAGTTGCGATTGACTATGCACGAGCCACAAGCTTCCTCTGTCAACAGGATCTTCTTCGACGGGTCTTCTTCTTCACAACCTCCTAAAATTACACAACAATTTTCTTGCAATGAGAAAACCGATCTTCTTCTTCGCGAGCTCAGATTAAGTTAAGAGTTTTTTTTCAAGGAAATATTACATTTCGCGTAATCTGAAATCTCTGGGGTTGAAGACAAATTTATGCATACTCAATATTTACAAGAAAATTGTTTGGGTAATTTTAGGATTTTTGTACAGTTTTCACAGCTTTTCTCTTTCTCCCCTCTCTTTGTGCTTGTATCTAGACTGTTAGAAACACTCCTTAGGTCTAAAATTTTACAAAAAATTATTTGTGTAATTTGAAATTTCTAAGCTGTCAATTTTTACAAACTAAAATTTTGCAAGAAAATTGTTTGTGAACACGAAGATAGTTTTTAAATTTGGGTTTCCAATTGTCCATTTCAAGCACCAAATTTAAATTTTCTTAATCTCAAAGTTTAAAGAGACATTTTCTTTTGACACTCAAAATTATTTTAATTGTTCATAATCATCTTATAAGATTCCCATAAATGATTTCCTTGGGATAACTATGAAATTTTAAGAAAAATATTGAAATTTAATTACTGTAAAATAACAATCCTACCTAAAATATTCATTTCTTCATGGTTAGAAGTAAGAACAAATAACTTATGTTGGCTAAAATAAAGAGACACGTGTCTGTATTTAGAGCTGTCCAACTATACTGGTGTTTTAGTTTCTGTTTAGTTCCAAATGAAAAGGAAAATTGAGTAAACGCCATATGAATTCTATTTGATCTATTATCATAACATGCATGCGACCTGGAGTGGTGATTGAAAAATTATTTTTTTAAAAGAATTCAGAGTCATCACTAACCATTTTAAGGCGTGATTGATCACCCAAACACAAAAATTTTGGTCTACAGAAACTCAAAGTTGGTTCGAAAGTCATTTGTGTGTGGGGAAGGTATTAGCATCCCACAATACCCATTATTAAAATGATTATCAAATTAATCAAACACTATCTAAATTATATTTAAAAGAAAGAAATAAATAAAAGTGAAGGAAGTTTATTTTTGAATGTCCCATTATGTATGCTTTTGTATCATAAATTGAATCAAAATAAATTACCTTTAATGGGTTGTACAAAAACCATTGAAAAGTATTTTTTTAGTTGTATAGCTTTTTTTTAAAATCAAAGCATTATTGGAGTTAATCTCGGATCTCGAAAAATAACTCCTCACCTGAGTAGTTCGAGAAATTTCATATCCCAAAAGCCTCAAAGCCTGTTACGGAGAATTTTTTTAGTGAAAAACAAAATAATGAAATTTACAAGATTTAAAATCTAATTGTTATGATCGTAACTCATACATACATACATATATATTCACTCTAATGCTAAGGGAATGAGACAACAATCACATTATAAGCATGGCGCCATGACAATGATGCATAAATAAAATAGAAATAAGAAAGAACAACAACTATAAATAATAACATATAAAAAGATAAGAGAAATAATAAAATATATGATAAATTTGAAGAGAATGTATATAGTAATAAAATGAATATGTGAAACATGTAAAGAAAAGCATAAAAATGTGACTTAAACAAACATCAACATGTATTAAGAAAAAGAAAATAAAAGAAAATAAAACTAAAAAAAAAAGAAACAAAGCAAAACAAAACAATAAATAAAGAAAATGGGGGGATGGGGGACAAGCTGCGGCCGTATAGCCGTAACTTTATCACAGAGGGGGCAACCCTCTGTTGGAAATAGAGGGTTGCCGTCATTCTCTTGATAAATAGTGCTCAATCAGTTTTATTTTTGATAAATATACCCCATTTTTTATTTTTGACGACATAATTCTACCCGTTATCATTATTTTTTCTTTTCTTCAATCATTGCTAAACAAATAGCAAAAGAAGAATCATGGACGATAACTAGTTCAACTGAGCATCACAAAAAAATGATAAGAATATCTAAAAATCAACTTGTGAGAATATTAAAAAGATTTAAATCTTTAGTATTTGCATAATCTTTATTCATATAGGTGTTTTACTCTCTACATGATATTCTATGCATTTTTTATGTATGAGAAATTATCATAGGAATATTTTTTGCATAAAATGTACTCTTTCAACCCATTAAAGGGTTGATTCACATTGAGTTGATTTACGCACCCTCAAATAGGTTTATCCTCATCCTCATTACTTGCGTTGATGATAAAGTATATCTCATTTGTAAGTTTTTAAAGATGGACAAGTACTTCTACCTTTTCTTACGGAAAAAAATATACACTACATCAATTTAAATGAGAAATGATGAAGAACAATGAACAATATATTTAGTTAGCTAAGGTTTAAAAATTTAAACTACCTTAAGAAAATGAATGAGAGAAGATGAATAGTAATAGATGAATAGAAATGTAAACTCTATTACTCTCTCTTAGAAAATCTCTCATATTTCACACTTTCTCTCTAAAAAAGATCTATTCTCCTTCTCGAAAGACCACCTCTCTTCTTTCTCTCTAAAAATGACCACTTTCAAGGGAAGACTTCCTCCCTATTTATAGCAAAGTTAGGGCTTCTGTTTTTGGTTTTAGTACTTATACTTCCTTTTTAGTATTTGGATTTTTTTTTTTTAGTCCTTGGGATATTTTTCTATTTTATACATCAAGATTTATATAGTCTTAGACTAGTATATGAGAAAGTTAACAAAGTGTGTACATTCAAAATATTAGACCGGATAAAATACAGTATCTACAGCTGCCCCCTCTTTGTTCACACTTCTAGACTTAAAAGATGTACAAAGGTGTAGATAAGAATTTTGATCGGTATGAGACAAGACTATATGGATAAGAGGAATAGAAACCTCGACTGATTTGGATTCTGGACCTAGATAAACACAGGTTCGACCTCAACTCAATCAGGGTTCAATTAAACCAAAGATAAAGGAATGAAGCTGGATAGATACAGGCTACGACTTCAACTCAATTTGAGTTAAATTCAACAAAAGATAAGGAAACAGACCTGGATAGACACAAGTTTCGACCTCGACTCCATTCGGGTTTGATTTACCTGAAGATAAAGAAATGAGTCTGGATAAACATAGGCATCAACCTCGACTCAATATGGGTTCAATTCAACTGAAGATATTTCAAAAAAAATGGACCTACATAGATAGAGGCTTTGACCTCGACTCAGTTCGGGTTTGATTTAATTGGAGATATTTGAAAAGAAATAGACCTGGATAGACACATGCTTCGACTTTGAATCAACTTAGGTTCAATTTACCCGAGATATTTGAAAGAAAAATGGACTTGGATAGACACAAACTTCAACCTTAACAAAATTTGGGTTCAATTTAACTGAGATATTTGAAAGAAAAACAGACCTAGACAAACACAGGTTTCGAACTCGACTCAATTTAGGTTCCATTTAACTGAGATATTTGAAAGGAAATGGACCAGTCATATTCTCGGCATGTCTCTTTCCTTATTTGAAAATCAAATTTACCTAAGATAATTTCTCCTCCTCTCTCGATCTCTCCCATTCTCAGTATTTCTCTTTCCGTCTATCCATTTTGAATGTGGCTTAGTTTCTAGGGTTTCACTCCTAGACTATTTTGACATTGATTTCTTTATCCCAGAGTCTGATTAAAGCTTGTTTGGAGCGGTTCTAGAGTTTTTCCAATTTTACCCACTATCTTTGAGAGTAGTGAATTTCTAGTGCTGCACTTTTTGTTGATGCAAAGTTGAGCTCTGTCTATAATTTGTGCGATCAAAACCAATGTATGACTTGAAGTTGTTAATTTCCATCTCTTCCTGTTTTACTTCTATCAATGGTTTTTTCTAGGGATTTTTTCCCAGTGTTTATCATGTTTTTTTTAGTTTTATTTTGTTTGTTTGGTGACTGATGAGGGAATAAAGGATCACATGGAAATCAGAGGAACTCATAGTTTTTGCTTGTTTTACTTTCCCTACCTATTTTATTTTAACTTTAAAAAAGAGTGGTGTTGAATCAAAACCTAAATAATTGATTTATGCTTTGTTGACCGAAGTTTGATGGTTTTAAGTGGCTCACAAGTTTTGAAAGTGTTTAGACTAAATTAGTGTTCTTAATCTTTCCTCTGTCGATAATGAGATATAATCCATTATGCAAAACAATATGTGGGTGTTGGTTGATACCCCCTGAGAGATGATGATACTATGAACAAGTACAAAGCTCAGTTGGTATCTAAGAGATACCGATAGAAAGAAGGTATAGGATTCTTCAATGCCTACTATCCAATAACAAAAATCACTTCGATTTAAATGCTAATTGCGATTGCGGCTATACATAATTTAGAAATTCATCAAATGGATGTAAAAAGTACTTTCTTAAATGGAGAATTAGATGAAGAAATCTATATGAAACAACCTGAAGGGGTCGTGGTTAAAGGACAAGAACAAAGGGTTTGTAAGCTTGATAAATCTCTTTATGCGTAAAAACAAGCATCAAAGCAATGACAGGAGAAATTTGATCACTCTATGTTATCTAAAGGTTTTAAGATAACTAAGTTTTATTTTGTTTGTTTGATGACTGATGAGGGCAGAAATGATCATATGGAAAGTAGAGGAACTCATAGTTTTTGCTTGTTTTACTTCCCTTGCCTGTTTTATTTTAACATTAATAAAATGGTGGTGTTGAATCAAAACCTAAATAATTGATTTATGCTTTGAGTGAAGTTTGATGGTTTTAAGTGGCTCACAAGATTTGAAAGTGTTTAGACTAAACTAGTTTTCTTATCTTTCCTCAGACATGGGAATTTTTTTATTGTTATTAAGTGGCTCACAAGTTTTGAAAGTGTGGGAACCGACAACTAGACATATATTATCAGCCTGATGATCATCACGTTTTCCCTATATAAATATTATCGTCCTTATATTTCTCATCATTTTTTGTATAGATATTATATATATATATATAGAAACAAAAAAAAAATTACAATCATACTACAAAAACCCAACAATTAGATGTTGGACGTAATTGAACAAGATTACATAAATTGATTGTATAAATACTGAAATTCGTTCCAACTTGGAAATTAAAGAACAATTACAAAATTGAAAGGAGAAATAAATATATTGAGGATTGCAAAATTGCAATATCTTAAAGACATAATCTGTCCTTCATCGGTGTTAGGAGACTACGACGACCATCTCTACAAGATAAAACAATCTAAGCTGGGGAATGGTAACTAGTCTCCCCAACTTCTATCAGAACTCTCAGTATTATCTCTCTCACAGACTAACACGAAAAGCTAATAAAAACAGTAAGAGCTCTCTAATGCACTCTGTGTTGTGTTCTTCTTACTGCCCAAGACCTCTATTTATAGAGGGAGGATAAGTGGAATTGCTTGATACTTGCTTTCAAAAGTGTGAGCTTGAAGATCAAGCAAGGCAGTTCTAATGGCTTGTAATTGATGATATCCAATTCGATGCTTCAGGAAACTTCTAATGACTGTCAGTTCCCTTGACTTGCAATTGGTGATGCCTCATTTCTTCCTCATTCTGATTTTTCTTTATTCCTCTGTGAGTCTAATCTCCTTTCGGTTTTCTTGGTTCGACCCGAACTCGACCGGAATACTCTACCAGGGAGATGCAGTGCATTAGCTGGAGCCGTTGAGTTTAACAAAGCCTATTTCCTTTCTCGTGTTGGTTGGGTAACCTATGCAGAAAGCATCCCAATTTGGGATATTGATACAGGAAAGGTCACTGATTCACTACTAATTTCACTTTCACCGTTGACACACAAGGCCTTAGAAAATTTGGTCATGGACTTGCTTTCTTTCTGGCTCCAGTTGGGTTCCAAATCCCATCAAACTCAGGTTCTGGTTTTTTAGGCCAATTTAAAAACAAAACCCGTGACTCATCTCAAAATCAGATTGTTCTTCTCGAGTTCGACTCTTACCCAAATGCCGAATTGGATCCTCCATTCCAGCATGTGGGCATCAATAAAAATTCCATTGCTTCTGCTAACCTCACCGCTTGGAATCCTAGTGTGCATAGCCGTGATAATGTTCATGTATGTATTTCCTAGATTCAACCACTGTGAATTTGAGTGTTGCTTGGCGGTTTGAAAATACATCGAGTTCGTTCGAGAATACGAGCTTGTCTTACCAAGTTGATCTGAGGAAGGTTCTGCCTCAATGGGTGATAGTAGGATTTTCAGCAGCAACAGGTATATATGTCGAGTGACATACGCTCAGGTTGTGGGAATTCAGCTCTAGCTTGGAGATGAAGGAAAATTACTCGACAGAGGTGAAGGGAGCTACCGGAAATAACTCTAGAGAGTTTGAGATCATTGTGGGTCTAACAGTTTTAGTTGTTATTCTAGTAGCCGTGGTGATTGTGGCATTTGCAATGTTATGGAGGTTGAAGCAAGAGGAAACTAGAATTGTAGAACGAGTGAATTTATTATCCCTTAGTAATGATATTGAAAGCGGAGCAAAGCCGAGGGGGTTTTCTCGTAAAGATCTCGCCTTGGCTACAAACTTCTTCTCGTACGCGATGGAGTTAGGCAAAGGAAGATCCGGCGAAGTTTATAAAGTTTATATTGCTGATATTGATTCAACAGTTGCTGTAAAGATGATTTCAAGAGGTTCTAAGCGAGTTAAAAAGATATACCTAAACAAGGTTAAGGTAATTAGCCGTTTACGACACCCAAATCTGGTGAAAGTGATTGGTTGGTGCAACGATAAAGATGAGTTATTACTAGTTTACGAGTTCATGTCTAATGGAAGCATTCATTCTTACCTATTTCGCAATAGATGTCCTTTTCCTTGGGCCGCAAAGTTCAAAATATCATTAGGCTTAGCTTATGCTTTGTTGTATCTTCATGAGGAATGGGAGCAATGTGTTTTGCGTGGAGATATCAAATCAAGCAGCGTCATGCTAGACTCTAATTTTAACGTCAAGTTAGATGATTACGGCTTAACTCAGCTTATGGATCCCGAGGTAGGCCCTCAGACGTCGGGGATAGCTGGAGCATTAGGCTACTTAGCTCCTGAATACGTAAGTACAGGAGGAGCGAGCAAAGAGTTGTACGTTTTCAGCTTCGGCGTGGTTGCCTTAGAGATCGCGACGGGAAAAACGTCAGCTGGTCGGATGGAAAAGGGATCCCCGAAAGGGCTGGTGGAATGTGTTTGGGATCTTTACGGAAGAGGAGAGCTTCTCTTGGGAATGCATAGTAGATTCCAATCGGATTTCGACTCGAAGCAGGTAGAGTGTTTGATGCTTGTCGGACTGTGGTGTGCTTCTCCTGACCATAGTACGCGTCCGTCAATAAGGCAAGCAATCCAAGTTCTTAATGTCGAGGTAACCGTACCAGATCTTCCTAAAACTATGCCTTGGCCAATGGATCCAGCTCCTCCTACTTAATTTCTAAACAGAACCCTTTATTATTGTGCTATAATTAGATCAGCCTCTCTTTCCTTAGAAACCTTGAAAGTAGAAGAACTTTTACTTTTAAGTCAACATTGAAGGTGTTACATATTATAACTATATAACTATAAAACAATATTGTTTGAAATAAATCTTTGACGGCTGGCTTAGCGATCAGTAACATAAAAGATACGAATATAATCGACATGTTTGATATGTTCGTTGTTTTTTTCAAGGCGTTTATACACATGCATTTATCAGGAATAAAACATCTTGAATTTGTTCTACCTTTTAGTATTCTTAACAACTGGGACGGAGGCGGACATAGTTTGATGTCTCTTAATAATGTTTTACTTTAAGTTTCTGCAAGATGCACTAAAACCAAATAGCAAGAGACGAAGCTGAAAAATCCATCATATAATAAAATATAATATAAGGATTGTGGGGAATTGACAACAAGACAGATATTATCAGCCTGATGATCTTCACGTTTTCCCTATGAAAGTCATATCGTCCTTTTATTTCTCATCATTTTTTTGTATAGATATTATATATATAAACAAGGAAAAAAACCTTTACAATCATACCACAAAAACCCAACAATTAGATGTTGGACGTAATTGAACAAGATTGCATAAATTGATTGTATTAATACAGAAATTCTTTCCAATTTGGAAATTAAAGAACAATTACAAAATTTCAAGGAGAAATATATATATATTTAGAAATGCAAAATTGCAATATCTTAAAGACATAATCTGCCCTCCACGGGTTTTAGGAGACTACGACAACTATCTCTACAGGATACAACAATCTAAGCTTAGGAACGGTAATTAGTCTCCCCAACTTCTATCAGAACTCTCAGTATTACCTTTCTCACAGACTAACACGAAAGCCTAATAAAAACAGTAAGAGCTCTCTAATGCACTGTGTGTTGTTGTGTTATGCTCACTGCCCAAGACCTCTATTTATAGAGGGAGGATGAGTTGAACTGCTTGATCCTCAAGCAAGGCAGTTCAAAAACATGAGCTTGAAGATTAAGCAAGGCAATTGCTAGAAGTGAGGAGCAAGAAAGTGAATGTTGGAAAATGGACGTTGGTGTGGCTCTCTCTTTGGCTGATTCAAAACCTTCTTCACCAATGAAAAATAAGAGAAAAATTCAGTAAAAATAGATGGCTTGGACCAAACTGAACCGAACCATGCCAAGCTAGGTCGTGCCGTCTAGGTCCTCTCTTTCCCACAAAAGGTGAGGTGCCCATTGGGGCTAAACCCAAGGCACTTATATTAGGTTTATGAACCACACAATTCTATTTCACATTTCCAATGTGAGACCAAATACTCCATCATCTTAGGCTTTAACACTTTCATTCACACATTCACTTTTCTCTTTTTTTTCCTCTATTAGCATCACACTTTACCGACAACCCCCACTTAAAGTGAATGTGTCATAACAAGACAACGACAGTGGGAGAGAGAAATAAATGAGATATGCATAAGGAGAAGTGTCTTTTGGGCCTGAACTTCCATTTTGAGAACTCATCGGATTTATTCTAAAGAATAGTGAAATTATATTCTTGAATTGAACTTCCACTAAGATTAACCAAGATAAGAAATTTCACACATATCTCTCCCTTAATGCATATGAGTTCATATGTTTTTCTTCATTTTGGTCCTGAACATATCTCACGTTCTTGAGAGCTTTAGAGATATAAAATCGTCAAGAACTCTCATTGAAGTGACCCCACTTCTACTCTCATATAGGTGATAATGATTAGGATTATTTTGGCATTACTCCTCTTGAAGCAAGTCAGTGTCATTAAAAACTAAGTATCCCACTTTATATCGACTTACATCATAGGAACAAGAAGAAAACGATAAGTTCTTTAGTGTGTCAACGTGAATCATTCCTGCCAATTTGTCTATTGAACCTAGATCTTGGGATCTCCATCAACTAGGTTAGGTTAACACCTGAATGATTCATTGGGTATGCTTTAGTCTCACTCCTCTCGTTGTTTGTTGTATTAGCTCCCCTGACAATCCTTTCCTTAAAGGATTGGTAAGATTTTCCTTTGACCTTGTAAAGTCTATGAAAATCCTTCAATTAGAGAGAAATTGTTTAATGGTATTAGGTTTACGTCTGATATGTATAGACTAACCATTAGACTTACCATTATACACATTGTTTTTCGCTCTAAAAATTGTAACCATATTGTCATAATGGACACATATTGCCGATACAGGTTTTGGCCATACTGAAATATCTTCCAAAAATTTTCTAAGTCATTCAACTTCTTCGCCAGACTTGTCCAAAACTATCAATTTTGATTTCATAGTTGAACGAGCTATACAAGTCTACTTACCCTCCGACCACCAACTCCCACATTCACAGGCATACTTGGCATAGACTAGATCACTCATACATACATCACCCTAAACCCTAAAATATTTTGGCGACTCCGTTGGGGAGTGATCTGTCTACCATGTTCTTTCTTCGAGTATGGTTGGACATAGTCGAATCACGAGGGCTTCTTCTCATTTAGAAGGAGAGAATGTTAACTAAACTATTAATAACCATGACATGGAAGGACAAACAACCTTAGGAAACCGTAGGAAGGTGACAAATGTTTTTAAGATTTTAAGGTAGGTGAAAAACTCGAGGAGAAAATATTCTCCAGGTTTTTGTGTCGGGATTGGTGTTAGGGACCCCTTTTTATAGATGGGGTCGAGTGGAGACGACATGCATGTCCTTTACAACTACATGCCAATCACGTGACCATGCCTAAAATTTGGTCACATGCTACCAAAGGGACCGGTTGGGGTCCCCCCAACCCGCCCCGCCGTGAGGGATTAACCTGACTCTTTAGAAACGATTCACGTATTTTCACCATTCTCCCCCAGAAGGGGTCACATCCAAGATACCTAATGAGGCTATACCCGTCGAGTAGTTCTCCTCTCTTGGTATAGAGTAACTTTGTCATAATTCTACCAGGCCATAACATTCAGATTGTTCCTAGGCAAGGAAAGCCTTCGAGCCTTTAGACGTCACATGTTCAATCTTGACATGTCACTCTCAATAACGCGGATCTATATTTACAGACTCCCAGAGGAATAAAGAAAAAACAGGATGAGGAAGAAATGAGGCATCACCAATTGCAAGTCATGGGAACTGACAGCCATTAGAAGTTACCTGTAGCATGGAATTGGATATCTGTTTACATGTCAAGGTGAACTGTGTTATAAACAAAGAAGTTTAATTTTTCTATTGAATTCAACTACAGCATGTGTCATAAATAGTCCAGACGTCGCAAGATTAAGAAGAAAGATTTAAAAAAATCAAAAGATTGTAGAAAATCAGCTGGGTTTGACTTTGAAAATTGAATAGTGAGAAAATCCAAAACAAACCTTTGAAGGAGGAATTGTAGACAGATTTTATGCCAAGAGAGTGATTCGATTGTTCTCTTCTTTCAACATCATTTATTGCGGACAGATGTTGACATTACAAACATTTGAAGGAGGAATTGTTTTCCAACAGATTTGATTTCACTATCATGAAGAGTCACTTCTAGCTAGAGGGATTTCTAATAATTTAATCTCAACCAGCCATTAGCAGAAAATATGATGTTGCTTTTTCATTTTTCATATCTAATCTCTATTATATTTTCTTCCTGATTGTTTCTTCCTGAAGCTTCACAAATCATCGGTTGTATGAATGAATGTTTCTCGTGTTTGACCGTTGAAATAAATTTTTCCACGGAAGTTCTTGGAGACCCTATGCATAGAGATTTTTATCTGGCTAAATTTTGACTAATTAACATAATATGATCATATAATGATGGTGTTACAGTTTGGAATGTATTACTCATCATTTTAAATCACGGTCGAAGTTCCTCACGTTCATGGTATCGTAAATATTTAATGCATTGAACATGTTGATGTCGGGACTGTGTAGTTTTTTTAATTTCTAATAATTCAGAGAAAATTATTAATTATTTTCATTTTTGAAAGTCATGACAACATTTTTTACTTTTTTAATTAGCCCACCAAATATTGCCTCCCACAGTACTTGACAATTTTGATTTAATGTCCACAACAAATTGTTACGTTTCCAATAATTACAATTCCCATTAATAACCTAGTCAACAACCATCTTACAATCAGATTCAATGATTGAATTCCTCCATCCAGCAGATGTTGCAATGAGTAAGGCTTCACTGATTGCCATCAACTCGGCCTGTTCTATGCTCCCAACGGTCTTCCAACAACCTTCATAGCACTACCATTACTGTCGTCGCACCTATCTCAGTAGCTGCTACTGCAGGAGGGGATTGAAACAAAGTATCACAGTTTAGTTTGATGCAATTAGAAGTAGAGGATTGCTCATGCAGACGGTGTAGTTTTAGAATATTTAGAACAAATGGATCGTGACATGCACATATCAACTTCCAAAGTGCATAATTTTTTATTCGGGTTGAACCACGTGGGTTATAAGATATCAAATCAAAATTTATTCAGAAATCTACATGTGCACGGATGTTGGTTGATATCCCCCCTGAGAGATGATGGTACTATTAACAAGTATAAAGCTCAGTTGGTAGCAAGAGATACCGATATAAGGAAGGTATAGACTTCTTCGATACCTACTATCCAGTAACAAAAATCACTTCTATCTAAATGCTGATTGCGATTGCGGCTATACATAATTTGAAAATTTACCAAATGGATGGAAAGAATACTTTCTTAAATGGAGAATTGGATGAAGAAATCTATATGGAACAATCTAAAGGGTTCGTGGTTAAAGACCAAGAACAAAAGGTTTGTAAGCATGTTAAATCTATTTATGGGTGAAAACAAGTGCCAAAGTAATGGTAGGAGAAATTTGATCACTCTATGTTATCTAAAGGTTTTAAGATAAATGAGTGTGATAAATATGTCTACGTTAAAGGTACTAGTGATCAGTTTGTCATAATATGCTTTTATGTAGATGACATGCTCATATTGGGAACATATAAGGATATAATATCTTCTACCAAGAGGATGTTGAGTTTCAATATTGACATGGATATATCCTTACCTAATCACATTATGTAGAAAAGATCTTAAGGAAGTTTGGCAAGTCGAAAGTATACCTGATGTAGCTCTTTCGACCCAAACTGTAAGTTAAGGAAAAATGATGGAGTTGGAGTATCTCAGTGGGAGTACTCACAAATTTTTGGCAGCTTGATGTACATCATGAATTCCACTAGGCCTGATATAGCCTATTCAGTAGGAAGCTTGCAAGGTATATAAGTAATCTTGGGTGTGTCGATGGGATGCATTGGTTAGAGTGCTAAAGTATTTGAAGTACACAACGAACTATGGATTGCACTATTCAAACTATCCACCTGTGTTAGAAGGGTTTAGTGATGCTAACTAGATTTTTGATAATTTAGAGATTAAATCTACGAGTAGATATTTTTTACCCTATGTAGTGGAGCTATTTCATAAAGATGCTAACTCCAGGGAGAGAATCAACATCCCCGTCATTACTACTGTTACAATGACGGCGATTGAGCAGAATAACGCCATTAGGGAGCTTCAGGTCTCTAACACTGACAATTGTACCCTTCTAATTAAGATGACCGCTCTCCTCGTGGGTGCCCAAAATTGTCTTCCACCACCATCTGTTGTTCATGTTATCCCTTCTCACATAGCGAACTCGACTGATGCCAATAGACAGATTCCACCAGTAAATCTTGGGGGCTAATTCGGGTCAGGGATAGCAAATAGTGATCAAAACGTGGGTCACTCGAACGACCCCGTAAATGTTATCATTCTACCAGTAGCCTTCACGCGCTCACGCTGGGACATGTCATCCCGATCGATGGGACTGATACTGGCTCTTTTGTTACCAATGAGACACTACAAAAGGTGTTGGAGATGGAGCGCATCAAAGCCTCCATGAGCAAGATGAGAGTGGATTTTCATCCCTCTTACCCATGCGAGTTGACCATAAAACTATATCTGTCTAATTATGTGCCCCCAAAGTTCTATAAGTATAGTGAGAAGGAAGGATGTGCTAGAGAGCACGTCGTACATTTCATTAGTGACTTAGGCCCACACGGATGTGAAGACTCCATGAGGCTGAAGGAGTTTTTGAAATCGCTGACTGTGCAAGCATACACATGGTACATCAATCTGGAGTTAGGATTGGTCTTAATATGGCCGCATATGGTTTCTACCTTCATGACAAAGTTTTTATGTCTGAGAAAAAGATGAGCATTCTCGAGTTGCAGCGTAAGTGTCAAAATAAATAAGAAGACCTGATGACTTATGTCAAACAGTTCAAAGACAAAGCATTGGATTGCCAGGAAGAATGGAATGAGGAAGTCTTGGTGAAGATGTGCATCTGCGGAATAATGAATGGGTATAGAGTGCATTTGGAGAACCTTGACATCAAAACATTCTCACGCCTCCATGTAGCTGCTCAATGCACCAACATTTCGGTGTCTAGGCCAAAGGTTGCAGAGCAGAGTGAGCGTAGAGGATTTGCATGGAAGCACGCAAGATACACGCCGCAAGTGGCCATGGCACAATCCCAAGGATAAGGCGTAAAACGGGACAGAAGCGAAAAGGATGATCCACCATCGTTTCCCTAATCCATGGATAAGATAGAAGCATTGTTGGATGTATGGGTCTAGGATAAGGTCGTGCGGAGACCTTGGGTGGAAAAATTTCCTACTAGAGAAGAAATAAAATCATGTCGGTATTGCCGCTTCCACCGAGACACCACCCATACGACCAAAGATTGTAAAACGTTGAGACAGATTTTCCATGACAAGCTCTAAAACGGAGAGATAATTAACGCGAACATGAAAGTCCTAGGGAACCAACCTTTCCCACCTCACGCTACATGACAATCGTGATAGGAAGTAGCTCGTATGCTACAAAACTCGAGGAGGATTGATCGTGGAACGCTTTTAAGACGTTTCAACGAAAGTTGTTCCTAGAATGCATTTAAGACGTTTTAGAAAAAATTATTCCTAAAATGCGTTTAAGACGTTTCAGCAAAGATTGTTTCTGAAATGCGTGTAAGATGTTTCAGCGAAGTTAGTTCCTGGAACGCATTGAATTCGTTTCAGCAAAAGATTGATCTGGGAGCGCTTTTAAGACATTTCAAAAAAAGTTGTTCCTAGAATGAATTTAAGACATTTCAGCAAATGCAATCATGTGTTGTAAGCTCCAAAGATTATGTACTCGAAGTCACATTAACGATGACCCTGAAACGATTTAAGTCGCATTGACGATGTTCAACTTTAAGTGCATTAAAAAAGAAACTATCATATTTAGCATCGTCACTTTTACTTCAACTTTTTTTATTATCAGAATAGCCCGAAAACTTATAACAGGTCTGTCATCGTGGAATGCATTTAAGATGTTTCAACAAAGATTGATCGTGGAGCGCTTTTAAGACGTTTCAACGAAAGTTGTTCCTGGAATGCATTTAAGACGTTTTAGAAAAATTATTCCTAAAATGCGTTTAAGACGTTTCAGCAAAGATTGTTTCTGAAATGCGTGTAAGATGTTTCAGCAAAGTTAGTTCCTGGTACGCATTGAATACGTTTTAGCAAAAGATTAATCTGGGAGCGCTTTTAAGACATTTCAAAGAAAGTTGTTCCTAGAATGAATTTAAGATGTTTCAGCAAAGATTGTTCCTGATATGTGTATAAGACGTTTCAGTGAAATTAGTTCCTGGAACACATTTAAGACATTTTAGCAAAGATTGATCCTGGAACGCTTTTAAGACGTTTCAGTGAAAGCTTGTTCCAGGAACGCATTTGAGATATTCCAGCAGAGTATGCCCCTGGGATGCACTTAATACATTTCAATAAAGTTTTTTCCCGAAATGCAATGAAGACATCTCAGCAAAGATAGTTGGGCGGAACTTAGTCATTGTTGTGAATCCCTTCAAAACTGAACTTAACCGCCATAATGTGTCTGAAATACACTAGTTATCTTAACTATTTACTTTGCTCATCGTCGCGGCATATCGCTCTTGTCATATAAATTTAATCTAACTTAGAGTTTTATTATAGATATGCTCATGTTAGAAGTCGTATGTAAGAGCGAAGTCAGGATGCATGATAATGAGACATGATAACGGTACGAAGTAAGAACGAATGAGCATGAAAGCTCAAAGTATGAATTTATGCATGATAAAATGTGAAGTAGGGATGGGTATATAACCCTTTAAGCATGATCAATATTGATATTCCAATATCCACTCTCCTCCTTAGGCAACTTGATTATATTTTTGTGTATATGTGTGCCTTCTTAGGCAATATCATGATGGTTCCTACGTGTATGCACTTTCAGAAGTCGAATCATCTACGGATGTCACCCTAGCATGTGCACCTACGTCCTGGCCATTTCTTGAACTTCGCCCTGGTTAGTTATCTCAATATCAGAAAGCGGTGGTACGTTTGCTACTGATTTTAATGAATTATCTCTAGAAAATGATCATGAACACATCATTGTGCTATATCTACCATATACGAGAATAATGTGGGTAGAAAATGTTTCATGCCTTTATTCACTTGTCATGATACTTTGGTATTTGGAAACATATTATGAACATGCATAAGCTACATATACTACCATGTATACTCACTCATGTTAACACTGGAACTTAAGGTTGTGTATTGCTAGTGTATATATTTTTTCAGCTAGTCATCCTTTCTTGAATGCTGGCACACTCAAATTCTTTATTAAAAGAGACACGCCTAGCAAACTACTTCTAACATCTCTTAATGGAACCTAAATGAGAGTAATCGGTATATCATCACATATGGCTAAGGACTACAATAGTAAAGATGACCATCACAGTTGAACATGTGACTCATCAACCAAGACCACATCGTATGAAGGGACTATGAACAAGTTCAATTGCTACACATTTGAACCTGTATAGGGGCTAACATAAATATGAATCCGCTTCACTGAAAGTGGCATGTCAAGATGGAACATGTGCATCTGAATACACTAGCAAACAAAGACATGACTAGTTGCGAGTATGAAAGGTAATCACGTGAATCGAGTCCTAAGTCGTTGGAGGATGTGGCAGGTGACCACATTTTAGGCGTGGTCGCGTGATTGGCATGCGGTCCCCACTCGACTCCATCTAAAAAAAGGCGTCCCTCGCTCCATTATGGGGGTAATAAATTCTTACCAACCCCGAGACAAAAAACCTGGATAATATTCTCTCCTTGAGTTTTTCACCTATCATAGAGTGTTAAAGACATTTGTCATCTTCCGACGGCTACCTAAGGTTGCTTGTCCTTCACCCTCCGACCACCAACTTCCACGTTTCCAAGCATACTTGGTATAGACTAGATCGCTCATACACACATCACCCTAAACCTCAAAACAAGGTCAATCTCCTTTTGGTTTTATCGGTTCGACCCGAACTCAACCGCATACACTACCGAGGAGATGCAGTGCCATTAGCTAGAGTCGTTGAGTTTAACAAAGCCAATTTCCTTTCTCGTGTTGGTTGGACAACCTATGTAGAAAGCATCCCGATTCAGGATATTGATACACGAAAGGTCACTGATTTCACTTCTAATTTCACTTTTACCGTTGATACACAAGGCCTTAGAAAATTAGGTCTTGGACTTGCTTTCTTTGTAGCTCCAGTTGGGTTCCAAATCCCACCAAACTCAGGTTCTGGTTTTTTAGGCCAATTTAACACCACAACCTGTGACTCATCTCAAAATCAGAATGTTCTTGTCGAGTTCGACTCTTACCTAAATATCAAATTCGATCCTCCATCCCAGCATGTGGGCATCAATAAAAATTCCATTGCTTCTACTAATCTCACTGCTTGGAATACTAGTGTGCCATGATAATGTTCATGTATGTATTTCCTAAGATTCAACCACTATGAATTTGAGTGTTGCTTGGCGATATGAAAATACATCGAGCCCGTTCGAGAATACGAGCTTGTCTTACTAAGTTGATCTGAGGAAGGTTCTGCCTTAATGGGTGACAATAGTATTTTCAGCAGAAACTGGTATATATATCGAGCGACATATACTGAGGTCGTGGGAATTCAGGTTTATCTTGGAGATGAAGGAAAATAACTCGATAGAGGTGAAGGGAGCTACTGAAAATAACTCTAGAAATTTTGAGATCATTGTGGGTCTAACAATTTTAGTTGTTATGCTAGCAGTAGTGGTGATTGTGGCATTTGCAATGTTATGGAGGTTGAAGCAAGAGGAAACTAGAAATGTAGAATGATTGAATTTATTATCCCTTAGTAATGATATTGAAAGTGGAGCAAAGCTGATGAAGTTTTCTCGTAAAGATCTCACGTTGGCTATAAACGTCTTCTCAAACGCGATGAAGTTAGCGAAGGAAGATCTAGCAAAGTTTTTAAAGTTTATATTGCTGATATTGATTTGACAGCCCCTATAAAGAAGATTTCAAAAGGTTCTATGCGAGTTAGAAAGATATACCTAAACAAGGTTAAGATAATTAGCCGTCTACGACACCAAAATCTGGTGAAAGTGATTGGTTGGTGCAACAATAAAGATGAGTTATTACTGGTTTACGAGTTCATGTCTAATGGAAGCCTTCATTCTTACCTATTTTTAAATAGAAGTCCTTTTCCTTGGGCCGCAAGGTAGAAAATATTATAGGGTTAGGTTATGCTTTGTTGTATCTTCATGAGGAATGGGAACATTGTGTTTTGCATGGAGATATCAAATCAAGCAATGTCATGCTCGACTCTAATTCTAACGTCAAGTTAGATGATTAGGGCTTAACTCAGCTTATGGATCTCGAGTTAGGCCCTCACATGATGGGGATAGCTGGAGCATTAGGCTACTTAGCTCCTGAATACATAAGTATAAGAGGAGCGAGCAACGTGTTGGACGTTTTCAGCTTCAGCGTGTTTTCCTTAAAGATCGTGATAGGAAAAAAGTCAGTTGGTCAGATGGAAAAGGGATCCCCGAAAGGGCTAGTGGAATGTGTTTGGGATCTTTATGGAAGAGGAGAGCTTCTCTTGGAAATGGATTGTAGATTCCGATCGGATTTTGACTCGAACCAGGTATAGTGTTTGATGCATGTAGGACTGTGGTGTGCTTCTCCTGACCATAGTACGCGTCCATCAATAAGGCAAGCAATCCAAGTTCTTAATTTCGAGGTAACCGTACCTGATCTTCCTAAAACTATGCCTTGGCCAATGGATCTAGCTGCTCCTACTTAATTTCTAGACAGAACCCTTTATTATTGTGCTAAAATTTGATCAGCCCCTATCTTTCCGTAGAAACCTTGAAAGTAGAAGAACTTTTACTGTTAAGTCAACATTGAAGGTGTTACATATTATAACTATTCAACTAGAGAAGAATAGTGTTTGAACTAAATCGTTGACAGCGGGCTTAGCGATCAGTAACATAAAAGATGTGAATATAATCGACATGTTTGATAAGTTCGTTGTTTTTTTTGCCAAGCGTTTATACACATGCATTTCTCAGGAAATAAAACATCTTGAATTTGTTCTACCTGTTAGTATTTTTAACAACTGGGACGACAACGGACATATTTTAATGTCTCTTCTAATGTTTTACTGTAAGTTTCTGCAATATGCAGTAAAACCAAATAACAAGAGATGAAGCTGAAAAATCCATCATATAATAAAATATAATATAAAGATCGCGGGGGATTTAGAACAAGACAAATATTATCCGTCTGATGATCATCACGTTTTCCCCATGAAAATCATATTGTCCTTTTATTTCTCATTTTTTTGTATAGATATTTTACACATATATAAACAAGGTAAAAAAACCTTTACAATCATACTATGAAAACCCAACAATTAGATGTTGGACATAATTGAACAAGATTGCATAAATTGATTGTATTAATATTGAAATTCGTTCCAACTTGGAAATTAAAGAACAATTACAAAATTGAAAGGAAAAATAAATATATTGAGGATTGCAAAATTGTAATATCTTAAAGACATAATATGTCCTCCACCGATGCTAGGAGACTACAACGACCATCTCTTCATGATATTACAATCTAAGCAGGGGAACGGTAACCAGTCTCCCCAACTTCTATCTGAACTCTCAGTATTATCTCTCACAACCTAACACGAAAAGTTAACAAAAACAATAAGAGCTCTCTAATGCACTATGTGTTATTGTGTTCTGCTCACTACCCAAGACCTCTATTTATATAGAAAGGATGAGCGGAACTGCTTGATCCTCAAGCAAGGAAGTTCAAAAACGTGAGCTTGAAGATCAAGCAAGGAAGTTGTTAGAAGTGAGGAGCAAGAAAGAGAACGTTGGAAAATAGACGTTGGTGAGGCTCTTTCTTTGGCTGATTCAAAGCCTTCTTCTCCAAAGAAAAATAAGAGAAAAATTTAGTAAAACTGAAGTGCTTGGATCGGACTGAACCAAACCAAGCAAAGCCAGCTCGTGCTGTCTAGGTCCTCTCTTTCCCACAAAATGTGGGGTGCCCATTGGGACTAACCCCGAGGCACTTATGTCAGGTTAATAATCCATCTGAGTTCATACATTTTTGTTCATTTTGGTCCAGAACATATCTCGCGTTCTTGAGAGCTTTAGATAGATAAAGCTGTTAAGAACTCTCATTTAATCGACCCCACTTCTACTCTCCTATAAGTGACAAGGATTATGACTATTCTGCCATTACTCCTCTCGAAGCAAGGTATCGATGTCATTAAATAATAATATACCACTTTACATCAACTTAAATCATAGGAACATGAAGAAAACCATAAGTTTTTTATCGTGTCAATGTGAATCATTCCTGCCAGTTTGTCTATTGAACCTAGATCTTGGGTTCTCCATCAACTAGGTTAGGTTAACACCTGGATGATTAATTAGATAGTCTTTAGTCTCATTCCTCTCATTGTTTGCTGCATTAGCTCCCTTGACAATCCTTTCGTTAAAGGATCAGTAAGATTTTCCTCTGACCTTACAAAGTCTACGAAAATTGCTCAATTAAAGAGCAGTTGATTAATGGTGTTAGGTCTACGTTAGATATGTATAGACTTACCATTATACACATTGTTTTTCGCTCTAATGTTTGTAACCATATTGTCACAATGGACACATATTGCCGATACAGGCTTTGACCTCACTAAAATATCTTCCAGGAAATTTCTAAACCATTCAGCTACTTCGCCAGACTTGTCCAAAGCTATGAATTCTTATTCCATAGTTGAATTAGTTATACAGGTATGCTTTGTAGATCTCTATGAGATAGCTCCACCACCTAGGATAAAAACATATTTACTCATAGATTTAGTCTCTAAACTATCAGAAATCCAGTTAGCATCACTAAACCCGTCTAACATAGGTGGATAGTTTGAATAGTACGATCCGTTGTCCATGGTGTACTTCAAATACCTTAGGATTCTGACTAATACATCCTATCGATCACACTCAGGATTACTTGTATACCTTACAAGCCTTCCTACTGAATAGGCTATATCAGGCCTAGTGGAATGCATGATATACATCAAGCTGCCAATTATTTATGAGTACTCCAACTGAGATACTCCAACTTCATCATTCTTCCTCTACTTATAATTTGGGTCGAAAGGAGTTATAGCATGTTTCCTTTCAACTTGGCCAAACTTCCTTAAGATCTTTTCTACATAATGGGATTGGGTAAGGATATCTTCATTAGAAGTTCAATTTATTTGAGTTCCAATGATGACATCTGCTAGGCCTAAGTCTCTCATGTCAATATTCGAATTCAACATTCTCTTGGTAACATATATTATATCCTTATATGTTCCCAATATGAGCATGTTGCTACCTATAAGCATATTATGACAAAATAATCACTAGTACCATTAACGTAGACATATTTATCACACTCATTTATCTTAAAACCTTTAGATAACATAGAGTGATCAAACTTCTCCTGCCATTGCTTTGGCGCTTGTTTTCACCCATAAAAAGATTTAACAAGCTTACAAACCTTTTGTTCTTGGTCTTTAACCACGAATCCTTCAGGTTATTTTTATCTAAATTACTTCATCCAATTCTCCGTTTAAGAAAGTAGTATTTACATCCATTTGGTGAATTTCCAAATTATGTATAGTTGCAATCAAAATCAGCGTTCGGATAGAAATGATTTTTATTACTAGATAGTAGGTATCGAAGAAGTTTATACCTTCATTCTGTCGGTATCCCTTATTTACCAACTGAGCTTTATACTTGTTAATAGTACCATCATCTCTCAGGGGGGATATCAACCAACACACATGTGTTGTTTTATATATTGGATTCTATCTCATTATCGACTGCTTCCTTCCAAAAAAGGAGCATCGGGATCGGTCATCGCCTCCTTATATGTTTGAGGTTCAACCTCAATCAAGTAAGTTATATACTTTTGTCCAAAGGGGGATTTTATTCAAGTTCTTTTACTTCTTCCTCTAAGCCTCTTTTAGCAGGTTGATTGAGACTTTCTTCTTTAAATGGAAACACGTTCTCAAAGAACTTGGCATTTATAGACTCTATTATAGTATTGGTAATTATCAAGAATCTTTATGCAACACTACTTAATGCATATCCAATCAATACAAAATTCATAGTTTTGGGTCCAAGCTTTATTCTTTTAGATAAAGGTACTTGTACCTTTATGAGACGCCCTCATACTTTCAGAATTTTATAGGAAGGAACCGTCTCTCTCCACGCTTGATTAGGAGACCTATTACTCTTGTTATGTGGAATTCTATTTAGTATGGTGTTTTTAGTAAGCAACGTTTCCCCCCATAAATTATGTGGGGTTATAACTGTTCAACATGCACTTTACCACATTTTTTAGAGTTCTATTCTTACATTCAGCCACACCATTTTGTTAAGATGTGTAAGATCCAGTAGTCTGATGTACTATGACATGATTAGCACTAAATTTAGCAAGTATGGTCGAATTGTACACACCACATCAATCAGATCTAAGCACTTTAATTTTTCTTTCGAGTTGATTCTCAACTTCAGACTTGTATGTTTTGAACATATCCAAAGTCTCATCTTTTGTATGGAGAAGATAACATAACTATATTTACTATGATCACCAATAAATGTGACAAAATATTTTCTTCCTCCTCTACTAGGTGTTAATACTAGGTCACATAAATTACTATGTATTAAAAGAAGTAATTCATTCGTTCATTCTAGAGACTTAAATGATTTACTTGTAAATTTTGATTCTACACATGTTTCGCATTTATTTCATTTTTCAATGTTAAATTTAGGTAGTAATCTTATACTAATCACTCTTTGCATGGATTGAATATTCATGTGTCAGTTTAACATTTCATATATTGATAACTCAACAATATAAATAGAATAAAATGCAATTTCATTATTTGAGAAACTGAAGTGGTTACATTCAGCTTAAATAGACCCTCACTAATATACCCTTTTCTCACAGACATTCCCCCCTTTGCCATAATAAACTTGCCCGATTCAAATACAAGTTTAAATCCACTTTTTGATAAGAAAGATATAGATACTAAATTCTTTCAAATTTCTGGTACATGGAGAACATCAATGAGTGTGAGTTGCTTTCTAGAGGTGAGTTTCAGCACCCCTTTCCACTTTCCTTTGACGACAGCTTCAGAAGCATTTTCCATGTAAAAAATCACCCATTTCTCCTTTCCTTCGGATAACTTAGAACATGGTCTTGTCTCTACACATGTGCTTGGTAGCACAAGTGTCCACCCACTAGTCTTTGGTGTCAGAGATAATGCATAATTTAGAAACCATGGCACACAAGTCATCGACCTCTGTAACTTTGCATGGTTATTATTACTGTCATTCATTGGGTAGTTGCTAGTGTTTTGGTCTTTCTTATAACGGACGTCATTTTCTTTGTGTCCATAAAGTAGAGTGTAATAACTATTTATGAGTATTTAGTTATTTCTCTGGCATTTATGTATTACTGAATTTAATGAATAAATGAAAGTTTTTCTTAAACTAAAGTGTTTTTATAATTTACTCAAGTCTTGAAACTATTATCAACGTAAGAATAGTAAAGACATAGGGGTCTTCCAGACAAAGTCTTCTAAAATAGTTTAAAATATTATTTGCATTCTTAGGATCGACTAGGAAATTGAGTCCTATTATGACTTTCAGGTTGAACCAAAGGATGATGGTCTTGGGGTATGGGAGTGGCGACTCTGACGATTGACCTAGACATATTATGGAACATGTTGAATAGACCAATAACAAATTAGTTTAGAGTAAAACCGTTCTAGCTCTGAATCTAATTGTTACACCTTAAGGGTATTTTCGTGATTACCTTAATCCTAAGGTGAATATGAAACTTGACTTAGTTACTTACGACCTTTGATACGGCAAAGGAGTGAGTTCGATTTTCCGGACAATACATCGACTGTTAAGATCGTGAATCAACTATATTAGAGTTCCGTGATTCATAGATATGGTATCTGTGGTAAGACTGCAATAGCAACAATGCCACATTATGCTTTATTGATAGGTGTGTAAATAAATAAACCGAGCCTGGTACTCGATAACATGAGTCATTAGATAAGACATTGTGAATTGTACGAGATACTATACTGTTATGTTTTTCTTATTCACAATCAATAAAAGAGTTAAGAAAATATTATCTAGATGGTAAAATGATAATTTTACATCCCCTTTGTTACTGATATTCACGAAGGGTAACATCATAAAATATTCTATAGACCGTGAAATAAATATGTTTATTTGCACCAACAGAAAATGCAGCGTACATGAATCGAGAGTTGATTCGACATAAAACCTATAGTGGAGTCGTACAATGTCAGGATTAAATAGATCGGGAATTTAAAGATATAAATTAGCCGGGGTATTTAAATTCCATAGCTTTATTCATGTGGGACCATTCGGTCCCAAGAGTAGCTCATTAGGACATGAATGAGAAACAATATCAGTTGGACCAAAAACATTTTTTGGACCAAGGTACACTTCCCGAACCCATATGTGATGTGTGTCATCATTAAATTAGTGAAGAGTAAAATTAATGTTTAAATGAATTAATTTGTTATTTTCTAATTATTATATAATTAGTAAATAAAAGAAATGAATTAGTTAATTGATTGGGATCAATTTAATTTATCAATTTTGATTGATGAATTTGGACACAGTATTGACTCTAGGAGAGATGTAAAAATCATAGATAGCAGTGCAGAGGGAGAAAATTTTTGGCAATTTAACATATATGAATATATTGAATATATGTGTAAATTTTGTAGTTATTATATAAGGGATAGCATTAGGGTTGCATCCCTAAGATATGTTAACATAACCCTAACCACAATATGTGATTACAGAGAGCACGAAAAGATTTACTCTCTCCCCTCCTCCCATGTTGCCACCGAACCTATAGAGGAAGAAGAAAAATTATCTTTTTTTTCTTCCTCAGTTGTTTAAAGAGCTCACACTCTACTCCTATCAATATCCTTGTGAGATATACTTCTGAATCCTAAGAGACGATTAATTGGATCCACCAAATCAGAATTTCTCCAATTCAAGAAAAATGTATTAAATTATTTCTACCTATTTTAAATATGTTTATCTAAATACGCATGAGCATAGAAAAAAGTTTTATATTTAATATGAATAAATGTTTATTGGGAAATGTTTTTGATTTTCCACCCACGAACCATTCATGGTTCATTTATTTTTATCAAATTTTAAAACCCGATCAAACAATCGGTATCAGAGCCTTGAGTTCTTGATTATGTATATTTAGTGATTAGAGGTATGTATCAATGGAAGTTGTGATATTGGCATGTATTTTCTACGGTTGATTCAAAGCATATTTGAATGTGTTCTATGAATGGATCCCGATCGATTGGCTCTAGATGCTTTGTTTTTAATTTTAGAATTGATGTACGCCGAAATTGACGCATAGGATTTGATGTAATTAAATTTTTTCAAAAGTTGTATCTTTAAATTTCATTTAAATCTGTCGTTACAAGAAAAGTCATCATTCATCGCCGCCATTCACTGTCACTTGCTGCCTTACACTGCTACGTGCCACTGCTTGCCGTTGCCGCTTGTCGTCTAGGTTTCCTAATTATGGTTTAGGAAACCATAGGGTTTAAGAAACCTTAGTATTTTTTGAAACTTTTGAGTTTTGGAAACCTTAGTATTTTTTGAAACTTTTGAGTTTTGGAAACCTTAGGGTTTCGGAAACTCTAGTGTGCACAAGGCCATATTGGGCCATTGGGCTAACATGGATCCAGCAAACCTATTGAGATGTTGGACTAAGCAAGAATTACTTGGCCCAAATAATTTGTAGGGATTTGGGATTTGATTCCAAACTCAATCCAGTCTCTAAAAATAAATCAATTGATTAATTTACCTGGTAATTTATTTATCAAAGTAAAAATTGTTGGAGAATTAATTTTAAATTGAGATTTGAATTTTGAAAATGGAACTCAACTTTTGTAAAGAGTTACAAATTGGTGGGACTTCCTGAAGGAGAATGAAAAAATTACAAATTCCATGAAGATTAGTATTTAAAATTATTGTAATTTATTTATTCTTCTTTTATGGATTGTAGTTGAAAATGAGCCATAGAGAGGTTAATTTGGAATGCATGATTTACTATTAATCTCGTATCATCATAGAACATGCCATATAGAAATAGAGATATGCCAATATCAAAATGTCATGCTGCATGTGTTGGAATTATGTCCATAAAATAAGGTGTAATAACTATTTATGAGTATTTAGTTATTTCTCAGATATTTTGATGAATTTAATGAATGAATGAAAAATTTTCTATTAATTAAGTGTGTTTATAATTTACTCAAGTCCTGAAATTATTCTCAATGTAAGAAGAGTAAAGACTAAGAGATCTTCCAAACAAACTCTTCTGAAATAGATCAGAATATTATTCACAGCTTTAGGATCGACTTGGCAATCGAGTTTGATTCGACTGTTAAGTTAAACCAAAGGATGCCGGTCTTGGAGCATGAGAGTGGAGACTCTAACGGTTGACCTAGACATGTTGTGGAACATGTTGAATAGACCAGTAACCAATTAGTTTAGAGCAATGTCATTATCTAGCTCTAAATCTAATTGTTATACATGTAAGGGTATTTTTATAATTACTTTAATTCTGAGGTGAATACGAAACTTGACTTAGTTATTTACAATCTTTGAAATGCCAAATGAGTGAGTTCCAATTGTTGGACAATACATCGGCTGTTGGCATCGTGATTCAACTATGTTGGAGTTGCGTGATTTACAGATTTAAAAATTCGTGGCGAGATTGCAAATGTAATAATATCACCTTATGCTTTATTTATAGGGGTGTGAATAAATTAACTTGGCCAATTATTCGATGAAATGAATCATTGAATAAGACATGGTGAATTGTACGAGACAATTCACTATTATGTTTTTCTTATTCAGTCAATAAAAGAGTTCAAGAAATAATAACTAGAGGGGTAAAATAGTAATTTTATATCTCACTCTTATTATTGATATTCATGAAGGATAATGTGTTAAAACATGGTAAAAGTGTTTATTTACACCAATAGAAAATGTAGCGCGTATGAATCGAGTATTTGAGTCTTATAGCTTTATTCATGTGAGTCCATTCGGTCTTAGGAGTATCTCATAATGACATGAATGAAAAATAATATAAGTTGGAACAAAAACATGTTTTAGATCAAGGTATATTTCCCGAACTCATATGTGATTAGTGTTGTCAGTTATTAGTGAAGAGTAAGTAATTAATGTTTAAATTAATTAATAGGTTATTTTCTAATCATTAGATAATTAATAAATAAAATATATTAATTAATTAATTGATGGAGATCAATTTAATTAACAAATTTAGATTGATGAATTTGGACACAACATTGACTCTAAGGAAATATGCAATTTTTGGCAATAGCAAATACTAGGGGTGAATTTTTGGTAATTTGACATATAGGGGTATATGTGTAAATTCCGTAATTAATATATAAGGGATGACAATAGGGTTGCATCCCTAACCCTAACATAATGTGTGATTATACAGAGCATATTCTCTCCCCTCCCTAAAAGATGCCGCCAAAAAGCAAGAGGGAGAAGGAAAATTTTGATTTTTCTTGTCCAATTATTTGGGAGCCCACACTTAATTTCTCATCAACATCTATTAAGATATACTCCCGAATCCTATAAGTGGTTGTTGGTGTGAAGATTATTTGAAGCCCTGTGAAAAATGAAGAACACGAGACGACTCATAAGATTCCATCAAATTAGAATTTCTCCGATAAAAAAAGGTATAAAATTGTTTCTACCTCTATTGAATACATTTTACTAAATATGCATAATCGTACGTATGATTTTAATATTTAATATTATTAAGTTAGTTTTAGAAAAAATTTTGATATTCCACCCATGAATCGTTCGTGGTTCATTGATTTTTCTTTAAATTTTAAAACCTGATCCAACAATTGTTATCAGAGCGTTGGCTTCTTAATTTTGCATATTTGGAAACTAGACGTATGTATCAATGGATGATGTGATATTGTCATATATTTTAGTATGGTAGATTCAAAGCATGTTTGAATGTGTTTTATGAATGGAAACTTTAAAGTTTAGAAAACTTTGAGTTTTTGGAAACTTCAGAGTTTAGAAAACTTCAAGTCTTTGAAAACTTTAGACTTTAGGAAACCTTGAGGTTTTATAAACTTTAGAGTTTAGGAATCCTTGAGTTTTGGGAAACTTTTAGATTTAGGAAACCTTAGGGCTTTGCCCAATCCATTCCCTAAAAATTATTTTTTTTATTTAATTAGGTAATTTTTCAACACTAATTAATTGGAATTACTTGGTAATTTATTTATCAAAGTACAAATTGTTGAAAAATTAAATTTTAAGTTGAAATTCGAATTTTAAAATTGGGACTGGACTTTTGTAAAGAGTTACAAATTAGTGGGATTTTCTTAATGAGAATAAGAAGATTACAGACGTCATGAAAATTAGTATTTAAATTATTGTGATTTATTTATTATTCTTTAATGGGTTATAATTTAAAATAAATCATAGAGAGGTTAATTTTGAATTGATGATTTATTATTAATCTTATATCATCATATAACATGCCATATAGAAATAAGGATATGTCAATATCAAAATTTCATGTAGCATGTACATGTATCATTGTAGTTTAAATTTATAATAAGTTATCATTTAAATAGAATACAAATTTTATAAAAGTTATAAATTTTAAATTGGGATTTAAATTTTATAAAAGTTCACAATTTGTTAAACTTATTTTTCCCAAATTAATAAAGGTTATATTTTTTTTAAAACAACAAAAAATTTATTTTTTCAAAATCTAAGTGGGAGGGTCGTTTACGTTGAAACATTCCTAAGGTCTCAAATGTAAACTTGTTCGTGGCATAAGGAATGGTTTAGAGCCACCCTAACGATCTTCTCTTCAGTGGGAGAAACTTGGGAATCGTGTCACTTTGAGTCATCGAGTTGTTTAAGAAGCTAAAACTTGAAAAGAAAGTGGTGAGGCATGACCATTACTAGACGGACTGTTAGTTCATGGCAACCTTTAAAACCGATGCGTTGATTAGATTCTTAGATCGAAGCACATTGGAATCCCTCATAGGGGCCAGTCAATGGGGCTATGGTGACCAAAACTAATGGTGATTGGTTAATCTAGATGTAGTAACATCTTGAGAAGTGTTAACTAAACTAAAGGAGTCTCGATGCGATAGGAGGTAGCTTGAGCGTTGTCCTTAGATGAGACAAGCTATCGTTGTTGATCGTAACATCATGGAATAAATATTTTTTATTGAATTTTTAAATATTTAAGTATTTTCATCATGCATCATACTTTCCTAACTGATTGACTATTTATTTACACCGTTTTATTTATTCTTTTTAGTAATCATGTCCATATCTACACTCTCAACTATCATAAACATGAACAAACTTATTGGTGAAAATTACATGGATTGGAAGCGTAATCTTGATATCGTGCTGACGATAGAAAAGCACAAGTTTGTGTTCACCACCCCTTGTCCCCTGAGCCTGTTGTTGGATCAACTCAAGAGGAAAAGGAAGCTTATGCATCTTGGTTGCGTTTTGATGAGATCGTTAGGTGTTACATCTTAGCTTATGTTAGCAATGTATTGCAACAACATCATCAAAAGATGAAAATTGTCGTTGATATATTGTTGAACATCACTGAAATGTTCAAAAATCATGGTTGTCAAGCCAAAGATGATGATGTGCAAAACTTCATGAAGAGTAGGATGTAACCTGGAACGCCTGTTAGAAAACATATGATACTGATCAATAGTTATTTGAAGGAGATGGAGATCATGGATGCTGAGGTAGATGGCGAGACACAAGTTGATATGATCTTTGAGTTTCTACCTGACACTTTTGAGAACTTCAAACTTAATTATTCGATGAATAAGTTGAGGTACACACTTCCTAAGATGATCAAGGAACTGTAAGTTGCTGAGACCCTGTTTCTGAAGGGCAAGAGTATCGAAGGTATACTAATCAATAGTTTAGTTTTTTTTGGAAATGGAGCACTAGTATCGAAGGTATCTATTGAAATTATTAAATTGTCTTTTGATAACAGTTTTATGATTTTACGTGATGTTTATTATATCTGGTTTTTGGGAAGAACCTTATTTTACTAGCTAGTTTAAATAAGCAAGGATTTAGTTTGAATTTCATTGATAAATATATTAGTACTTTTAGAAATGATTGCTTAATTACTACTACACGTTTGATAAATAAACTATTTTGTGACATATGTGACAACTGAAGTAAATATTGATTTACAAAGTGACAGTAAAAGGTTGAAGTCTGACTCAACCGATCTAACCTATTTGTCGCACTTACGCCTTCACCACATTAGCCTAGACATAATTAAAAGACTTACAAAGGATGGTCCATTGCAAACTTTAAGTGTGAGATCACTACCCATATGTGAATCTTGTATAGAAGGTAAGATGACCAAGAGACCCTTTTCAGCGAAGGGTGAAAGAGCCACTCAAGACCTAGAACTCGTACATAGTTATATATGTGGTCCATTGAATATCCAAGCAAGAGAAGGTTATGAATACTTTGTAACCTTTACTGATGACATGTTTATCTAATGTACCAAAAGTCTAAAACCTTTGAAAAGTTCAAAGAGTACAAGGTTACGGTCGAAAAGCATTTAAAGAAAAAAGTCAAAACGTTACGATCTGATCGTGGTAGAGAGTACTTGCTAGGAGAGTTCAAGGACTTTTTTAAGGAAGAAGGTATTCTTTCTCAGCTTATAGCAGCTAGCACTCTAGAACAGAATGATGTATGAGAGAGAAGGAATCGAGCTCTGTTAGATATGGTTAGATCCATAATGAGTTACTCATCGCTCCCAGATTTGTTTGGGGGATATGCCTTAGAAATAGAATCATACATTCTGAACCAAGTTCCATTAAAGATGGTGCCTAGTACGCTATATGAAAGATGGAAATGACAAAAGTCACCCGTAAACCACCTTAGAATAGGGGGACGCCCATCACATGTTCTGAAACTGAAAGCAGGCAAGTTGACTAGTCAATTAGAATTATGAATGTTTGTAGAATATCCAAAGGGATCGAAGGGATACATCTTTTATAGTCCAACCGACAAGAAAATATTCGTGAGCACGAATGCACATTTTCTTGAAGAAGACTACATGAGAAGTGTGAAGCCGAGAAACACTCTTGTGCTAGATGAATTATTGAGTGGGAAGCACTGACTCCCCGATTAAGAACTGTTTCTGATTCAATAATGGAAGAACCTCAGCAAGAGCCAAAGCCTATGGAGCCTTGACGTAGTGGGAGGGTTGTGAGACAGCCTGACAGGTACATGTCTTATGGAGATGCCTTAATAAGAGTCTCACATAAGGATCATAATGAACCTGTCTCCTACTTACAGGTCATGGTTGGTCCAGAAGAAAATCTATAGCAAGAAGCCATGGACGTTGAGATACAATCGATGTACTCGAATAGAGTGTGGAAACTTATAGATTCTCTTGAAAGGGTAAAACTCGTAGGTTGTAAATGGATTTATAAGAAAAAGACAGGTCTAGATGGGAATGTGGAGACATTTAGAGCTAGACTAATAGCCAAGGGCTATACCCAAAAGGAAGGTATTGACTATTAGAATACCTTCTCGCCGGTTGCCATGCTTCAATCCATTTGAATCCTCATGTCCATTGCTGCAGCCCTCGATTATGAAATCTGACATATGGATGTCAAAAGTGTTTTTCTAAATGGAAATCTTGAATAACATATTTATCTTACTCAACCAGACGGGTTCATTGAGAAATGTCAAGAGGGCAAGATTTGTGAACTATTGAAGTCCATTTAAGGACTTAAGCATGCGTCCCGATCGTGGAATATCAGATTCGATGAAACTGTTAAGAACTTCAGTTTTGAGAAGTTAGTGGATGAACTCTATGTGTATAAGCTAATACACGAAAAGGAAGGTGGTTTTTTCTAGTTTTGTACATGGATGATATTCTGCTAATTGAGAATGATGTAGGAAAATTATCTGATACTTGCAAAACAATTTGATATGAATGATCTTGGAAAAGCTACCTATGTCCTAGGTAATCATATCTTTCAAGATCGGTAGAACAGGCAATTGACACTGTCTCAAATAACTTATATTGATAAGGTGATGAATTGCTTCAATATGCAAGACTCCAAGAAATGATATCTTCCTTTCAGGTATAGAGTCACCTCTCCAAAGAGCATTCTCCCAAGACTCCTCAAGAAGAGGAAGACATTAGAAAGATTCCTTATGCCTTAGCCATAGGAAGTCTCATGTATGTGATGCATTGCACTAGGCCAGACCTTTATTACGCGGTGGGCATGGTGAGTCATTTTCAATCTAATCCTGGACTCGAGTATTAGAATATCGTCAAGCATATCCTTAAGTATCTTAGAAGAACAAGGAACTACATGCTTGTGTATTCAGGTGCTGGCCTAAATATGATGGGGTATATTGATTCTGATTTCCAAGCAGACAAGGATTCTAGCAGGTCCACTTCCGGATCGGTGTTCATCCTGAACGGTGGAGTAGTTGTATGAAAAAGTATCAAGCAAGCTTACATTGCTGATTCAACCATGGAAGCTGAGTATTTGGTAGCTTCTGAAGCTATAAAGGAGGTTGTATGGCTTAGAAAGTTCTTAAAGACTCTGAAGGTTATTCTAGAAGCTGATAAGCCATGACACTTTATTGCGATAACACTAGGGCAGCAGCGAATTCGATGGAACCAATGAGCCATAAAAGATCCAAACACATAGAGCGTAAGTATCACCTAACAGATCCATTCAGGAAAACTTTAAGCAGTAAAGTCTTTGATGGTTATGTGAAGTGCATGGGGATACGAGATTGTACACGCCTACTTTAGTCCTAGTGAGAGATTGTTTAAATTATGTCCATAAACTATGGTGTAATAAATATTTATGAGTTTTTAATTATTTCTCAGACATTTTAAGTTATTGAATTTAATGAATGAATGGAAGTTTTTCTATTAATTAAAGTGTGTTTATAATTTACTCAAGTCATTGAACTATTATCAACATAAGAAGAGTATAGAGTGAGGGGTTTTCCAGACAAACTCTTCTGAAATAGTTCAGAATGTTATTCGTAGTCTTAGGATCGACTGAAAATTGAGTCCGATTACGACTGTTAAGTTGAACCAAAAGATTCTGATCTTGGGGCATGGGAGTGGAGACTCTAATTGTAGACCTAGACATGTTGTGGAACATGTTGAATAGACTAGTAATCAATTCGTTTAGAGCGAAGCCAAATCTAATTATTACACCTATAATGATATTTTCATAATTACCTTACTCCTGAGTTGAATATGAAACTTGACTTAGTTAGTTACAATCTTTGATATGCCAAAGGAGTCAGTTCGAATTGTCGAATAATACCTTGGCTGTTGGGATCGTGATTCAACTATGTTGGAGTTGCGTGATTCACAGATATGAAAATTCGTGGTGAGATTGCAAATTCAACAATATCATCTTATGTTTTATTGATGGGTGTGTGAATTAACTTGGCCACGTATTCGATGAAATGAATTATTAAAAAAAATATGGTGAACTGTAGGAGACAATTCATTGTATGTCTTTCTTATTCACAGTCAATAAAGGAGTTAAGAAAATAATAACTAGAGGGGTAAAATGATAATTTTATATCCCTCTCTTGTTACTGATATTCACGGAGGGTAATATGTTAAAATATTACGTGGACCGTGAAATAAAAGTGTTTATTTGCACCAATAGAAAATGTTGAGAACATGAATTGAGAGTTTATTCAACATCAAACATATAGTAGAGTCGTACGATATCAGGATTAAATAGGTCAAGAATTTATGGAGATTAATTCACCAAATATTGGAGTACTATAGCTCTATTCATGTGGGTCTATTCGGTCTCAAGAGTATCTCATAAGAAAATTAATGAAAAACAGCAGATGGAACAAAAACATGTTTTAGACCAAGGCATATTTCGCGAACCCATATGTGATGGGTTTTGTCACTTAATTAGTGAAGAGTAAGTAATTAATATTTAAATTAATTAATTGGTTATTTTCTAATTGTTAAATAATTAGTAAATAAAATATATTAATGAATTAATTGATGGAGATCAATTTAATTTATCAATTTTGATTGATGAATTTGAACACAACATTGACTCTAGGGAGTATGTAATTTTTGGCAATAGCAAATATTATGAGGTGAATTTTTGATAATTTGGCATATAGGGGTATATGTGCGAATTTCGTAATTAAAATATAAGGGATGGTAATAGGGTTGCTATTACGATTTTTCTAGAGTGTAACTGTACACTATCATCGTCAAATTCTGTTATCAAGTAATAGACCTTAGTTCTAGTTGAGAATGACGAAAAAGTTGGGAGTTTTAGTGAAGCTAAAATTATAATTAAACTAAAACAATAAAGATTTGATAAAGATAAAATAATTTGAATTTGAATAGTTTAAGCTCTAGGGTTTTCAATTTCACCGAATCAAACATGCTATAAACTTCAAATCTCAATCAATCAATATTTATCAAATTGTTGACAGCCAATTTCTCCAATTTAATTATCAATCTTTCTCAAGCATCGATAACAATGAATCAAAAATACTAATCCCACATCTCTGCCCAGATTAAATAATTTGAAACTCATTAAGCATAAGAACTTATGAATTGCTACAGTAGATCCATAATTATCTCTAATCGTCACTTCTCACACTCAGAATTAATTTCAAAATCATGCAATAGCTGTCGAGACGATCACATGCATTAAGAACGGATTATAACACTCAATAATACTGAATAAACATTGATTGAATTAAAAATCAAAATATATGAAGAATTATGGTTTGGCTACGTCGAGCCCTAGATAAGAAAATTAAAACAAACTAGAATAAGAAAATTTCTTAATAATATTCATGAACGTAGAGGGAAAAAGAAGAAAAACTAGATTTGAGAATGAATTGAAGTTGAGATCCATCTCCCGGTTTGATCCGTCTTCGTTTCCTCTCCAAAAAGCTCTCTTCTTTGCCTCCCACATCCAAAGAGTCATCCCAAAATATTTTATTTATATACGAGGGTTTGATAAGGATAAGATTGATAAAAAATCACAAAAGAAAAATCTAGAATGGCACCAGCGTCGTGACGGTGGATACCAGCGTCGTGACGGTGGATACCAGCGTCGTGACGGTGGATACCAGCGTCGCGGCACTTGGAGCCATTTTGTGCTCTCATAACACCCTCAACAGCTTGTCTTCTTGTTCACCATTTAACGAAGTAGGGATAATGACAGGCAGAGTTGATGCTTCTCCCATAACGGTGTACCTAAGTTGGATGTTTAACACCAGTGGTTTTCAATAGATGGTAGGTGTCTAGATTTACCTTCTCCCAATTTTGAACTATCCACCTACAAACAACTATTCATATCATTCAAGTGTTTGATTACTTTGAAGATATTGAAAATTACTTGATCTTCTTACACTCTCAAAATAAGTTCTCCTTTTTTCACATCAATAAGCGTTCTTCCCATACCTAATAATGGTTTACTAAGAAAAATTGAAAATGCTTGGTTTTTTCCATGTCAAGTACAATAAAATAAGGTGGGAAATTAAATTTATCCACATTTACTGAGACGTCCTGAATAATCCCTCGTGGATATCTGATAGATCGATTAGCTAACTGTAAAGATACCGTCGTGGGCTTAGCTTCTCCAAGACCTAGATTCTTGTCAACTGAATATGGTATCAAATTGATACCAACTCCAAGATCACATAAAGCCTTTCCAAAATATGAAGTCTCAATGGTGCAAGGAATAGTAAAACTCCTAGGGTCCATTAGCTTCGGAAGTAATTTATTTTGTAAGAGAGCACTACACTCCTCAGTAAGTGCAACTGTCTCATACTCCTCTAGCTTTCTCTTGTTCGATAGAATTTCCTTCATGAATTTGACATAGCTCGGCATTTGTTCCAAAGTATCAGCAAATGAGATGTTTATATGTAGTTTCCTAAATACATCAAAAAACTTAGAAAACTGCGTGATCAGTTTTTTCTTCTAAAATCACTGAGGGAATGGGATAGGTGGGACATAAGGTGGATGATTATCTAGAAAGAGCTTTGACTTAGGCTTGTCTTTTTTCTTTTCGAATTTCTCAATAAAATCACCACCTACAACCTCAGTTTGTGCTTCAATTGACTGAGAGCTTTCAACTATTACTTTCTTCGGTTCTACTAACTCCTTGCCACTATGAAGGGTAATGACGTTTACTTGTTCTTTTAGATTACACTCAGTGTTGCTTGGTAGAGAACCTTTTCTCACAAATTTTGAGAAAATTTGCTATGTGAACATTTGGATAATCATTAGACATGCTACTTAACTGATTTGCTTGCACCATGTGAACGATAGCCGGCTTAATCTCAAAATTGTTGGCATTAATAACAGGGCATTGAATGGAAGACGCAACCTCATTGACCATTGGCATAGCATAGTATCGAATCGCTCGATTATTTTGGTTGTTGACACTTTCAAGATTTTCTCTCACATCTTCCATGGTTTCTTGAGGTTGTTTTGGAAGCTTCTCTACTCACTTTTCAATTAGGACGACAAGTTTTCTCAATTTTCAAATTTAGGGGAGTCAAATTTTCACTTCTAAATTTTCTCATATATCTTAGAAAACGCCTGAAAATTCAAAATAGTAAACATTCGTAAGTAAAAAAATAAGACTCGAAGTAAAATTAAGAATTTGTAAATCTAATATTAATAAACAAAATCAATCCCTGGCAACGGTGTCAAAAATTTGTTATGATTTTTCTCGAATGTAAGTGTACATTATCGTCATCAAGTAATAAAATTTCTCTGAAAATAAAGCACGTCCACAAGATTAATTGATATTAAAATATTGAAATTAAATAGACCTTAATTCTAATTAAGAATGCCGATTGAAGCAAAAAATCCTAAAATATTTTACTAATATACTAGGGTTTGATAAGATTTAAGCAAAAAAATTACGACGGTGGAAGCCAGCGTCACCACGCTGGCCAATCTATCTGCGCGCCAGTGTCGCGACGCTAGCTTGCTATAACACCTAGCGTCGCGGTGCTGAACGTCAACATCGTGACGTTGGCTCTATGCCCAGGTACGTCCTTTTCACCTTTTATCCATATTTTTTCCTTCCAACTCTTTCAAAAATCAACCCAAATGCATTTGAATATCATACCTACAAAAATAAAAATAAATCAAACAATAAAACTGAAAGAACCAACAAAATTAAAGTTAAGATTATCTAAAATATGAGTATAAAATACACTTATCAGTGGGGTCTCTAACCCTAACACAGTGTGTGATTATACAGAGTAGAGAAAAGAGATTCTCTCCCCTCCCTAACTGTTGCCGCCGAAAGACAAGAGGGAGAAGGAAGATTTTGATTTTTCTTCTCCAGTTATTTTGAGAGCCTACACTTAATTCTTGATCAAAATTTGATTGAGATATACTTTTGATCCTACGAATAGTTGTTGTGTGAAGTTTATCTGAAGTCCTACAAGGAACGAAGAATGCGAGATGACTAATGGGATTCTACCAAATCAGAATTTCTCCGATACAGGAAATGTATAAAAAAATTTATACCTCTATTGAATATGTTTAACTAAGTATGCATAATCTTAAGTATGGTTTTAAAATTTAATATAATTAAATTAGTTTTAGAAATTTTTTTGATATTTCACCCACGAATTGTACGTGGTTCAATGATTTTTTAAAATTTTAAAACATGATCCAATAACATGTACATGCATCATTGTAGTTTAAATTTATAATGGATTATAATTTAAATACAAAGTAAATTTTATAAAAGTTTTAATTTTTAAATTGTGATTTAAATTTTATAAAATTTTATAATTTTCAAAACTTGTTTTTTCAAATTTATAAAGAGTTATGTTTTTTGAAAAAGCAAAGAAAAATTCATTTTTTCAAACTAAGTGGGAATGTCGTTTACGTTAAAACGTTCCCAAGGTCCCCCAATGAGAAACTTGGTCATGACACAAGGAATGGTTTAGAGCTTCCCTAGCGGTTCTCTCTTCAGTGGGAGAATGGGAATCGTGTCATTTTGAGTCATCGAGTTGCTTGAGAAGCTAATGTTTGTAAAGGAAGTGGTGAGGCAGGACCATCGCTAGACGGACTGTTAGTTCATAGCAACCTTTAAAGCCGATGCGTTGGTTTAACACTTAGACTGAAGCGCATTAGAATCTCTCACAGGAGCTAGTCAATGAGGCTAAGGTGACCAAAACCATCAATGATTAGTTAAGCTAGATGTAGTGACATTTTGAGCAGTGTTGACCAAACGAGAGGAGTCTCTATGCGATATGAGGTAGCTCTGGCATTGTCCTTAGATGAGACGAGCTATCTTTAATGATCGTAACATCATGGAAGAAATATTTTATTGGATTTATAAATATTTAAGTATTTGCATCATGCACCATACTTTCGTAAATAATTGATTATTTATTTATACCGCTTTATTTTCTTTTCAATAATCATATCACTATCCCTACTCTCAATGATTTTAAAAGGAAACAAACTTACTGGTGAAAATTACATGGATCGGAAACATAATTTTGATATCGTGCTGACGGTAGAAAAGCACAAGTTCCTGTTTACCACCCCTTCCCCTTGAGCTTATTGTTGAATCAACTCAAGAGGAAAAAGATGCTTATTCTTCTTAGCTGCATTCTGATGAGATTGTTAGGTGTTACATCTTGGAATATGTTAGCAATCTGTTGCAAAAACAACATCAGAACATGGAAATCATCATTGATATGATGTTGAACATCATTGAAATATGTCAAGCCAAACATGTTGTTGTGCGAAGCTACATGAATTGCCGGATGAAACCTGGAACTCCTGTCTAACACATGATACTGATCATATATTATCTGAATGAGATAGAGATCATGGGTGCTAAGGCAGATGGTGAGACTCAAGTTGGTATGATCCTTGATACCATGTCAGACACTTTTGAGAACTTCAAACTTAATTATTCAATGAATAAGTTGAGGTACTCACTTCTGGAGCTTTTAAAGGAATTATAAGCTGCTGAGACCTTGATTCTGAAGGGAAAGAGGAAGATTGGAGAGGTAAGCTTCACTGAAAGTAAGCCTTCCACCTCTAGTGTCAAAAGGAAACATAAGAGTGGTCCAAAGAAGGCTAAGAAGTAGAATTCGAAAGCTATGAAAGGCAAGGGCATTGTAAAAGTAGACAAGACGAAAGATAAGAGTCATCATTGTGGAGCCGCTGGCCATTGAAAATGCAACTGCCCAGATTATCTTAAAGAGTTGAACTCTAAAGGTATGGTACTTGTTACTCAGGCATGTTATGTGACTCACTCTACTTTTTTGGGGATTGTAGACTCTACAGACACTGACCATATATGTTGTTCCCTACAGGGTTTTATGGAAACCAGAAGGTTTGACAAGGGCAAGTTCAGCTTTCGTTGGGGAAATGGAGCACGAGTATCGATTGTATCAGTTGAAACTATTAAATTATCATTTGATAATAGGTTTATTGTTTTACGTGATGTGTAATATATCTCGATTTTTGGAAAGAACCTTATTTCAATAGCTAGTTTGATTGAACAAGGATTTTCTTTAAATTTCATTGATAATGATATCGGTATTTTTAGAAATAATTTCTTGATCACTACTGCACGCTTGATAAATAACATATTCTATGTAAAACTAATAGTTCCAATGATATGTGACACTGAAGTAAATACTGATTTACAAAGGGATAGTAAAAGGTTGAAGGCTAACTCAATCGATCTATTCTACTTCTAGCACTTACATCTTATCCATAACAGCCTAGACATGATTAAAATATTTTCATAAGATGGTCCAACGCAAACTTTAAGTGTGGGATCACTACCCACATGTGAATTCTGCATAGAAGATAAAATTATCAAGAGACCCTTTTCAGTGTAGGGTGAAAGAGCCACTCAATGCCTCGAACTCATACATAATGATATATGTAGGCCATTGAATATCCAAGCAAGAGGAGGTTATGAATATTTTATAATTTTCGCTGATGACTACTTGCGTTTTGGACATGCTTATCTAATGCGCCAAATGTATGAAACCTTTGAAAAGTTCAAAGAGTACAGGGCTATGGTTGAAAAGTAATTAGAGAAACAAATCAAAACACTATGATCTGATCGTGGTGGAGATTACTTGCTAGGACAGTTCAAAGACTTTTCTAAGAAAGACGGTCTTCTTTCTCAGCTTAAAGCAGCTAGCACTCCAGAGCAGAATGGCGTGTCAGAGAGAATGAATCAAAATCTGATGGATATGGTTAGATCCATGACGAGTTACTTAACCCTCCCAGAATTGTTTTGGGGATATGCCTTGGAAACTACGGCATACATTCCAAACCAAATTTTGTCAAAGACGGTGCCTAGCACACCAATGGAAGATAGAATGGACGAAAGTCATCTATAAGGCACCTTAAGATATGGGGATGCCTGACACATGTAGTGAGACCAAAGATAGGCAAGTTGGCTAGTCGATCAGAATTATGTATGTTTGTAGGATATCTCACGGGAACGAAGGCATACGTCTTTCATAGTTCGACCGACAAAAAAACATTCATTAGCACGAATGCACATTTTCTTGAGTAAGACTATATAAGAAGTGTGAGGCCGCGAAGCACACTTGCGCTAGAGTAATTATTGAGTCGGAGGACACCGACTCTCTAATTCCTACATGTTCCCGATCCAATAATGGAAGAACCACAACAGTGACTAAAGCCTACGAAACCTCGACATAGTGGGAGGATTGTAACACAACCTGACATGTGCATGTCTTATGGGGATGCCTTAATAGTAGTCTCAGATAAGGATCAGGACGAACCTGTTTTTGAGTCGTATGCCATGGCTGGTCCTAAAGCAAACCTATGGCAAGAAGCCATGAACGTTGAGATACATTCAATGTAGTCGAACAGAGTCTAGAAACTTATTGATCCTCCTGAAAAGGTAAAACTCATAGGGTGTAAATGGATTTATAAGAAAAAGATAGGTCCAGATGGAAATGTGGAGACATTCAAAGCTAGGCTAGTAGCCAAGGGTACACCAAAAGGAAGGTAATAACTATGAGTATACCTTGTCACTAGTGGTCATGCTTAAGTCCTTCCGAATTCTCTTGTCCATTGTTGCTGCCCTCGATTATGAAATCTGGAAAATGGACGTCAAGACTGCCTTTCTGAATGGCAATCATGAAGAGCGCATTTATATGGCTCAACCAGGTTGGTTCATGGAAAAGGCCAAGAGGGCAAGGTTTGCGAACTGCTAAACTTCATTTATGGACTTAAGCAAGTGTCACTGTCGTGTAATATCAGATTTGACAAAACTGTCAAGAACTATGGTCTTGAACAGTTAATGCACGAACCCTATGTATATAAATTGATGATATTTTACCCATTGAGAATGTGATTTTTGTAGCCTTGTACGTGGATGATACTTTACTCATTGAGAATGATGTAAGAAAATTGTCTTATGACAGGATTTGACTTGCAAAGCAGTTTGATATGAAGGATCTTAGAGAAGCTGCATTTTGTCTTAGGTTTTCAGATATTTCGAGGTAGGAAGAACAAATAATTGAAACTGTCTCAAGCATCTTATATTGATAAGGTGATGGATCACTTCGGTATGCAAGACTCCAAGAAGATATATCTTCCCTTTAGGCATGGAGTTAGCCTCTCCAAGAAGCAGTCTCCTAAGACTCCTCAAAAAGACGAAGACATGAAAAAGATTTCTTATGCCTCAGCTATAGGAAGTATCATGTATACGATGTTTTACACTAGGCAAGATATTTGCTACACTGTGGGTGTGGTGAGTCATTTCCAATCTAATCCTGGACTCGAGCATTGGAATCCTGTCAAGTATATCCTCAAGTATTCTAGGAGAACGAGGAATTACATGCTTGTATATTCAAATAATGACTTGAATATGGCGGGCTATACTGACTCTAATTTCCAAGAAGACAATGTTTCTAGGAGTTCAAATTCAGGATCAATGTTCTTCCTAAATGGTGCAGCAGTAGTATAGAGAAGTATCAAGCAATCTTGCATTATTGATTCAATCATGGAAGCTGAGTATGTGGCAATTTGTGAAGCTGTAATGGAGGTTATCTGGCTTAGAAAGTTCTTGAAGACTATAGAAGTCATTCCATATGCTGAAAAGCACATGGCATTTTATTACAATAATAGTGGGGTTGTAGCAAACCTGAAGGAACCGAGGAGCCACAAAAAATCTAAACACATATAACGTAAATATTACCTCATCAGAGAGATTGTTCAGCATGGAGATGTTGTAGTAACACACATATTGACGGTCAACAACTTGTCACATCAATTCACAAACACTTTAAGTAGTAAAGTCTTTGATGGTCATCTGGAGGGCATGGAGATACGAGATTGTACATGACTACTTTAGTCTAAGTCAGATTTTGTTGGAATTGTGTCCATAAAGTAAGGTGTAATAACTATTTATAAGTATTTAGTTATTTCTCTGATATTTATGTATTACTATATTCAATGAATAAATGAAAATTTTCTTTTAATTAAAGTGTGTTTATAATTTACTCAAGTCTTGAAACTATTATCAACGTAATAAAAGTAAAAATAAAGGGGTCTTCTAGACAAACTCTTCTGAAATAGTTCAAAATGTTATTTACAGTCTTAGGATTGAATGGGCAATTGAATCCGATTACGACTATTAGGTTGTACCAAATGATGCCGTTATTTGGGCATGGGAGTGAAGACTTTAACGGTTGACCTAAACATGTTATAGAGCATGTTGAATAGACCAGTAACAAATTAATTTAAAAGAAAATCAGTTTATCTAGCTCAGAATCTAATTATTACACCTTAAGGGTATTTTCGTGATTACCTTAATCATGAAGTGAATACGAATTTATCTTAGTTGCGATCTTTGATATGCCTAAAGAATGAGTTCGAATTGCCGGACAATACCAAGGCTGTTGGGATCGTAATTCAACTATGTTAGAGTTGCGTGATTCATAGGTATGAAATTCATGGCGAGATTGTAATAACAACAATATCACCTTAAGCTTTATTGATGGGTGTGTGAATAAATAAACTGAGCCTGGTACTCGATGACATTATTCATTAAATAAGATATTATGAACTGTACGAGACACTTCAATTATATATTTCTCTTATTCACAATCAATGAAGGAGTTAAGGAAATAATAACTAGATGGGTAAAATGATAATTTTGTATCCAGCTCTTGTTACTAATATTCATGAAGGTTAACACTACAAGAAACATGGGCTTTAGCACCCAAAATTTTGGTCGCTAAAGCCCCAAAATCTCGTTGCTAAAAGTCATGATGAACATACATTCATCGCGAACGTCGTCACTTTCACTTTCGCTAAAGCCCCAAATTTTTTCTCAACGCTTCTGCTGTTGAGTCATCGTAAGGAGGTGGAAAACCTCTTTCTTGAGCCGAACCTAGTAAGCTTTGTAGTTGATCCTCCATCGACTTCATTTTTTTCTTTAATTCTATATTTTCATTATATAAACTCTTTTTCTTGGAAAATGTGAGTGGGGCTCCATGTCCAAGACTTTTATTTCGCCCGAGAACTTCTTCAATTATCTCCTATTTGGTGAGATGTGGTATCCTCAGTGATAGGCTCATCTGGAAAAGCAAACATGTATTCTTGTAACATCACAATGAGTCAAATTCAAGATAAATCTAACACCATTGTCTTTAGACAAGGAACAACAATAAGAATGTATTCAAAAAGCATTTAGCACGCTACATAAATGATTGACACGTGATTTTATCTAATTAAAATTGGTCCAATCTTAGTATCAACCTATAATAACTCCTTTATATCTCTTTATATATATGTTATTCGAGGATAGAGTTTTCACATTACAAGGGGAACCTGACCAACATGGCCACCCATTGCAAGAAGCAAGAAGAGATAGTACAAAATAAATAAAGTAACCTACCATGCCAGAAATTAATAATTAAGTTTAAATCAAAGATAAAAAAGATACACCATATCTTAGATTGATTCTAAAAGTAATACAATGACTAAAATTCTAATATTTGAAATGGATAGATAAGGGGAATTGCAAAGGGAAAAAAAGGATAAAGAAAACATACATAGAAGTTGGATTTGAAATTACAGCATTCACCATCAATGGGTGTAGAGTGGATCCCTTCATCAACGATGACCAACCGGTCCCCTAACTAGGAATACTATGAGGCACTTGATTGACACGTACAATCGCTAAGCCTAGCCAGAAATATGTAGATGTATCAAGTAGATTATTAGCAATACAAACCTTAATAATCAGATGTCGCATGTTTCTGGCTGTAAGGAAATAAAAACTATAAGAAAACCTAATGATTAAGAGTGAAGCATCAAAGAAAAGCTTTAATTGGTTGAATAACTCTATTTACAAAAGATAAAGGAAATTTTGGATAATAACCCAGATGAAAAAAGTGCAATACCTTGGTAAATAAAGGGAAAGGGAAAATAGATATCAATATTGAATATGAAAAATAGAGCGAGTTGCGTAATCCTTTAGTAATCTTTTCAATTTTCAGAAGGGATCAACATACCGCCAATAGACTAAAGCACTAGAATCATCGAAAGCCTTCATGAATGCACTCCCTCCTTTGTCTGAACCTTCCAAACATCAATAGATTCAAAACTTTCTTAAGCTCAGTAAAGAATTAAGCTAACATCTAAGCCTATAGTCGCTTTCTTAAGCTCAGTAAAGAATTTATTCAAAATTTCTTAAGCTCAGTAAAGAATCAACCAAATATCTGCAGACCCCACAATAAATCTAAGCCTAACAAAATCAACCAAAAAAAGTAAAACAATTATCAAAATAAAATTTTGTAACAAATCTAAAAATTAGAGACTATCAGATCTAAAAATCGAAGCCTAACAGATCTAAATCGCAAGTTTGAAGCCTTTTATTTACCTTCAAAAGAGATGAGGGAAGTTTCAAGGGAGACGAGCTTGATCTAGGTTAAGGGAGACGACTGACGAGGTTGAGGGACACGACTGACAAGGTTGAGGGACACGACTGATGAGGTTGAGGGAGATGACTGACAAAGGTTCTGTAACTTGCAATTTAGATGAAGTTAAAGGACACGACTGACAAGGAGACGAGGAAGACTGAAATCTGCAATTTAGATGAGGTTGAGGGAGAAGAAAAATGAGGCTTATCTCTCTCGCGGGTGTGGGGATGGGGAATCAGTTATGTGCGTAATGAGGAGATTAGAAGGAATTGAGAGGCTTTTATTATTATGATTAAACAACCTAGTTTTAGGTTTCCATCTATTGCGTTGAAAACAGTAGTTTGTCAGAAAAAGTCCTATTTTTGCGAAACAACATATATTATGGTCACGAAAAGTCCCACTTTTAACGACAAATAGATAATTTTGTCGCAAAAATTATGACTTTTACCGTCAAATTTCGAATTTTAGTGGGCAAAAGCTTGAGAAAAAATTCACGCGCCCTCTCTTCTGTTCCCTTGTAAAATATCTAGGTCTTTGTGACCAATAAAAGTTTTGGTCACCAAAGAAGGCTTTTAGCCACGAAATTAATTTTGTCGCTAAAAGTTGTCGTTAAAAGTGATTTCTCTTGTAGTGTAACATCGTAAAATATTTTGTGGACCGTGAAATAAATATGTTTAGTTACACTAATAGAAAATATAGCGCGCATGAATAAAGAGTTAATTCGGTATTTGACCTATAGGGGAGGTGTACGATATCATGATTAAATAGGTCAAGAATTTATGAAGAAAATTAGCCGGGTATTTGAATCTCATTGCTTTATTCACGTGGGTCCATTCGGTCTAAGTGAAATCTCATAAGGATAGGAAGAAAAAATAACATCAATTGGAACAAAAATGTATTTTGGACCAATGTACGCTTCCCGAACCTATATATGATGGGTGTCATCACTAAATTAGTGAAGAGTAAAATTAATGTTCAAATTAATTAATATGCTATTTTCTAATTATTGGATAGTTAGTAAATAAAAGAAATTAATTAATAAATTGATAGGGATCAATTTAATTTATCAATTTAGATTGATGAATTTGGACACAGTATTTACTCTAGGGGAGATGTAAGAATCATAGATAGTAGTGCAGGGGGAGGATATTTTTGGCAATTTACATATAGAGGTATATATGTAATTTCGTAATTATTATACAAGAGATGGCATTAGAGTTGCATCCCTAAGATGTGTTGACATAACCCTAACCACATTACACAGAGTAAGAAAAGAGTTTCTCTCTCTCCCTTCCTCCCTTGTTTAAAGAGATCACATTCTACTCCTAGCAATATCCTTGTGAGATATACTTATGAATCTTATGAGTGGGTATTGGTGTGAAGATTATTTGAAGTGCCGTAAAGAACGAAGACGCGAGATGATTAATTGAATTCCACCAAATCAGAACTTTTTCGTACAAGAAAAAGGCACTACAACAATTATGGCATTATATAGGTATTAAATATAGGATTCAAAGTCTCCTGTTGTAAAAAACTCAAAACAACAAGATTTTTTGTGAATCACATAAAACAATTCTTGTTAAAAACTAAAAACAAAGCGGGAGTGAAAAATTTGAGAAGCGGGACTTTGAAAAAAACGCGGTGAGAAAATTGACATTGAAGACCTCTATCGATTACCCTCTCTTGTCTTATCTAGTCTCTCACGATTTTCCCTTTAGAAACTCTCAAAATACAAAAACCTTTTAGAAGCTCGATTTTCCTTCACGATCTTCCTTCATTGGGTCTCGATCTTCAACCTCAAAATACAACACATAACCTAAGGCTTGACTTCATAAATTACCCTCTTCAGTCTTCTCGATTTTCCTCTTCGTCGATTACCCTCTTCAGTATTCTCGATTAACCCTAAAATATAACACATAGCCTAGGGCTTCACACTAAGGACCTTTTCGCGATTAACCTCTTGAGTCTTCTCTAGTCTTTCGCAACTTCTCCCTCTCAAAATCCAAACCCACAACCTAGAGCTTGACTTTACAGCTTATCCCTCTCTCGATTAGATTCTCTCTCTCTCTCTCTATTAAAAAACATAGAACGAACTAAGGTTTGTGAGGCTGAAGAATCTTCTAATTCTCTGGTTTTCACTACAGAAGTGAACATCAAAGATGGGAGATTCCCGACCCTTACCTCAGCCATGAAAGCCATAATTTTGATTTTCAGGGATGCATTTTCAAGTTTTGGTGATGTAGTTGATTGTGAGCTTTTATTTTGCTTTCTCATAGGTACATAACATATATTTGTGGATCAAACCAGCAGTATTTTTGGTTTATCAATTTGCATGAGTCATATATGCAACCTCCATGGGTTGTACCAAAATATTGGGGTGATGAGGTCATAAACTGAGTCAAAGCAACCATAAATCGTAATATCTCGTCTTTTGTTTACCTCATCTGTTCAAAGGGTATCACAGCAGGCATGTTGCATTGGCTGGTCGACAATGGGTATGACATCAAGAATATATGCATGCCCAATATCTTCAAATCTCTATGATGAAATATGATCTTATTTATGCAATCCAGCTTTAGGTTCTTGTTTTTGAATAAATGATGGCCATATCTACCTAAATAAAGTAATTTGTTGTAAAATATCCCGATACTTTGTTATTTTCATCGAGTTTCAATTGTGATTGTTTAATTTATATATGTATAAACTAATTTACTTTTTTTTCCTTGATATATATACTAGGAAACTGAGGCTTGACGAAAGTGCGTTGAATGTTTGGCCAGAATTGGGTTCAAATGGAAAAGATTTCAACCAAACAAATTTTGTTATATTTTGATTTTTATAAAAGATTCAAGTTATTGAATGTTGACTCGTGTCTCACATTTTTTGTGCTTGTAGATGGTTCTATTTAACGTTGCATTATTTGGAACAGGGAATTTTGCTAGTATCGTAAGCTTTGAGATTTCATATGTGTATAGGTTTATAACTATCTTCAGTGTGTTTAAAAATAAACTTCCTAAAATATGTAAGTACTGTGTTGGGTTTTTGTTACTGACTCGATAAGATTGTTGTTGTGTTGTAGCCCTTTCTAATGGTAGCCCTACTTATATCCAAGTTATTTATACTATTCCTTCTTGTCATATATGGATCTCCCTAGCGTTCTTCCGTGTATACTATTATGTGTCTATACTGTTATATGAGTATATAGTGCTCTTACGTTTAATGATGCAATTATTTTTCGTGGTGGAATTAGATCTTTCTCTTTTCTCTGCTTGCTGGTTATCATAGAAGTTAAAACTTATATCAGTCATTACACATTCTTAACTCTATCTAGTTTCTTATTGATCATTTTTCTTCTTGTTTGTTGTATGTTAGTTTCTATTAACTTGAGGTTTATTTCTACTAAATTTATTACAATGGCAGCTGAGCATGATTCCACGTTTGGTCTCAATTTTTGTTTGGGTTTATGACGTTTATTATCATGAATCTTTTCCTCAATCCCAATTTCTCTAAACTTATATTACTAGATGCTTACTGCGAACAAGCATGTCTAAGGGCTAGTAAATTGTAGTTTTATGTTAAACTATGTTTGGCAATATTCTTACTTTGCTGGAAAGAATGTTATTGGGATAATATGGTCTTATTATTTTTGAATGGCAAGAAGCTATACATTCATGATGTGAATGTCGTCAATTCATGAAATATATAATCGTCTAGTTTATTTATTACCCATTCATTTATTTTCTATTGGGTTATTTATTTTGGTGAAGGTAAAAAGAGGGAAGATGTGTGAAAGATGGTGGAGATGGACATGATTAAGAAGCAAACATCATACTCGTGGTGGTTTGACAGTCACAGCACCACAAAGCAATCCCCTTGGCTCCAATCCTCTCTTGCAGGTAACTGCCTCCTCCTTCCTTTTGTGTTAATTTAATCTTCCATTGTTTGCAAGTTTAATTTCTTTGGTAGTAATATTTTTCTTCAGTTTAAAACTAAAATGGCTTTGAGTTTTTAGCTTAAGGGAGCTGTGAAAAGTTCCATATTTTCTACCATTTTTTGGTGGAGAATTCATCTTATGTGAAAATATTATTGGCTTTGCGAGACTCTTTCAGTTAAATAGTATTAAAATGAAGCAAAAGTGACCCAGGTTCACAAATTTTGAAGTACAATTTTTTTTATCATGTGTTGGGTTGGTCCACTTCGATTCTGAGCAATTAGTATAATACTCACAAAAGACATGCCAAAATCTACTCAAATGGTTAATGATTAACACACCATTGGGGTCTCATCAAGAGACATTTATTTAAAGAAAGTGACACATTACATTATCCTTATTACGCGATTCTACATTTCATCCTTTCTAGGTTATTATGGTCTAAAATGCCATGATTAGGCTCATTCTTATTCAATAACACAGCTTTATGCATTCCTCAGTTCGTCTCACCTATGTAATTTTTAATGGTGCCGATCTGTTTGTTTCATATACTTAACAACTAACAACTGCTCATGGTATTTTCCTTTGGCATTGGGAATGTCTGAAGGCACTGCATACCCTGTTGTGAAACACTACCATTCAACTTAGGTTCTTCATTTTTCATTTTTTAGACTCAAAATTTTATATTTTATATTTTCCATTTATCGAAACAAGTTTACTTGTATATTATAAGGATAAGTTAGATTTATTTGTAAGTTGATCAAATGAATAATGTAAAACTTTGTTGAAATGATTAAATGTTAATGTTGTCAATTATTATATTGGTGTTCTTTATGCTATTCAAAATTATCCTTTTGAAAGTGATTAATATGAATACTTCGAACCTTATCGTATCTCACTATCTATAATACAAAATACTTATGAATATTAATTCATGAGAATTAAAAACACATGTTGAATAAAAGTAACAGGAGTTGTAAAACCTCATTAAACATTGTTCACTAAAAAGTGAGATACCATAGGGGTCTTCACAGGAGGCATTGCTCCTCGCAAAAAATGCGAACTTTTGATATGAAGAGCTGTCACAGGAGCCTCATGATCCATGTGTATTACTTTTCACGAGGATATTCACCTATTGTAGAATGTCATATTTCTTTTAGTGAGATATTAAATTGTTTCTACATATTCTAAATACATGGTTCATTTATTTTCATCAAATTTTAAAACTCGATCCAACAACAACTGCCCTTATACGCTTCTCAGGATTACCTTTGTAAGCATCACTCGGTGGAGCTTTCCTCTTTCTGCTTTGCTGGTTTGATTTACCTCCTTCCAACCTGTTTGTCTTAATTCCATAGTGGAGTACATTCGCTTCTTGTCATTTTTCCGGTTGCCCTCATTGATCCTCAATCTCACGATGAGATCTTCCATGCTCAGCTCCTTACGTTTATGGTTTAGCTAACTTTTGAACTTCTCCAAGACGGTGGCAATTTCATGATGATGGCTGCAACTTAGAATAGTTCATTGATGATCATTCCTTCACTCTCCATATTGTTGATGATAATCTAGTTCTTTCACTTGGTTGACCATGATATTCTTGTCATCCATCACGTACATCATAAAGTTATCGACTATGAATTTCTTGGTTCTAGCATCTTCCATTTGTATTCTTTTTCAATGCTTCTCATAGTCCCTTGGATGTGTTGAACGATGAATAAACATTGAATATCGTGTCTACCATCTTGTTCAGTATGTAATTATGAGATAGGAAATCTGATTGCATCCAAGCTTTTTTTGCTAGATAGCCTCATTCGTTTATTTGTCAGTTGGAGTCTCGGGACAGTCCTCCTTCACTAAATGAGCCAGATTTAGAGTGGTGAGGTAGAAAACCATTTTGTGCCGCCAACGTTTGAAATCCTCCCCTTTGAACTTTTAGGGTTACTACACATGAACATACTTGAATGTAGCTTGTTCGATGATTTCTTATCTTTAGACTGTTGAACGTAATTGAACAAGACTGCATACATGAAATACATTAATACTAAGAATCATTACAACTTGGAAATTAAAGAACAATTAAAAAATTGAAAAGAAAAATAAATGGATTGAGGATTGCCAAATTGCAATGTCCTAAAGACAGAATTCGCTCTCTACTGGTGCTAGGAGACTATGACGACCGTCTCTGCAAGATACAATAATCTAAGTTGGGGAACACCAACCAATCTCCCCAACTTCTATGAGAACTCTCAATATTATCTCTCTCACATATTAATATGAAAAACTAATAAAAATAGTAAAGCATTTTTCTAATGCACAATGTGTTGTTTTGTTATGCCCACTGCCCAAGACCTCTATTTATATAGGGATGACGATTGGAACTGCTTGATCTTCAAGCAAGGCAGTTTCACAACGTGAGCTTGAAGATCTAGCAAGGTAGTTACTAGAAGTGAGGAGCAAAAAAAGTGAACGTTTGAAAATTGATGTTGGAGAGGCTCTCTCTTTGATTGATTCAAAGCGTTCTTCTCTAAGGAAAAATAAGAGAAAATTTCAACAAAAATAAAGGGCTTGGAACGGACTAGACTGATCCAACACAAGTACCATCTTGCGGCTACGGTGTATCGTGAGACCATGTACCACCTAGGCCCTCTCTTCCCCACAAAATGTGGGGTGCCCATTAGGGCTAATCCTAAGCTGGCACTTGTGTTGGGCTTATAAACCACACAATTCTCTTTCACCTTTCCAGTGTGTGACAAAATACTCTCATATCTTAGGGTTTGTTACTTTCATTCACACACTCACTCTCTCTTTTTTCCTTTAATAGCCATCATACTTCACCATAAAAAATAAAGATAATCTTCAAAACCCCACATATATTACTTGTCATTCATTTTATATATGTAATTTTGAATTAATATTTATAGTTTCCTCTATAAAATGAAAACAAATATAGTGAACATGTTAAACAATAAATAAGATGAAATTTTCTTTAAAATGTTATTTCGTGCAAATAAATGATAAAATAGGTAAAATAATGTTACATGGTGTTAACGTTTAATTATAAAAGTAAAAAATGTTATCGTGACTTTCAAAAATGAAAATAATAATAGTTTTCTCTAAGTGATTGTTTGGTATGGGTTAAGTAAGAATGCTGGAAAAGTTAAGTTGCTGAGAAAGTTTAAGTGGTAAAGTTAAAAGATAAGATATTAAGATTACCATGTTTGGTAACTCATGATTAAGTGAGAAAAAATTATTAGAAAGTATGATTTTCTTATTTGGTACGTAGGATACTTGTATAAAGTTATATAGGAAAGTTTGATAAAGTTGTTGGGAAAGTTATATAAATTATATTTAAGTAATAAAATTATTTATTTTTTATAATTTATTTTTTTATCAACATTTAGTTTGTTGTCAATGATTATTTATAGATTCTAATACGCATTATGTATATATATATATACATTATTTTGCATACTAAATAATAAACTATTTTACTAACCCATCAATAAAATTAAATCAACTATTTTTATCTTACTACACCAAAAGCTAAAATAATTTTTTTACTTACACCGTACAAATAAATTCAATGACAAATTGTTCAAAATTACATAGTAAAATTGTATACAAATTCTCTATTAGCAATTACTAAAAAATCTTAATAACTCATGCCATGTTTGATTAAATTTTCTCAGATATCGTAAATTAATTATCACACAATTCTCCTCTTTTATATATAAAAATAAATCTGATATAAATAAGCATCACTCACTACAACAAAAAAAACCTTATGATAGCGGCCAAAAAACGCTATCATAGGGTTTTCATAGCGCTTTTCGTAACGCTATGGTTGCTAACGTTATTCAAGCTCCGACCCTACAATAGCGTTTAAAAAACGTTATCATAATAACTTTTAATAGCATTTTAAAAACGCTATCGAAAGTGTCCCATTGCGCTTGGTGACTTTCTATAGCGTTTATAAAATGTTATCGAAGGTTACGATAGCATTTTTTAAACGCTATTAAAAGTAGTTATGATAGTGTTTTCAAATGCTATCGTATGGTCAGAGTCTTAATAAGGTTGACAACCATTGCGTTACGAAAAATGCTATGATAGCGTCTTATAAACGTTATTATAAGCAAAGCAACAATGTGAGACTTTCTATAGCGTTTAAAAAACGCTATTGTAAATTTTTTATAGCATTTTTTAAACACTATAGAAGGGTTACCAAGCACAATGACACGCTTTCTATAACTTTTAAGAAATGCTATTGTATGTCTAATCATATCATAACTACATTTCCCTATTGCGCTTCTTTAGGCTACTATATTCTCTTATAGGGTTTTAAATGCTGTAAATAATTTATATTAAAGTATCAAACAAATAATATAAAAATCATCTATTAAATCACTAATTTAAAATATTTAATTAAAAATTTACTAATAAAGTCCATATCAAATACAATATCAAATGTCCAAAAAACCCTACAGAAAAGCATTCCAAGGTGTTCATACCACATATTATAAATATTTTGAGTTGTACCAAATATCATAAATACAAGCCAAAGTTTTCATCAAAGAACTTCCATGTCTTCTTGTTGGAATCATATTCCCCATCACTATGTGGAACCACGCACCACCTGAATTACTATGTGTTTGTTGTGTTTTCGATGGACCTATATATGAGAAAATAATTGTTATAGTTCAATATCCAATTATAAACATATATATTATATCTATAAAAGGCTTTTCAATATTCATACATGTTGATCTATAAGATTGTAATCTAGATTGCAAAACTCTGTTTCTTGAAATGCATATTTCCATGCATCTATGTTCTATCCTTGAAAATGCATATATAATAGCAAGTTAGAAAAACAACATAAGTAAATCCAACACAAATGCAAGAACAAAATACAAATCAAACATTTCAATCCACATTTCTAGCACACCCCCCCCNATTTCTAGCCCCCCCCCCCCCCCAACATTTCAATCATGCCATAAATTATGTCAACCCACATTTCTAGCACCCCCAACATTTCAATCATGCCATAAATTATGTCAACCCACATTTCTAGCTCTCATAAGAACTCTGAAACATTGTAAGTATATAAACGCTCTGATATTCACACTTGCCCATTTAAGTATACACCAAATGCCAAACTTAGAAAACCAAATAAAAAACATTGGATTCCTAATTTCCAGTAAGCATGATGCTTACATATGGTTGTCTTGTTGAGGTCCATTTTTTGCCTCTAAGAACTTCCAGGGCTAGTTTCCTTGAACATCATTTTTTGTATAACTAAAATATCATATAAAGCATAAAACTAATAGAGGTAGCATCTAGAGTACGAAAAAAAAACAGGGAGAAACAATGTCCCGGAGTTCCAAGGCTAGTTGCCTTGAACTTTATTTTTTTCTTTTCTCATTTTAAGTCATGTCCTCCTATTTAATATTCCACCAACTACAATAGACAAGTGAAGCATACAGAAAAGTTAGTGTTTGGGAACCAAAAGGACTAAAAATGTATTTTTTTCCCAAAAAAAAAAAGATCAAGTTTGGCTGAAGGAAATGAAGCTAAGCCCAAGTATGGCTCCAACGTAGAGAAACAAAAGTAAGCATATAAAATGAAAATCACTATCACTCTTTGAAGTACCAAATGGAAATGTGAACTGAATGAAGGATTAAAATGTGAGTAAACCATAAGAGTAAGAGAAAAACACTTCAGAGGAAGCTCAAATACACATCCAATTCTTAGAAAAGGAAAAATAGATACTATCATATTTTCTTTTCACTTCCCTGTTAAGTTGTAAGATCCAAACACAACCATAACCAAACATGTCATGACACTGTTAAGAAAGTAGATAATAGGTTTAGACATATTCAGCACGAAACAAAATAGATCCAAGTGAGAAACCAATGAGAATGGCGAAATGAAATGTTATTGTCACAGAGTACATGAATGCTCTCTATTTACGGATCTTAACATGAAAGAAGAAACGCAGACACGATAACAAACCTACTGAATAATAAATAACATAATCAGCCTTTTAAATAAAACAAAGTGATATGCAAACTATGTGTTTGTTCTATGCCAATCAGCACATCAAAAGACTCTCCTCATCAAGCATTAGAGTTACAGGTACTGCGACTATCTCTGCCTCCAGAACTGGTAAATTTTGGATGGAGTTGAGCTGGTTGTTAAGTCATAATTTATATAGGCTATGAAGTACCACTTTAATATCCTGAAAACAACAAAACATAATCAATAGATGAAGGAACCCATAATCACAAGCTTAACCAAAAAACAGAAACCTGTCAATCCTCCTTTCATTTCTCAATCTCCCTTTATCAATCTGAACCCGAGAACCCTCTATTCCTTTTTCTCTTTTTCTTTTTCATTTGATAACAAATCTCAACAAAACAAACTAAAATTAAAAGCCCATCATAGGAAATTTAAAGTATAACAGAGAATAAAGGATTTACCCAAAACGAAGAGAAGCTTGGACAAGGAGGATGCTGGTAACAAAGAGCTTAGAGAGAGCGTTCCCAATTACCTGAGGAATCGACAAGTTCACAGAGCTGAGCGAGCAAGCTGTGAGAGAGAGCTCAAACAGAGAGCTGTGGAGAAATCCCTAAGACACTTGAAATAGAGAGTTGTAAGAGACACATGCAAGAAAGTTTTGAGAGAGAGCTTCGCCTAGTGAGGAAAATCTCTTTGAGCTTGGTCATAGAGAGAGTTGTTTTTTAGCTTCGTTGCAGAGCGAAGTGAGGGCTGAAAAACTTAGGCGCTTTGTGAAAGATACACCAGAGAGAAAGCTCCGCTAGATAGTGCTTCTAGAAAGAGATGAAAAATTGAGATTCGTGAGCCCGAAGATCATTGATCTTTTGAGAGAAAGAGGGTTGAAGCTGAGAGAGAGAGCTTTGTTATAGAGTCTTGGTTGGAGCTGAGAGATCTTAATTTGTCGCAGAGTTTGAGGGTTGGAGATGAATTTGTCGCAGAGTCTAGGGTTGGAGCTGAATTTATCGCTGAGACGTCTGAGAGAGCTTATGATCGAGCATGAGAGGTTGAAAAGAGAGTTGAAAAGCGAGAGAGCTGAATTAGGCGCAGGTTGATTTTGGTCTCCCGATTGACCCTCTCTTAGCGTTTTATATCAAAACGCGATGGTTATGTGCAATAAAACATGGTTATCAATATCCTTCCGCTCTAGCAGGAACAGGCAAAATATTTTAGTTCTGGCACATGAACAAAACAGAACAATGATGTAATTTTTTTTTATATTTTGGTTAAATACAATGTAAAGTTGAATATAAATTATTGAAGGACCCTCCATTCGTGGTTTCATTCCACGGCTCCGGTCCTCTACACGAAAAATGAGACGTGATAAACAATCCAGTTATATTCTCTTTTATAAATTTAGTTTTTTAAAATATTGATATTTTATGAATAATACTTATTTTAGGGAAGAAACTAATTTTAATTTCAAAAAAATATTTGATATTATTAACATGTATTCTAATAATTTTGATTTTATATTTTGTATATATGAAAAGTTTACCTATCATTAATTCAAATTTAATATTTTATTTCATTCATTTCAATTAACGTGCATATCTTAATCTCACGGGATGAGCCTGGGACAAGTTGGCAGATAAGTCGGAAGGGACAAAAAAGTCTCAAAATTTGGTATTATGAGCATTTCGATTCCACCAGGATCGAGATATTTTACGACACTTTTGTGAGGATTTGGTCTTGAAGAAAATAAAATATCAAAATGTGTAAATGTGTTGTAAGATGAGAAAATTATTTGGTAAAGTGGATTTTTGTGGGAAAGTCGTAGGAAAAAAGTAATGTGAGATTGTTATTTTACCAGGTTAAATAACTTTACATTGGCAAATGAGAATACATGGCCCTGACACTATTGACCCAATATGTAATGTTGAATACATTAGATATTCGTGGCACAATCAACGCGACGTGAAGAGAAATATGACCACGATTTAAAATAACCTTAATCAGTATTACATTCCAAACCGTAACACCATCATTATATGATCATATTATGTTAATGAGAGCAACTTTAGCCAGCAAAAATCTCTATGCATAGGGTCTCGAAGAACTTCCGTGGAAAAATTTATGTCAACGGTAAACACGAGAAACATCCATTGATACAACCGATGATTTGTGGACCTTCAGGAAGAAAATATATTAGAGATTAGTTTTGAAAAATGAAAAAGAATTAATTTTTTTCAGCTAATGGTTCGTGGAGATTAAATTAATAGAAATCTCTATAGCTAGAAGTGACTCTTCATGATAGTGAAACCAAATCTGTTGGAAGACAATTCCTCCTTTGATTGTTGGTAATGTCAACTCCTGTCTCCAGTAAATGATGTTGAAACAAAAGAACAATCGAATCACTCTCTTGGCATAAAAGCTGGGTTTGTTTTGGATTCTCCCACTATTCAATTTTCAAAGTCAAACCCAGTTGATTTCCTACAACCTTATGTATAACTTTCCAAATAAGAAACTTTCATCATCTTGTTTGAGAAACTTACGTTCTTCAGCTCATTTCTAATGGCTATCTGTTTCCATGGTTTACAATTGATGGTGTGTCCTTTCTTCTTCATTCTGTTTCTTCTTTTTTCCTCTTCTAATTCAGTTTCCTTTCGATTTTCTCGGTTCAACCCAAACTCAGCCGGCATACTCTATCAGGGAGATGCAGTCCCTTTAGCTGGAGCTGTTGAGTTTAACAAAGCCAATTACATTTCTCGTGTTGGTTGGGCAACCTATGCAGAAAGCGTCCCAATTTGGGATTCTGATACAGGAAAGATCACTGATTTCACCACTAATTGCACATTCGCCATTCACAAATATTCTAGTTATGGCCATGGAATTGCTTTCTTTCTAGCTCCAGTTGGGTTTCAAATCCCTCCAAACTCAGCTGCTGGTTTTTTAGGCCTATTTAACTCTACGATCAGTGATTCGTCTCGGAATCAAATTGTTCTATTCGAGTTTGACTCTTTCCCGAATCCCGATTGGGATCCTCCATTCCAGCATGTGGGGATCAATGTGAATTCCATTGCTTCTGCTAATCACACTGCATGGAATGCTAGCTTGCATGGAAATGAAACGGTTCATGTATGGATATCCTACAATTCAACCACTATGAATTTGAGTGCCGCTTGGCGGTACAAAAATACGTCGAGTGCGTTCGAGCAAATGAGTCTCTCTTACCTAATTGATCTAAAGAAAGTTCTTCCTCAGTGGGTGACAGTAGGATTTTCAGCAGCAACTGGCGTGAACTACGAGCGACATACACTGATGTCGTGGGAATTCAACTCGAACTTGGAGCCGAAGGTTGCTAGAGATAATAACTGGAAAAAGGTTCATGTAATTGTGGGTGTATCAGTTTTCGCTGTTGTTCTCATAGCCGGAGTAGCATTGACGGTATTATGGACGTTGAAAAAGCATAGAAAACGAGAGCACTAGGAAAGTACGAAAATTTTGTGGTACCGGCAGGCGCTGCGGGGAGATAAAGAATGTATGCGAGGATAATTTAAATGTGTTTAATCGTGAGTTACCAATAACATATTTGACACATTTAGAAGGTACCACAAATGTATTGTATAATGGCACGATACCGGCCAGTACCGTAGCATCATCCAGAAAAGTAAATTGTTTATCTTAGGGGTCACTCTTCCATACTGGTCATGGTATGGTAAAATTTTCTCCATCTTTGTTATAAATGTCAACTATCTTAAGCCAATTACATGAGATATGTTGTCTGACTCAACTTAAGAATACTAGTCACACCATACGTACGATTCAAGCGAATTTATAGAACACACTAAATTTCCAAAGGTAAAATATGTATATAAAAAGAAATAATAAACTAAATACTTAATTACTTTATATAAGTACCAAAAGAATAATTATTATTGTTATTGTCGACCACCCCGTGTGGATGTTTAGTTTTGTAAGTTCATTGTTTAGGAAATCTAAGGTTATGAGAGTGTGACTTAAATACAATGTTAGGCTTAGGGTTTTGGTCAGATAGAAAAGAGTTAGAGGACATTAGGTGTATTAAAGATTTGGGTTTGTGAGAGTGAGGTTGTTAGAGTGTATAATTTGTTCTTTAATAGTGAATCTGTTGTGAATGTAGGCAATTTGGCTTAACTACGTAAAAAATTGATTGTATTCAGTTTCGTATTTTCTTTTTAGTCATATTGTGTCACAAGAATTGGTATTAGAGCAAGGTTACAAGGACCGAAATTTTGCAGCGGCTTTTGAGGGCTACACCGGCGGTTTGGACTGCAGACTATAAAGTATCCGGTAGTTTCTAAACCATGGCCAAAATGACCTTTCGTAAAGTTTTTGGTGACAGTTTTGACAACCACCAGAGGAACCGCCGCTAAAGTCGAAATATTGCGGTGGTTACTTTGCACCAATAACGACAATTCCGAACCCTCGATAAACATATAACCTTTTTGTGTGATTTTACCTGTGGTTTTTAACCGCCGCCATTGGTTTAAATAAATGTCGGCGTTGTTTAAGTTCTTTTCCTAAGGTTTTTAACCGGCGGTATTGGTGTAAAGACCGCTGCTAATAGTTTAAAATTTTATCAGCCTCTTATTTATTTTTCAAACATCTCATAACATTTCAAAGCTACCTCTTTCAAAAAATATTTTATGTATAGATTCAGAATCTATCAATCTTTATGAAATTAAATTCTTCAAACAGAAAATAATTTTAAAATATAATATATCTAAATTCAAATCATGTTGCATCCAACATAAAATAAGTATCATTCAAATTTATAACATAATTTAATTCAAAAATTTAGGTAGTAATAACATGGTCTAAAAACACAAAAGTAAAAGTAATATCTTCAATCATCATGGAATCCTGAGTGTGACTTAAAGACGAGATTGGGGTAGCTCCAAAATCATATTAATACATACAAATGAATAAAATTAATGTTAGTGTTGGAATAAACATAATAAATAATTATGTAAAGCATATTCTTTAAGCATCATACCATATCATCACCTGAGAATTGTGTCAATGAAAGATTTTGTGTTTGCATCATTTTCATAAATGCAAGTACATTTCCGAGTTGAGATTCTAGCTTAGTCACCTTAGATTCAAGTTCATTGAGCCTTAACTTTACCTTCTTATGTTCCCCAATTGAAAGACTCGTTTGAGATGTCGCATGGTGGATCTTCACCAACTAACTCTTCTTGATCAACTACGTTACGCTATCATCTACTACAGACCATGATGGATGTACATGCACAACAAAATAGATAATTACCTTATCAAAGAGAGACATAGCTTATTAACACTAGACATTCTTGAGATGCTAAGACGAAATATTCATATTTCAAATCATTTCTAGTGTGAACAAAAAGTGAAAAATTAACAACTGTAAAGCCAAACTCGTTAACTTTTCTTCTAGCATTCGTGGTGTCGGTCTATCACACTTGAATACCACTACATTGAACTTATCGTAGTAATTCAATTCAATAATCTCCTTCAATATCTCATAATATTTTACTTCTTATGTTATTGGATTTGTATCCCTCGAACTTCGTTAACTTCTAGTCTCGGCAATCAGTAAAACCCCAGTATTTTGCATCTTAAGTGTTGCATCACTTTCTTTGATGTGAAATACAAATCTATTATACACCAAGTGCTCATACACACTCTCCCTATTCATTGTCAGCATATTTACGCAACGTCTATATGGACACAAAATCCTACCCTCTAGAAAAACTCTTTCAAAAATCAACAAGAAACCCGTTAACTCCATTAAGGTACTTTTGACTAACTCTAGATTTTTAATCTAACTTTTATCCATGATAAAATAAATATGAACACATTATAATAAATGGTTAAATCTAAATCATATCCTTAAAGTTTCAGCATTCGACAATTCATACCCCTAAACTATGAATTTAGCATCATATAGTCTTATTATATACAAATTCGCTAATTCAATCGATGGACACTAACACCGTTAAACTTACCATTAATAATCTAACGGTAAGTTTTTTTTTAAACCAGGACACTGTTTCACTACTTTCTCTTCCCTTCTCCTATCCCTATTTTCTCTTTCACTGCTTTTTTCTCTCTCTCTGCTTTTCTATCTCACTATTTCTCTCATTCTTGATTGTCCCACTCTCAGTTTTTCGCTCTTTTGTTTTCTTCTTTTTCTTTAAATTGATTATAACTCTCTACTTCTCTCTCTCACTCTCTATTTTCTCCTTTTATTTTCCTCGACTTTCTTTTAGGCCTCCTTTTGCCTTCCTTTCCCACCTTATCTCCACCACCGACGTTGTTATGTGGATCGTCGGCTAAAATTTCAATTACCCACATTTTTTCTTTGATTTTTAGCTTCTTAGTATTTTTAATTTTCTTCAATTTGTTCGATTAGGTGTTTTTTACTATGAATCCGGTGGGCTTTTCTTGGTGAAATTTTAGGGGCGCATATTGTTGCTTACTTGTATATGCCCTTGCTATTGCAAGATATAACCTAGATCAGGATAGAGTTAGTCTTAGTGATTTTTATTTATCCACTTCCATTATTAGATTGATTCATAAAGAATTTGTTTCTGTAAAAGGGTGATTTAAACCCCCTTAACTATATTTTTTTTGTTTCTCAATATAATCCGGTTACGTTGAAAAATCCCTTATTGATCTATTTTCAAGTATAATAATTGAATTTGGTTTATTGTCTGCTTGTATATTTGAGCAATCAAATTTGAGTTTTTCAACTTTTGTTTCCAAGACTCTCTACCGTTAGAATATTAACGGTAAGTTTAATTGTGTTAGTGTCCAATGGTCGAATTGGCTAATTGTCTAATTCGTATACATTAAGGGTATATGGTGCTGAATTTATAGTTCATTAAGGGTATATGGTGCTCAATAATGTAAGTGCCAGTCATCAACAAATTGAAGAGTTAAAACAACCATAATTTTCAATTTTTAAGTGCCAAAATAAAGATTAGTATACTCAGTAAATTGTTTATTTAACAATAATATAAATATTAAATAAGCATAAAAGATAAAATGGTCTAAGCAATAATAGTCTAAACAATACAAGAATTCCATAGCAAAAATCAATACAATTAATTTAATAGTCTAAGCAATAAGTTGCCATTATATGAAACAAATATACGATAAGCTTAATGGAAGACTAGTTGAAAGTATCTATCAATTAGCTGTCATTATATGAAACAATTATGAGTAAAATATAGTTTTACCCTTTACAATTTAAGATGATTTTTATTTTCAATTTTATATTTTTAAAAGTTTGTCACAACAACTTGTAGTTATATTATTATTTTACGTTAACTATTTTATAATTATTTTGTTACTATAAACTAAGGATCCATCACAGTTTGTTTTGTTAGTAATACGCGACAAAAAATTTGACATATCAGTCTAAGTTTTAACTCCATGAGGTCATTTTACCTTCACCCCAAAAGCCAAACACACGAAACCCTAACTCACCTTAGCTGTCATTTCAACAAAACCCAACCCGAGTGCTTCCATCTTCATACCCAAAGCAGTCTCTCTGACGATTTTAACAAATTCTTCTTCCCATCTCGAGCGCTGCCTCCTGTCTCCGGCGACCTCAAAATCGCAACCTCAGATGCGTGAAATCCTAACTCACTTAACATTCTTTTCATTTCAGCAGAAAGTCACAATCAGAAGCTCAGTTATCTATGATGATTTCATATAAAATTTTATCTGTCATCACCAGTGATTTTACACGAAATTTATTTTCTGAGGATGTAGAGTAGACGATTTGCCAAAAAAATTGGTGTTATGGACTCAAGGATTTCAAATCTAAAACAAATGATGAAGTGTTTTCTTTCAAATCTAAAACAAATGATGCAGTGTTTTCTTTCTTAGTGTTTTTGGGCTTCTGATGGTTGTGTTGGCGGTTCTTCTAGTGGAGGAGATGTTAGGTGGTGGGCCATGGTGGTTGGCCAATCGAAAATTTGAGGAAGCCTTGTTTTTAAAATCCCCAATTTACAACCCTAATCTCCTAATGGCTCAGGATCGATAACTAAAATACCTCAAGAAGGACCTTATTTAATTGTTTTCACATTGTTACTGAACCTTAGTATTTAATCACTAATACGAGAATACGAGGAGGGGAAGAATAAAGCTTTTCGATTCTTCATGGAAGCTACGGGAGCTCTTGCTATCGACAGATTTTAAGGGTTTTTGTTAAAGTGGGCATCTACACTAATCATTTTATAAAAATATATATTTACACTAATTTTCACTTATCGTGACCTCTGGCCCACACCCCTTCGTCTTACTGTGAAGTTACCAAAGAATAAATCATCTTGTGAAGTTACCAAAAAATTCTTTCACGAATTCCAAACGACGACTTGAAAAAAAATATGGTTACACGAAACCTCACCCCTTCGTCTTACTGTTACTCTCTCTCTCTCTCTCTCTCTCTCTCTATCTGTATCTATCTATCTATCTATCTATCTATCTATCTATCTCTCTCTCTCTCTTGAAGTACCAGCATCTCTCTCTACAAATCCTTGAATCTTCGTCTCCCACAGCAAGGAAAATAACAAGGTTAGTTTTCGGGTTCCTGAGTTTTTGTTCTGGATTCTGAGGTGTTTTTTCTAAGTTTCTGAGGGATTTTTTTTCTGGATTTTTCATTTATATTTTTTGTGGATGTCCGAATCACAACAATGTTGATTTTTTTTAAGTTTCTAATATTTTTTTGTCTGGGTTTTCGAGTGTTTTTTTTCTACTGGGTTTCTAAGTGTTATTTTCTGAGTTTCTGAGGTGTTGGTCTTGGTGGATGTCTGTTTTTTGGGTTACACTAGGGTCGTGTACCCCTCGTGTAGTCTACATGAGGACTACACGTGGGTCATGTAATCCTCCTGTAGGATACACGAGGACTACACGTGGGTTGTGTAAGCCTTATGTAGGCTACATAAGGAATATACTTGGATCGTGTACCCCTCGTGTAGTCTACACGATGACTACACGAGTATCGTGTACACCTCGTGTTGTCTGAACGATGACTATACGAGCATTATGTATGCCTCGTGTACGCCTCATGTAGTCTACACGATGACTACATCAGCATCGTGTACATTTCCTGATCTTATGTTTTTCTTGAATATTCTACAAGTTCTGACTTCATCAAAGATGCAACTAAGGTATGTCCATGACGTTAACAAATTCCAAAAGCAAGGGCCAATGCAAAATGTAATACTCATTGCATAAAGGTTATCAAGACCAAGCTGACAGCTCTTCAACTCTTCCTATTTAGGGAGACATGCTTTGGTCATCTCCTTGATCTCCCAGCCTTGAATGTTTCAGCAACCGTCTACCACCAGTTACTGGCCAGGAAGGCCGAATATGTCAACAACAATCCATCTGAGGAGGAAATTTGGTTTCTTGTCAATGAGGAACCATTGTGCTTCTTTAAGAAGGAGTTCTCGTTGATGACCGGACTAAAGTTCGGTGAAGCCCGGGATGAGAAGAAGACACATGGTCCTAAAAGACTCTCTGATATGTATTTTTTCAAAGCCTAATCAATAACCATGGCTGCGTTGGAGGAGAAGTTTAAAAACTCTAAATATAAGTCAGATTCTGATGGGGTCAAGATTGCTCTGATTTATTTGCTAGAGCATTTTATGTTTGGAAAGAAGAACCGTACCCTAATTGAGAAGATATGGTTGGTTTTGGTTGACAACTTTAAAGCATTCAACCAATGTCCATGGAGAGAGCTCTCGTTCTTCAAAATAATGAAATTATTTTTAGATGTGAAGAATACAAAGGTTGTTTTTGGTGATCTTAAAGATAAAAAACAAAAAAAAATAGAAATCTCCCATTGTTGTTCATGGGTATTCACTCAATGGATGTCCATTTTACTTCCAGGTACAATTTATTTAATTTTATGTAGTGATGTATTGAATTATTTATGTGTTGAATACTGAATTACTCGCTTTTGTTAATTAGGGTTTGGGGTTTAGAGTTTAAGGTTTAAGAAGGGAGGAGGAGGAGGAGAAGGAGAAGAAGAAGGAGAAGAAGAAAAGAAGAAGGAGGAGGAGAAGAAGGAAGAAGAATGAGAAGAAGAAGAAGAAGGAGGAGGAGGAGGAGGAGGAGGAGGAGGAGGAGGAGGAGGAGGAGGAGGAGGAGAAGAAACGAAGAAGAAGAACAAAAGGTTGCATCGATAATATATGCATTGATGGATTCGGTTCAGTCAATGGAGCAAACCAATGATGGAGAAGAAGAAGAGCTCATCTGCCTTGGTGAACTTGGTAAGAGGAAGATAGTAAGATCTCGGGACCTAGAGTCACCTAATTGGGAAACCGAAAAGGTTTAAAAGAAAAAGCAGCGAAGGAAAAAAGTTGATGAGAATATCATTGCCAAAACGGACTTCAAACCTTTTTAAGCATATGATGATGTATCTTCTGAGGATGAAGCTTGTTTTAAAGCTTGGTTCACCCCCAATGGCAAAGTAAGTTTAATAATTTTCTTGTACACTTCTTCTTTGTGTAATTATCATGTATGCTACATGATGGTTTCACTGACCTCGTGTATCCATCGTGTAGTATGCACGATAACTACGCTTACCTCGTGTAGTATTCATATAGTACTCATGATGGTTACACTGACCTCGTGTAGTCATCATGTAGTAAACCAATCGTGTACCTAACTTTGATCTATAATTACGTTGTACAAGAATGCGATAGTAGACGTTGGATTTTACATTGTTGACCTTACTTGGTTCAAAAAACTAGTTTCTTCACCTTATCAATGGCGTGAGACAGATGATAGAATTTATTTATAATCTTTTTTAACGTGGTATTTAAAATAATTATAAATATCTTAACTAATCGTTATTACATTGCAGCATATCAATGCATACCTGGAGCTCATGATGAAGGATTAATCAGAATCAGTGTCGGTGATTTGTTTCTGCAAGTAAGTATGATTTTTTTTAACATAATGAACTACACACTGTAGCCTCGGGTCTCATGTAAACTTCGTGTAGACTATACGAGGCCTTCACGGACCTCATGTAATCTTCATGACCATTTTCTATTGACGTTGATGATTTAAATTTTTTTCTTGTGATATTACAGGAGAACCCGTCTAGCCGAGTGGTAGAATTTCAGAAAATCCTACAGGCTGGGATATTAAGGTTAATGATCAGTTTCAGTACCTAATCCTCGACTTGTAGACAAATTTCAGAAGCAGCTAGGGATAGTCTGATAAGGTTATCTTTCCAATGAATGTGAACCGCAGTCATTTCTAATGGCTATCTGTTTCCATGGTTTACAACTGATGATATCTCATTTCTTCTACATTCTGTTTCTTCTTTTTTCCTCTGCTAATTCAGTTTCCTTTCAATTTTCTCGGTTCAACCTCAACTCAACCATCATACTCTATCTAGGAGATGCAGTTCCTTTAGCTAAGTTTAACAAAGACAATTACATTTCTCGTGTTGGTTGGGCAACCTATGCAGAAAGCGTCCCAATTTGGGATTCTGATACAGGAAAGGTCACTAATTTCCCCACTAATTACACATTCACCATTGACAAATATTCTAGTTATGGCCATGAATGTTCTTTCTTTCTAGTTACATATGGGTTTCAAATCCCTCCAAACTCAGCAGCGGGTTTTGTAGGCCTATTTAACTCTACGACCAGTGATTCATCTCGGAATCAGATTGTTCTACTCGAGTTTGACTATTTCCCGAATCCCGATTGGGATCCTCCATTCCAACATGTGGGGATTAATGTCAATTCCATTGCTTCTGTTAATCAAACTGCATGGAACGCTAGCTTGCATGGAAATGAGACTGTTCATGTATGGATATCCTACAATTCAACCACTATGATTTTGAGTGCCGCTTGGCGGTACAAAAATACGTCGAGTGCGTTCGAGAAAATGAGTCTCTCTTACCTAATTGATCTAAAGAAGGTTCTTCCTCAGTGGGTGATAGTAGGATTTTCTGGAGCAACTGGCGTGAACTACGAGCGACATACAGTGATGTCGCGGGAATACAACTCAAAATTGGAGACGAAGGTTACTAGAAATAATAATTGGAAAAGGGTTCATTTAATTGTGGGTGATCAGTTTTCGTTGTTTTTCTCATAGCCGGAGTAGCATTGACGGTATTATGGATGTTGCAAAAGCAAACAAAACGAGAGCAATAGGAAAGTAGGAAAATTTTGTGGTACAAGTCAGCATTGTTCTGGGGATACCAAAAATGTATGTGAGGATAATTTGAATGTGTTGAATAGTGAGTTACCAACAACATATTTGACGTGTTTAGAAGGTACCACAAATATATTGTATAACGGCAGGATACCAGCCAGTACCGTAGCATCAACCAGAAAAGTAAATTATTTATCTTAGGGGTCATTCTTCCAAACTGGTCTTTGTATGGTAAAATTTTCTCCATCAATGTTATAAATGTCAACTATCTTAAGCCAATTACATGAGATATGTTGTTTGGCTTAGCTTAAGAATACTAGTCACACCATACATGCGATTCAAGCGAATTATGTTCAATTTATAGAACACATTAAATTTCAAGAGGCTAAATATGTATAACAAAAGAAATAATAGAATAAATACTTATTACTAAAATACTTTATATGATAACCAAAAGAATAATTATTATTGTTATTGTGCGACCAACCCCGGAGGATGTTTAGTTTTGTAATTTCATTGTTTAAGAAATCAAGGGTTATGAGAGTGTGACTTAAATACAATGTTAGGCTTAGGGTTTTTGGTGAGATAGAAAAGAGTTAGAGGACATTGGGTGTATTAAAGCTTTGAGTTTGTGAGAGTGAGATTGTTAGAGTGTATCTTTTGTTCTTTAATAGTGGATTTGTTGTGAATGTAGGTAATTTGGCTTAATTACATGAAAATTTGATATTTTTCAGTTTCATATTTTCTTTTTAGTCATATTTTGTCACAAGAATTGGTACTAGAGCGAGGTTACAGGCACCAAAATTTTGCGGCGGTTTTTGAGGGCTACACCGGTAGTTTTGACTGTTGGCTATAAAGTATGCGGTGGTTTCTAAACCGTCATCAAAATGACATTCGCAAAGTTTTTCGCGACAATTTTGACAACCGCCAAAGCAACCAATGCTAATGTCAAAATATCGCAGTGGTTAATGTGCACCAATAACGGCGGCTTAGAACCGCCAGTAAACATATAACCTTTTGTGTGGTTTTACCGATGATTTTTAACCACCGCTATTGGTTTAAATAACCTCCGGCTATGTTCAAGAAGTTCTTTTCTACGGTTTTTAACCGTCGGTATTAGTTTAAAGACCGCTGCTAATAGTTTAAGATTTTATCAGCCTCTTATTTATTTTTCAAACATCCTATAACATTTCAAAACTACTTTTTTCATGAAACATTCTATGTACAGATTCAAAATCTATCAATTTTTATGAAATTAAATTCTTCAAACAGAAAACAATTCCAAAATATAATATATCTAAATTCAATTCATGTTACGTCCAACGCAAAATAAGTATCGTTCAAAGTTATAACATAATTCAATTCAAATATTTAGGCAATGATAACATCGTCTGAAAACACAAAAGCGAAAGTAATATCCTCAACCATCATGGAAAGAATGATCAAGAAATTCGGGTAGCTCCAAAATCATATTAATACTTACAAATGAATAAAATTAATGTTAGTGTTGGAATAAACATAATAAATAATTATGTAAAGCATGTATTCTTTAAACATCATACCATATCACCACCTGAGAATTGTGTCAATGAGGATCTTGGGTTTCATCATTTTCATAAATATAAATACATTTTCTAGTCGAGATTCTAGCTGAGTCACCTTAGATTCAAGTTCATTGACCCTTGACTTTACCTTCTTATGTTCCTCAATTGGAACACTCGTTTGAGATATCACATGGTGGATCTTCACCAACTAAGTCTTCCTGATCAGCTACATTACACTATCATTTACTACAGACCATGATGGATATACTTGCAAACAAAATAGATAATAACAATATAAAAGAGAGACATAGCTTATTAACACTATACGTGCTTGAGATGCAAAGACGAATGGTTCGTAGTTCAAATTCTCACTAGTGTGACCAAAACGTGAGAAATTAACAAGTGTAAAGCCAAACTCGTCAACTTTTCTTCTAATATTCGTGGTGTCGATCTGTCACATTTGAATAACACTACATTGAATTTATCGTAGTAATTCAATTCAATAATCTACTTCAATATCCCGTAATATTTTACTTCTCATATTATTAGATTTGTATCCCTCGAACTTGCGTAACTTCTAGTCTCGGCAATCAATAAAACCCCAGTATTCTGCGTCTTAAGTGTTGCATCACTTTCTTTGATGCGAAATACAAATCGATTACACACAAAGTGCTCATACACACTCTCCCTATTCATTGTCATCATATTTACGCAATGTTTATATGGACACAAAATTCTACCCTCTAGGGAAACACTTTCAAAAACAAAATTAAGAAACTCGTTAACTCCATTAAGGTACTATTGACTAACTCAAGATTTTCTAATTTAACTTTTATCCATGATAAAATAAATCTGAACACATTATAATAAATGGTTAAATCTAAATTGTGTCCTTAAAGTTTCAGCGTTCGACAATGTATCTGAATTAGCCAATTCAATCTTTGGACACTAACACCGTTAAACTTACTGTTATTAATCTAACGGTAAGTTTTTTTAAAACCAAGACACTATTTTACTATTGTCTCTTCCTTTCTCCCTTCCCCATTATCTCTTTCACTGCCTCTCTCTCTCTCTCTGTTTTTCTATCTCACTATTTCTCTCTTTCTTGATTGTCCCACTCTCCGTCTTTTCACTTTTTTGCTTTCTTCTTTTTCTTTAAATTGATTATAACTCTCTAATCTCTCTCACTCTCTATTTTCCCTTTTGTTTTCCTCGGCTTTCTTTTGGGCCTCCCTTTTGCCTTCCTTTACCACATTTTTTCTTTGATGTTTAGCTTCTTAGTATTTTTAATTTGCTTCAATTTGTTCGATTATGTGTTTTTTTACTATGAATGTGATGGGGCTGATTGTTGCTTACTTGCATATGTCCCTACTATTTATGCTTGATAGTATTGGTGGAGCTTGCTCTGGAGTTTATCAAAGCTCTCATTCATGTCATGAACTGGTTCACTTCTCAAATCCTTTGCTGCAAAAGCTCCATTCATGTCATGTAGCTTTTCTTACTAATTTGGATTCATCTTTATCTTCATTCTATAGCATTACTTCTTCTAGCTTAATGATGAATCTCAGGTTGATGGAAATGATTAAGATGAACTGTGATGTCTCATCTCTCAATTTTTGAAGATGGGTGGTATCATGATTGTGTGTATAGACTCTATGGGAAGTATGTTTTTTGGATGATTTTCGAGCCGATTCTCTTAACCCAATCCAAGGTGCTTTTCAAAGATTACTGTAGATTGGGCTTTATCTTAGAAATGTTCAATTTGATGATTGCAGAACCTTGTGTTAGATATTTATTCCAAGATTAATCAAGCTTTATGTATTTATATTGTTTGAGTTAATAGAAATTGTAACTCAACTGATGATGCTATTACAAGATATAGCATAGATCAGGATAGAGTTAACATTAGTGATTTTTGTTTACCCGCTTCCATTATTAGCTAGATTGATAAAGAATTTGTTTCTGTAAAAGGGTGATTTAAACCCCCTTAACTATGTTTTTTGTTTCTCAATTTAATCTGGTTTTGTTAAAAAAAATCTCTTGTTGAACTCTTTCCAAGTATAATAATTGAATTTGGTTTATTGCCTGCTTGTAAAGTTGATCAATCAAATTTGGGTTTTTTAGTTTTTGTTTCCAATTGACTCTCTACCGTTAGATTATTAACGGTAAGTTTAACAGTGATAGTGTCCAAGGGTCGAATTGGCTAATTCATATACATTAAGGGTGTATGGTGCTAAATTCATAGTTCAGGAGTATAAATTACTAAATGCTAAAACTTTAGGGGTATGATTTTGATTCAACCCCATAATAAATTGTCCAATGTAAGTTCTAGTCATCAACAAAGTGAAGAGTTAAAACAACCATAATTTTCAATTTTTAAGTGCCAAACTAAAGATTAATATACTCAGCAAAGGGTTAAATCAAACCCGAATTGAGCCGAGGTCGAAGCTTGTGTCTATCCAGGTCCATTTCATAAGTTTCATCATTTCATAGAACCCGAATAAGTCGAGATTTCTATTTCCTTTATCTATATAGTTTTTCCTCGATCAAAATATTTCTCTACACATTTGTACACATTCTAAGTTTAAAAGCGTGAACAAAGGGAGGCAGCTGTAGATACTGTATTTTGTCCGGTCCAATACTTTGAAAATATAAATTTTATTTTTTTGCCCATATACTAGTCTAAGACTATGTTTATAATTTGGAAAATGGCCCAATGCCTAAAAAATAAGAAAATTTGTCCAAGTACTAAAAATAAAAAAAGGAACAAAAGACTAAAATTAAAAAAGTGAAGCCCTAAGTTTGCCTATAAATAGAGGGGAGGTCTTCACTTGAAAGAGGAGATTTGGGAAGAGTGAGGAGAGAAGAGATTTTAGAGAGAGAAATAGATGTTTTGAGAAAATAGTGAAAAAAAAAAAGAAAGAATGTGAGTTTTCATTTCTATTCATCTTCCATCTTCTCATTTTCTTTTTATTAAAGTAGTTCAAATCTCTTATATTTTAGCTTACAATATATTTTATTCATTCTAATTAATCATCTCTATTTTTCATACTCATATATTTGATATTTCTTTATTTCATTTCCATATATAGGTTTGTTTGCTTATTCTTTATCATTTCTCCTACTTTTAATCTTAAGTTTTATTTTCATATATTGTTTATCTCTCTACAAGTTTGATGATGAGATTTTTTTATCATCAACTCAATCAATGAGAATGAGGATAAAATTTTGAGGAGTGTAAAATTAATTCAATGTGAATCAACCATTTAATGGGTTGGAACTGTACATTTGATGAAAAGATCTCCTATGATAATTTTTCATATATAAAAATGCATAAAATAGAGAGTAAAACTTCTATACAAGATTATGCAAATATTATAAGCTTTATTTTTTTTATGTTCTTACAAATGTTCTCTTCTTTTCTTTTTAATTTTTGACCATTATTTTTAGTGACACTTGTTTAAACTAGTTACCCTCCATGATCATTCTTAGCAATGAAGGAAGAAAGGAAAAATGATAATTAGTGAACTAAGTAGTCCAAAAATAAAAAATGGTATATTTATATCCCAAACAAAATTATTTAATTATTTTTATTGACATTTATTTAAATTAATTACCATTCATGATTTTTCTTTGGCTATTTGATTAGTATTGGATATAGAAATAAAAAATGGTATTTAATAGATCATGTGGTAAAAAAAAGCATGATCATGCTAATCATGTAAGAAATTAAGCATTTTTTCATAGATTAATTTATTTTACACATAAAAAATTTATTATCAATTTATTTACTAAGCAATTATATATATATATATATATATGTAAAAAACATTTTTTTTAAAAAGACAGAGGGTGATGTCGTCACCCTCTGTCACTGAACAGAGGGTGACATCACCCTCTGTAAAAAAAATTTACTTTAATTTTTTTTGTTTATATTTTTTTGTATGTTTATTTTTCTAATTTTTTAATAGATATTATTAGTTTGTTGTAATTTATTTTTATATTTATTTTTAATTATTTCACGTCTTGTTTCATTATTTTCACCATGCATATTCTTTTTTTAAAATTTATCATATATATTTATCATCTCTAACATTCATTTCCATTATTTTTTTATTTATAGTTGTTATCTCTTCGTATTTATTTATGTATTATTTTCATATGTCACGGTTGTATGTGATTATTATTTTATTCTTTTATCATCAAAGTTGACGCTGGTAAATTAAAAATATAACAATTTGATTTAAATTTTGTAAATTTCTTTATTTAGTTTTCACTAAAAAAACCCGACGAAGGGTTTTGAGATTTTCGGGATACCAAACTTCTCGAACTACTGAGGTGAGGAGTCATTCTTGGGATACCGAGAAAAACTCTAATAATCCTTTGATTTTAAAGGATATAAGAAGATAAAAAATAATTTTTCAATGGTCTTTGAACCACCCATTAAAAGTAATTTATTTTGTTCATTTTTATGATACAAAATTCACCATATGGGACATTCAAAAATGAATCCCTTTAACATTTGCCTTAAAATAAAAAATTGGATAGCATTTGATTAAATTTGGTAACCATTTTATAATGGGTATTGTGGGGTGCTAATACCTTCCTCACACACAAACGACACCCGAACCAACTTTGAGTTTTCGTAGACCAAAATTTTCATCTTAAAATTGGGTGACCAATCACACCCCTAAAATGATTGGTGGCAACTCCAAATTTCTTTTTTCTTTCAAAAAAAAATTTTTAATTGTCGCACGCACGTGCGCCAGATACAAACCTGGGCTACATTGCTTCCAGCTCCCAAATCCCACTTAAAGTGAAACAGAAGGATGAAAGCCTTGATAAGATCAGTGTACAGGTTCGCGAGCCAAGCCGAGACATGAAGCCCAGGGAGAGGATCAGTTTTTACTCCTACCAAGCCCCCGTGCGAGACCGGCACACCACCCAGGAAAGACTTGAATGGCCAAGATGGTTGGCCATACTCCCACCAGAAGAGCCGAATAGGAATGATCATGGCAAACCCATATCTTCCCATGGACAGAATGTGGAGCTACGAAGGTGCTACCATCAATGCAAAGATGCAACTTAGGAAATGAGGAGCCCACTCGTCTTCAAGGGCATACCATAAACACAAAACTTATTTGGATTCGGGATGCTCCATCCCGAATGAGGAATCGAGACCAGAAAGTATGAATTTATTAAACGTACATAAGTTGCACAAGATTTATTTTCATAACGACTCTCCACTTTAGTTTCCCCCCATTCAGTGTAAAGGAAATGATCGACTCTTCTACAAAGTACGACGGAGGATTAAAGTGATGATTGGTGAGGTGCTATAGCTCACCAGTCTGGATTAAATAAAAAGTGATGACTGGCGAGATGCTCTAACTTGGCAGTCGGGATTAAACAAAAATTGATGACTAGCGAGATGCTCTAAACATACATTCAGGATTAAACAAAAATTGATGACTGTTGAGATGCTTTAGCCCACCAGTCCAGATTAAATAAAAAGTGATGACTAGTGAGGTGCTCTAGCCACTGGTCAGGACTAAATAAAAAATGATGACTGGTGAGGTGCTCTAGCCCACCAGTCGGGATATCAAGGTAAAAGGTGATGTATGTCGAGCACCCAGCCCGACAGGAAGGATTCAAGGGTCTAGCCAGAGCAAACACGACAGCTAGACATTAAGAAAAATGTATGTCGAGCATTCATGCTCACAGACGGGAATTGAGGGACTAGCCAGAGAAGGCACACATAACTAGACATCAAGGAAAGATGTACGTCGAGTACTCCATGCTTGCAAATGGGATTCAATGGTCTAGCTAGAGCACACATGACTGGTTAGACATTAAGAAAAGATGTTTTTCGAGCACTCATGCTCGCAGACGAAAATTGATGGTCTAGTCAGACCAGGCACGCCTGGCTAGACATCAAGGAAATATGTATGCCGAACATTCATGCTCGCAGGCGGATTTAAGGGTCCAGCTACAGCAGGAATACCTGGCTAGATATCAAGGTAAAAAATGATATCTTCCTGGCACTCAGATCGTCAGACGAGATTCAAGGGTCAAGCCAAAGCAGACATGCCTAGCTAGACATCAATGAAAGATGTTTGTCGAGCATTCATGCTCGCAGATGAGAATAGAGGGTCTAGCCAGAGCAGGCACGACTGGCTAGACATCAAGGAAAAATGTTTGCCGAGCATTCATGCTCATAGGTGGGATTCAAGGGTCTAGCCAGAGCTTTCACGCTTGGCTAGACATCAAAGAAATATGTCTTCTAAGCATTCATGTTCGCAGACGAGAATCGAGGGTCTAGCAAGAACAGACATACCTTGCTAGACATCAAGGAAAGATGTCTGTCGAGCACCCATGCTCGTAGACGAGATTCAAGGGTCTAGCCAGAGCAGAAACGTCTGGCTAGACATCAAGGTAAAAAGTGATGTATGTCGAGCACCTAGCACGTCAGACGTGATTCAAGGGTCTAGCCAACGCAGACACGCCTGGCTAGACATCAAGGAAATATGTATATCGAGTACTCCTACCCGTAGATGGGAAATAAGAGTCTAGCTAGAGAAGACACGCCTAGATAGACATTAAAGAAATGAATGCCGAGCACTCATGCTCGCAAATGGGTCAAGGGTCTGGCTAGAGCAGGCAGACCTAGCTAGGCATCAAGCTAAAGAGATGTATGTTGAGCATTCATGCTCATAGATGTGATCAATGGTCTAGCTAGAGTATTTATGGAGATAAATTCACCGGGTATTTGAATCCTTAGCTTTGTTCATGTGAGCCCATCCGGTCTCAGAAATAGCTCATGAGAACAGGAATAGAGAAACGAAGTAAATTGGATCAAAATGTGTTTTAATGCCAATGCATATTTCCTACACCTATAGGTGATGGGATATGTCACTTAATTAGTTAAGTGTGATTATTTGTATTGAAATTAATTAATTTATTATTGGATAATTAGTAAATAAAAGTTAATCAATTAATTAATCTATAATGATCAATTAAATCTATCAATTGGATTGATAAATTTTGATATAACTTTAACACTGTGGAAATATACTGATTTTTGACAATTTGAATATATTGGGGTGAATCGGAAATTTAAAATATATGGGTATATTTGTAAATATCAAAAATTAAATTTTATAAATATCTTATAGCAATTTGATTGCAGAGGGAGATAAAGATATAGATCTCATATCATACATAGAGAAAAAGAGTTTTCTCCACTCCCTAGTGATTGCCACCGATTAAGAGAGCATTGAAGGGAAAATATTCAATTTTTTCCTTCAATCGTTTTGAGAGCCCACACTCAAATTCATATACAAAATTCTCGTGAGATATATTTCTAAAATTAACGGGTGGTTGTTAGTGGATGAAATTTGTAAATCATTCTTGGAGTTCAAGAGCGTGATTCGGATCCCAAATGTTGAAGAACACGAAGAACGCTCGAAGAAAATTCGCCAGTTCAGAAATTCTTCGATATAAGTGAAAAATTATTTCTAACCTTATCTTCTCGTTTAACGTCGTATATGCATAATCACACGTTGTTTGGTTTTAAATTATTTGATTCAATTAAATAAGTTAATTAAAATATTTTTGATATTCCACCCACGAATCTTTCGTGGTTCAAATTTATTTTAGTTAATTTTAAAACCTACGATCCCAGCAAAGGTCGCCTCCATTCCGTTCAATCGAGGACAGGCATCGTGTCTTGTGAGGCCTCCCCAACACGCCTTCGAGAAACATCTTCGACATGCTTCCACCCACCGAAGTCGCAAGTATAAATAGATCTACTAACAAACGGAAGAACGCATTCTCTCCCCCAAGAAAAATATGTTGAAATATCGACCATCTACTGATTTAGGCATCTGAGATCCTTAGGCGGGGCAACCACCCCCGGTTCCCCATCTACAGGGTTCCTTGTTTGTGTTTTGCAAACGTTGATGTCGAGGGAAGCTTTACCTGAGAGGAAAAGCACGCGTACCGCCTGGAGGAGAGAGCGCGCACAATGTTACCGCCATGGACACCTTCGGCCAGAATGATCAACATGTTTACTGTTAAAGTTTTTTGCTGAAGGAGGGCTCATTAAGTACTTTTTAAAAAACAATATTTAACTTTTAATTATTATATTTATTTTTACTATTTTTGATGTATTATTTGTAACATTTATTATATATTTACTTAACTTCCACAGTCGATATACATGGTCATAACTTATTTTCATAATGTACATTATGTATATACGTCGTCGATAAGTTATATACACATCTATAATTTGTTTACATAATGTCTATAATGTATGTACTCCATAAAAATTACAACAAAGTGACATCCCTCGCCGGAAAAATCTTATACAACTTAGTATCCCCTCGGAAGTACAAATTTGGATTGTAAAAAACAGAGGACTGAATAAGGAACTTAGGAGACAGGATGGGGGAAATCAAAAGTTCAGATTCACATAAATCTCAAACTACAAATGGAAGGAAAATCTAAATCTCAAACCCTAAATCTCAAACTATAAAATGAAGGAAAATAAAAAAATCTTGAATAAAAAAATTGTGTTTTGACGAGAATGGAGTCATCGAGACATGCCGTAACGACATCCCAAGCAGTTTCGACGGGCTGATGATGTTCCTGTCGTCATCGATGTCTTCGTTGTCATGATAGAGATGAGTGTGTGTGTGTGTGGGCGCGCGCGCTAGAGAGAGAGAGAGAGAGTATGAAGAGAGAGGGAGGACAACCAACGGTTCATCACCGGAGTAGGCCAGAGTCAAGAGGCTCAACTGTGAAGCGATGAGAGACAGGAAGAGAGAGAAATGATAGATTAAAAAAAGAGTATATTTAAGTGTTTAAAAATTAGTTAAAATACTATAAAAGGGGAGAAAATGGAAAATTAAAAAAAAAAGTTAAAAGTAGTGGATCTAACCTTTTGAGAACGTTCTTTTAAAATGTCAACCCAAACTTGGAGAATTCTTTTCGTTTCAACTTTTGTTAAACATAAATTACACTAAATAATAGTTTTCATACATTTAATTAGTTTTTTGCCAACCTCTTTAGTTCTTTAGATTTCTATCAAATTTAAAAAAAATTGGTTATAGTATTTTATTAATAGACATATTTACCCTCATAGTGAATACGTTGATTAACGTTTTTTCCATATTTAGATTAGTTTGTTTGAATTGAATTTTTTTTCCAATTTTCTCTCTTTATATCTCAATTAACATGAGTGTAATGTCATTATATATTAATTAGACATATTCTCAGTGTCAACTTCTATTAACATCCAAAAATATGAATACGTTTATTAAAAATAAAATCATCAAAAATATGTACAGAAGTTTTTCATTCTATAAATATGATAGAGGACATAAAAACTGTCAAAATACTTCAAAAAATAAAAAAGAATCAAAATCTCTTTCTCACCTAAAACAATAAATTTTCATTTTTTAAAAAATTTAAATTTATATGGTGTTTGTATTGATTTTGATAAAGAGATGAGAGATAGTAATTGATAGAGAATGACTTGATGTAAATAATCTTTGCTGTTTGGTACTTTTTTAGTATTGCAGTGATTTTTTTAAAGAGATAGAGGGAGGGAGGGGGAGAGAGAGAGATTGATTTGAGTAGATTTGTTGAGATTTGAAATAAGAGAGATATTTATTTGATTTAATTGATTGATTTTTTTAAATAGTAATATTTTCTAGTTAATCGAATCACATTAAATAGGAAATTAAGTGGTTCATTTAGGAAAATAGTCCATTTTCAGAAAATAAACAAAAGTGGCAAAAAAATTTGTATTTGCAAGAATGATAATTTTTACTGTAACTTATATTTTGATAAAACTATAAAAAAATTATGTTCATGTATACTATGGTATATCTTTATATACTGTTGACATTCAAATCTCGGAAGTAAGACGAAGTCAATAATGCCTTCACTTCACTCTCAAAATCTACAATGGGAGAAGGTAAAGTAGGAGACCAAGGTGAGAGGAGGTGGTCTCCTTTTCACCCCTTAGAAGCTTGATTCAGTAAGGAGGTACAGGGAGCAAAGTAGAGAGTTAGTTGAAAGTTGTTGCTTTTTTTTTTGCATACCTCCATGAAAATGCCATTACCTCCCTTTTATAGTGTTATTTTGGGCAGCTGGGGTAGTTGGGGCGGGGCAGCCTCAATTACGGATCATAGTCCACCCTTCAATGAGGTGTTGTCTTGGAATAATCTTCAACCTTAGACCTTTCCTACTGGATTGATAGGGGCATGTGATGATGTGTGGTGCCAGGACAACCTGTCCTCGTCCTTGCCAAGGTACTATATCGATCATCATTGGACCGCCCATATTAAATGCTCTTGATGACACCTTGAAATGATCAGTTGATTGACTCGTCTATTGGGCTTCATATGTTCACCATTGGCCTGGTTTTGATTATTGGAGGTGCATTCAATGTTATTGATGACACATTGACCTCGGCTTGGTTCACACCTTGGTCTAGGAGCTCTAAGTTTAAGGGAGGCGGGAACTTTTCCCGCATAAGGATTTTCCTTCTATCTTAGTGTATTTTTTCCATTCTTGGGCTTAGACAACATATCGAGTTCACTAACCTTCAATCTCGGTTCATTGAGGGCAGCCTCTTAACACACGAACTTCAATGTTGGGACAGAGCTTGTCTTTGGTTTCATGTGTTTAAGGATGAGGCTCCTCCTCGGGTTAAGGGGGACCTCGTCCTGGGGTCCAAAGGGACCCCATCCTAAGGTACTTGGGTACCTCATCCTGGGTCCAAGGGAAACCTAATCCTTGGGTACTTGGTTACCTCTCCCTAGGGTACTTGGGTACCTCATACCTGGATGGTCTTTTACGAATGCCCAAAAAATGGGTATAACAGTTTCCCCCAGCTATCAAGTATGAAGTGTTCTGAAAACTTTGGAAGTTGTGATGAGAAAATTTGTGTTGCCTTTCTTCTTGCTAAGTGTGAGACTTGACATTCCCTTTTTTGGCGAGTGTGAATCACAGTTAGAGCTTTAGTTTGAAGTTGAATACACATTCATTTTTACTTTTGCTTTGTGTTGAAAAGCATGAAGTTAGTAGGGTTGATGGGTTATAGCCGAGGTGAGTCGCTAGGTGCAGCTTCCATGAATTGTTGTGGCATTCGACGGAGTTTCATATTTTGAGTTCACTTTGACTAGATGTCAAAGAGCCCGAAGTAAGTAGGGCTACTAGGTTGCAGCTAAGGCGAGCCATTGGGGTGTGACTTCCGTTAATTGTCATGGGGTTTGGCCAAGTTCCATACTATGAGTTCACTTCGACTGGATGTCGAAGAGCCCGAAGTAAGTAGGGCTGCTACTTTTACAGCTGAGGTGAGCCACGGGGCTGTGACTTTCATTAATTACCATGGGGTTCGGTCGAGTTCCATACTTTGAGTTCACTTTGACTGGATGTCGAAGAGACCGAAGTAAGTAGGGCTACTAGGATGTAGCCAAGGTGAGCCACTGGGTTTGACTTCTTTTAATTGCTGTGGGATTTGACCGATTTCCATACTTTAACGAAGAGCACGAATTAAGTAGGGCTGCTAGGTTACAGCCGAGGCGAGCCACTGAGGTGTGAGTTCTGTTAATTATCATGGGATTCAGTCAAGTTTCATACTTTGTGTTCATTTTGACTGGATGTCAAATAGCCCGAAATAGGGTTGCTAGGTTGCAGCCGAGGTGAGCCACTAGGGTGTGACTTTCGTTAATTACCATGGGGTTCGGCCGAGTTCCATGCCTTAAGTTCACTTCGACTTGATGTCGAAGAGCCCAAAGTAAGTAGGGCTACTAGATTCCAGCCGAGGCGAGCCACTAGGGCTTGACTTCCATTAATTATCATGGGGCTCGGTCGAGTTCCATACTTTGAGTTCACTTCGACTGGATGTCGAAGTGCTCGAAGTAACTAGGTCTACTAGGTTGCATCCTAGGCGAGCCACGGGTGTGACTTCCGTTAATTATCGTGGGGTTCGGCTGGGTTTCATATTTTGAGTTCACTTCAACTAGATGTCGAAGAGAACGAAGTAAGTAGGCCTGCTAGGTTACAATCGAGACGAGTCACTGGGGTGTGACTTCAGTTAATTGTTGTAGGGTTCAACTGAGTTCCATACTTTGAGTTCACTTCTTAATGAGGATGGACCTGGAGTCATTTTAGATGACTATAGTCAGAGTGAGCTTGGGGTCACCTCTTATGACTTTGGCGAGGGTGAGCCTGGGCTCACTTCACATGACTTAGGTGAGGGCGAGCCTGAGGTCATCTCAAATGACTTAGGAGAAGTTGAGCTTGGTATCTCCTTAGATGGCTTCAACGAGGTTGAGCTTGAAGTGACCTCAAGTGACTTAGGTAAGGGTGAGTTTGGGGTCACCTCAAATGACTTAGGTGAGGGTGTGCCCATGGTCTTTTTGAAATACTTAATTGAGCTTGGGGTTACCTCCGATGACTTCATTGAGATTAAGTTTAGGGTAACCTCAAATGACCTAGGTGAGGATGAGTTTGGGACCACCTCAGATGACTTCAAAGAGGATGAGCTTGTTCACCATGGTGACTTTAGTGTGGTTGAGCTTTAGGTCACTTATGGTGGCTTAGGTAGGGCTGTGCTTAAGGTCACTGGTAAGAATATGCCTCAGGTCACCTAAGATGGCTTAGATGATGGTGGTCATGGGGTCACCATTGAGGATGGGCCTCGAGTCATCTATGGCAGCTTAGGTGAAGCTGAGCTTGGGGTCACCTGCGAGAATATGCCTTGGGTCACCTAAGATGGCTTAGGTGAGGATGATCTTGGGGTCATCGGTGAGGATAGGCCCCGGGTCACCTAAGGCAACTTAGATAAGGCTGAGCTTGGGGTCACCTGAGAGGATGAGCCTCGCATCATATGAGGTGGCCTAGGTGAGGCTAAGCTTTGGGTCACCAACGAGGATGAGCCTTGGGTCACCTAAGGTGGTTTAGGTGAGGGTGAGCATGGGGTAACTAGAGAGGATGAGCCTTGGATCATCTAGGATAGGCCTCAGATCACCTAAGATGGCTTAGGTGGAGGTGTGCTTAAGGTTACCAGCGAGAATCTTCCTAGGGTCCCCTAAGATGGCTTAGGTAAAGCTGAGCTTGGGGACACCTGCGATAAGCAGACAATAATATCTTTCTCATTATGATTTAGTGGACTGTTCCCACATTTTATTCTTCTCATACTATTTTTATTTTAAGTTCATCTGAAAGATATTACTTTGTGGTGGTCACTCTACTAGTTAACCCCCAATTTGATGCGAACAAATTTTTGGCAGGTCAAACTGAATATAAGATAGGTGACCATGACTTCGTAGAGGATGAGCTCAGGCATCTCGGTAACTTCTGCAAATGAGCTTGGGGTTGCCTCAGATGGCGTCGAAAAACGAGTTTGGGGTCACCTTTGATGACTTTGGTAATGATTAGAATAAGTTACTTCGTCTCACTTAAGTAAGGTTGGGCCTAAGGGCCCTCCCATATGGCTAATGCAGAATTAAGCCTATGTTTATCCCCTATGACTTTGGCAAGATTCAGCTTAAGGGTCATGCGTGTGACTTAGGTAGGCTTTAGAAGATGATAGTATAAATATTTCATTTCAGGTGAGCTCTAAGATTGGGAAGATAGGGATGTGCATGGTTCAGATCGGTCGGTTAGTATGTGAAATTTGTAACCAAACAGATTTAGTCAGTTCTCGAATACCCCGAACCGAACTGAACTGATATTACTAAAAGAACCAAACTAAACCAAACCAAATAGCCGATTCGGTTCGTCAATTCTAATCATTTCGATAAATTAACAAAAAAACTAATTCCAGATCATTATCCAAAAGAAGAAACCCTAAAATGAAAATCCATAAATCAGGTTCCTCACAAATCTAAAAAATACTTCAATAAATTGATTATATAGTTTATGTGTGTGTGTGCGCGCGCGCGCGTGTTTCTGTGTATAATTATTAACACATGGTTCGATTTGGTTTGAATTGGTTATATTTTTCTTTGATAAATGAACCAAACTGAAGAAATCAGTTACTAATTTTAAAGAATCGAACCGAACCACTGCAAGAGAATTACTTATCGAACCGATTCAGTTCATTTCGGTTCGGGTGGTTCGATTCTTCAAATTTTTGAACACCCCTATGGGATGAGTTGTGATATTCTTTTAGCGACCACATGCCTTTCAAAGCAAATAGTCCTCTCAAGTGCATAGATCACAAAGCTTAGACGTGTTCCCACAGACGGCACCAATTGTTGATGGCTAAATCTCGGAGGTGAGACTAGGCCACCAATGTGTCTGCTCCACTTCTCTCTCCACACCTGCAATGGAGAAAGGTAAAGTAGGAGACGCTTAAGTTAGTAAGGAGGTAGAGAAGAGTAAAGTAGAGAGTTAGTCGAAAGTTGTTGCATTTTTTTACATACCTCCATGAAAATGTCATTGCCTCCCTTTTTATAGTGTTATTTCAGGCAGTTAGTTTAGCTGGGGCAGGGCAGTCTTAGGTATGGACCATAGTCCACCCTTCAATGAGGTGCTGTCTTAGAATACTCTTCAGCCTTGGGCCTTTCCTATTAGATTGACAGGGGCATGTGATGATGTATGGTGTCAGGACAACCTATCCTCGTCCTTGCCAATGTACCTTCTCAGCCCTCATTCGACTGTCCATATTAAACGCTCTTGATGACACCTTGAAATGATCAGTTGACTTACTCATTTGTTGATGGGCTTCATATGTAAACCATTGGCTTGGCTCCGGATTGGTGGAGGTGTATTCAATGTCATTGATGACATTTTTTCCTCATCTTGGTTCACGCCTCTATCTAGGAGCTGAGTCTAAGGGAGGCAAAAAAATTTCCCGCTTAAGGATTTTCCTTCTACTTGAGTCTCTTCTTGGACTTAGACAACATATCGAGTTCACTAACCCTCAATCTCGATTCATTGAGGGAAGCCTCCTAATATATGGACTTCAACGCTGAGACAGAGCTCATCTTTAGTTTCATGCGTTTAAAGATGAAGTGGGACTTTGTCCTCAGGTGCTTGTGGACCTCATCCTTGAGTACTCTGGTACCTCATCCTCGGGCATTTGGTGACCTCTTCCTCTAGTCCAGGGGACCTCATTCTCATGTCCAAAAGGACCTCATATAGGGTGCAAGGGGACCTCATCCTCGGGTCCAAGGGGACCCCGTCCTAGGGTACTTGGGTACCACATCCTGGGTCCAAGGAAGACCTCCTCATTGGATACTTGGGTATCTCATTCTCTGATAGTATTTTATGAACGCCACAATAATGGGTCTAACATATACAATAATAATATCATAATATATTTTAATATATTATCAATATATCATAGTATATTTTTTAATAGTTGTAGAGAAAAGTGGTTGTGGAAGACGGCTGTTTTTTTATCCCAAGAAGACAGATGTGACAATAGTCACTTTCCTCTCCAAGCCATTAAAAGACACGTTGGATGAGTTGTTTCATCTTCTTCCCTCTTTCTATTTCTTCTTCATTCATCTTCTTTCGCAGCTCCGTAATGACAATATGCTCTTTGATGTTGAAAGGACCTGGGTTAGAAAAAAATTTCTCTAATGGGTTAGAAAAGTAAAGCTAAGTTTAGGACTGAATTTTCACAATGTGAGATCCGACTGTATTTTGAATAATTTCTCATCCTTGAGGGTAGGTGCCATGGTGGTCCTTTCAAGTTTCACTACTGCAATGCGCTTATGTTCGGTCTCTAAAGCTAGACACACCCATGAGTCATTCTCTCTCTCTCTGCCACAACTACAAGGGTATGTTTATCTACTACCCTTCTTTAACGCTGAATCAAATATCTCTTTCATTTTTTACCAGGAATATATATTAATTTATCACATGTTCTTAAAATTGGAGTATCTAGTACTCCATTGTTCAACATAAATATCACGAAGACTGAAATATTTGACACAGACTATTTTAAAACTATTGGTTCAAGTCATCCTAGTTCTACTTAGAGGTGGTAACCTGACCGACCCGGCCCGGCAATGCTCGGCCCAAGAAGTTCATAGGTCGGTCTCGGGCTTTTTCAGCCGGTTCCGGACTGGGTCGCTGGAATTTTATGGTGGCCTGGAATGAACCGTTGAACCAACCCGCGTACTCACGGGTCGGGCCTCTGGCGGTCTGGGTCGGGCCGGTTTACGGGTCAGTCCTGATTAAATATCCGGTTCACGGCTCGTTTTCCCTCCCTTTAAGTGATTTAATTCTCAAAAATGTAGATGAGGAGAGTTGAATTTTGGTGCAGAATAGATAAAATGTATGGATTACCACTAAAGTATATAGAAATCATGTTATTTTCTTATAACTATTTCTTTCTATTACTTTAAAATCTCAATAGAAAAAATTTTATAATAAAAAATAAAATAATTATTTTATTTATTAAATTCATAAACTAATGATATTCATATTCACGTAAAATCAAAGATATAATAAATAATTAATAACTAATTTATAATTCATGTTCATTAACACAACAAAAAATATTTAAAATATTAAATCAATATTTTTTAAAATTTCCATGAATCCAACTTTTTCATTAAAAATATTCATCTGAATGAAAAATATTATTTTTTATTTAAATAAATATATTTATCTTAAAAGTATATTATATGAAGTTTCGATAAAATGTATTAAAAAACAGTAAGAATATATTTAACAAATGTTGTCTTGGTCTATTAATAAATAGTGATTTTTAAAGGAGAAGTCAAGGTTCAAATTTCACTACATACATAATTGTTCCATTTTTTTGACAAATCAGTGGATTCACGGGCTGGGCCGGTTTAGGCCCGTCAGGCCTCACGGGCCGGGCTGTAGGCCTTGAAGACAAGGCCCATAATGACCCGGACCTAACCCATGGTCTTTAACCAGCACGATTGTTCAGTACAGAGCTGGTTCAATCGGTTTCACGGGTCAAACTGACTCACTTACCACCCTCTAGTTCTACTATTTATAAAATTTACAGAAAAACTTACTTCCTGACTAGCGAGGCAATCAATAGGTACTTAAACAAAATCAATGGAACCCATACACGTTAATCTGAAAAGTTGTAGATGAGAAAAATTAACACTTGTTCAAATTCGATTTATTTTGAGGATAGACCTCACTTGTGAGAGAAGGTTTTTCCTAAAATTTATTACTTCCACTAGAAATAAAGATTATTACAAAGAGAACATAAATTTCTTCTTTCGCAGGAGTAATTACGGCTATCGGTCATCGGAGAACACTCATATCCACAAGTGATGGTGACTTTGTCGTTTCAACCCCTCCCTCCATTTATTCCTCAATGGGGTTCGAATCAATACAATTGATATAAGAAAAGAAAAAGATACCCATATGAATATAATTGTAAAATAGAGAGAACAAATGCATGACAAGAGGAATCATCATCCACGAAAAAAAAACTGTTACAGTTACAGTAAGAGCTACATTCATAGCCTGAGACAACAGACAAACTGGCACAGTGCTTTCATCTTCTACATGTTGACAGCAAATGTTAAATTCCTCATAAACTATCTGCCTCCAAAATTTAAAAAAAAAATTACACTAGAACTTCCAATTCTGAGAAAAGAAGGGGGATACTTTGCGTCTGATGTAATTAATTCTACATGAACTCCACAGAAGGATGCTCCTTGGTGATCCATTCAGAATCAAGATATGGCCATCGAATTCTTCTTTGCAGTGCTTTACATTAGCAGGACCTCCTCTCTCATGTAAAACCATGGATGAATTTGACTGTGATAAGATATGCTTTTCTTCAAATATCAAGCTAACTACATGATAGATAAAAGAGGGGAAATTGAATATATACTTCGTGAAAAGAATCGAAATAACTGTTGCGTATTAGATGATATGGACAGAGACTGGGTTCTTGCCATAGATGCAATACACTAGCTCGCCAGCTTTAAATTGTTTAGCAGTTTCTCCACCATAATTCTCTGCTGTACTCCACTCAAAGACTCTGAGTTCATAATTGCATTAGCAACAACGATGATCGTGGACGGCGAAGTAGAATTGACCTACAAAGAGTAATGTAATGAGTAAGAGTAAAGGTCGTGACTGTAAGAAGAATTACATCTTCATAAAGGTTATTTTTTTAAGTTTTGACAACAGGGAAAGAAGAAAGAAAGAAAAAAAAAAGTAAACGAGTTTCATTCTGTAGGATGAGAAAATTTGATCAAAGGCACAATGAGGGATGAAGATGAGGCAAAGCATAGACACTAGAATGTACTGAAAATCTTATAGCCAAAACCACAGAATTTGGTGATCATAAGAAAAATACCCAGACACGGCCGTTTAAACCAACTGCAATCTCGAAGGACAGTTTCTTCCCTAAAGCGTCGAGAACCGGACATGTTGGCGAGCTAAGCAGCCTAAAAGAAGATGAAATCAAAGAAAATCTGTCACAGTTCAAGCTATACAGAAGTCAAGTGTTCAGATAACAGGGGTGATCTTAGTACTTAATATAGATTTACAATGAAGGGAAGGAAAAATCCTACATTCTTGATAAGCCAGTAGAACATTCAAACATGTATCCATCTTTGAGATGTCCAAACTCCGATGCTTTCCCACTAGCTATTATCACAAGAAAATATAATCATGAGCAGTGATCCATCTATCTATGCACAAATCCATCTATCCCTTGAGTTCAAACTATTAATGACTTGGGATTGATGAAATGTTCACTTATAACGAGAGAGAGAGAGAGAGAGAGAGAGAGAGAGAGATTAACCATCAGTGCAAGCCAATTCAGGGTTCATAAAAGGATTTGCCTTCACAACCCGAACGTAAAGCAATGTACCTGACTGCAATTAAATAACGGAATATTGAATGAAAATTTTAAAACTATGATGACAAAGGAATCATGTCACATCAAAATCCCAAAATAAAATAACTGAATCCAACAGAGATCATAGGGAAAGTGGTAGGGGAACTACCAAAACAAAGCATAGTCTGTGTAACTTCTTGAATCAGTTCTAACTTGTTAAATATCATCGATACAGGTTCTACAGAGATTCCAATCCATAAGAAGTGATACCATATGAAAGGAAAATTGTTGGTAAGAATATAATAAGGATATATTTAATAGATCAATCTAATCCTGTCTAATTTCTCGCAACCTAATCTTGTCATCTACAGAACAATCTGAATTTCTTTCTTTTTTTCTCTTTTCTGTTTTTTTTTTTTTTTTTTTTTTT